>VZRE01006676.1:2908-51610 GCA_013396775.1 Cephalopterus ornatus
ACCCCCCCCCCCCCCCCCCCCCCAAGATTTCCAATCCATCCTAAAATGTCCAAGTTGCAAAACGTGCTGGAGCTGTAATGCTGTCTTGAGGGGAGGGGAGAAAAAAGTGTGAAAAAAAATACATATATTGATACACACAGCCACATGAGCAAAGCATCATATGGGTATGGCGTCTACAGAGATTTACAGCTGTCAGGGCAGTGCTAATCACCTGATTCGGGCACAAAAAAGCACAGCAAAGGGAAGCACTGGCGCTTCGCAGAGGTCCCAGAGATTAGCTCTGAGCTCTGCCAGTGATGCGTGTGTTTATCCTCCCAAACTTCTGAGGAGGAGTTTTCTTGGAGGTTTAAGAAAATTGCACTCAAGAATATCCTCCTTTGATATTTTGCAGAGTAATGTATTCTGCCAGACAGGGGACTTTTTACTTATCTTTCTGCACATCAAAGTGTGTTTTCCCCTTGAAATGTGGGAAGTTGACAACTGTACAACAGCAGCAGGGATCTGGGTTCACAGAGTAAGCAGTGTTTCATTATGCTGCTTTATTTGGACGGGCAACTGTGAGAAATAGCTTATGATGTATAAAATATCTGAGTCTCTTTTTGTACTTGAAGACATTGTTATCTCTATTTGAAGTTGGCTAGTGAAGGTCAGTCAGGCTAACTGCTTGCAAAAGAATATCCTGTCTCTGTTGGTAGATACTCTTTTCAAAGTTCATTGCATCCAGCAGGCTATTTTTGTAAATACCACCCATCATGGCAAATTACAGAGTGGTGGTGGGAGGTGGGGGAAAGGGGATGGTGGATAAAGCCTTTTCATTCTGAAGAAATCGATTGTTGTTGCAAAGAGCATTGCATGGCAATGGCAAGGATGAAAAAAAGTCTGAGATGTTAATTTGTTAGAGATTTGGCGTTGATCAGGAATGTCAAATTGCACTGCGGAAGTGATACATTCTGTGATAACTGTAATACTGAAACTTTCACTCACTGATAACCACGGCACTGATAGATTGTGGTATTTTCATGACATTTCCTTTGCTTTACTTTGAAGTCTGGCTGGTTAAGTCAGGAAGTCTTTCTCTATTAGCAACACTGAAGTCATAGTGTTGTTTCTTCCTCTCTTTGTGCTTTTTTTGTATTTGTTGTTGAATGAGAATGGAAAGCTGGCTGTGTAGGACAGTGCTGGTAATGGCAAGTGGTCACATATTTCTCCAGCCTATCACATTTGGAAATGAAGCCCATTAAAAAATGGGATTTTATATGAAGTAACACTTTGAAAGGAATCAGTAGGTTCTTTTTGCTGTACTTATTAGAAATAAATCTTTGTCTTTCAGTGACGTGCTGGGTTTAGGTGTTATTAAATAGTGTCTACTCAAATCTACTTAAACCGGTGGTCCAGTCCCAGGAATATTTACAAACGAGAGCAATCCCACTTGTGAAGAAAATTACTGATGTACGTTGGACTTCCAGAATGAGTTTCATAGGAGATCCTGTTGGTTTCAAAAGAACTGATGAATTGACTACATAAAACTTTTTGGATACAGCTCATAGGAAAGGCATTCAAACACATACACAAGTGGGATGTAGCCCTGACACAGAGAGAGCCAGAGATCTTTTTTTTACATTAAGTGGTTTTCAGACAGGATTTTTTTTTTTTCCACAATACACTCATTTCTAGGATATTATTATCTACCTCGAATGTTCTGAATAGCAGAGTCATTGGCTTCCTGCATTAAAACTAAAACTGATGGCAGTGTCACATACTCAATATTTATATTTAAAGCACTCGTTATAATGTATCTAATTTAGGTAACTCTTTGGATATGCTGGTACCTTTTTTGCTCAGTTTTTCTAGTCACTAAGAGTTACCTGCATGAAAGGGAAGGCTTTTTAAAAAATTCATAACTCGCTTTAACATCAGTGAAGATTCCTGATTAATTTAAACCTAATCCTGTTGAACTCACTGGCAACATTTATCCTTGTTCCACCAGATTGCAGTTAGTCACTTTAAAACCACAGCTCAAAGAAAAATGCTTTGCTTTCAATGCAACCACCAGTGGAATGAAGAAGAAGATGCAAAAATACCTACCTCTAAGCTGCTGGTTTTTAAAAAGGTTATCTAAAAATATCTGCATAAACCAGCTAAAAGGTCTTGTGAGATAGTGATCGGTAATTATTGTGGAAACATCTGATTGGAAAAACCCATCTAGCATTTAAAAAAAAAAATTAGGTAGACAAATATAAGCGCTAATATTTCCATCAGTGTTTCATGTACTGGGGGAAGCAGGCCCTCAGTCAGCGAATACAGCTAAGTCTGTTTTGTGCTGTGGCAAATCCCATTGTGAAGAGGCTGTGAGTAATCAGAAGTGACAGCATAAGCACTTTCTGTTCAAAGTGATTTTACAGAGAGCATTATTTTCTGAGAAAAGCACACATATGGCTCCCATAATGCTGAAAGAGCACTGCTGGATCCATTTATTAGCACGAGTGTTGGGAGAGGAAGTTTTGCAAATGGTGGTCGGATTTAAGACCTTTTTCTCTGCATTTCCATTCCATGAAACCTCCTTAAAATTGTAGGAATTGGCCAGATAGGCAAGGGTGGGGTGAGTGTGCCTGCCAAGGGGATGTTAGGACAGTTTGTGAGGAGGAGATTGCTGTCAGGAGCTGTACGTGCTGTTCAGTGGTCACTCGAGAAGTCAAACGGCAGCACAAATGCTCTTCCTTGGAGGAACAGCCAATATTCCAACAGCAGCTTCCATTTCAAATTCCAAGGGTAAGGCAGACCTTCAGAAAAACCTACAGAGAGGTTTTGGCACTCGTATCAAAGGGTGCACAGGTGTTGTTGGTGCATTTTGATGTAGGTACTTCAGATCTCTCTGACCCTCTCCCTGCCCTGGGCTATTGTTCTGTAAAGTGCTCAGCTCCTGGTGACATCCCCTGTCCTGTCCTGTCCTGTCCTGTCCTGTCCTGTCCCCCTGCTCTGAGCCAGCCAGTAATGACTGGACTGCAACGGAAAGCCAAAAAAGCTCACTCTTACAAATTACCACTTTAAAGGATGAATTTGCCCCCTGTAGCAGCTACTTATATAACTGAAAGGTTTTATTTTTGTTATGCTTATTTTTCTTTTGTTCTTAGTGCTTACCTTGGCTCTACGCTTTGTGGCTATAATTTTAATTCCTTGCATGAGGAATGTGCACGTTTGGCCAGTACCATTCAATTTAAATTAATTCATATACATAATCAAGTTCTAGTATGCTGATTTTTGTAAATTGGTTACCAGTGTCTCACATTTACAAAATTGCCCAGAGGAACTACTCAGAACTTCTCTTCCCAAAGCCTGGGGCCTTTCAGCTTTTCTTTTTAGGGAAAAGAAAGGTTCCAATGCTCACACTTGTAGAGCCTGGTAGTTCCAAACCAAAAGGCTAATAGCCACACAAGTGCAATTTTTAAAAAAATCCTCATGACACTTATGTCAAACTTGATGGCAACATGTTTGGGGTTGGCATTAGGGGTTTATGGATCTATCAAAAACATTAATAGTATGAAAACTGTTGGCTTTAGAAGTTAGCTCTAAATTTGCAAATAAGGTATCTACATTTTTATTGGTTGTTAAAACTTACTGGCTCCACGAGATGTTCCACAACCAAGAAGCCTGAAATAAAAGCCTATTTTTTTCCATAGTAATCTGTTTTGGAAGAGGTGGTTGAAGGAATTGGAGGGTAGCAGAGGAGATTCAGATCTCTCTGTCTTTCATGAGCAGTACGCCAAACAATCCCAATTCTAAACTTTCATGACAGGCCTTAATCACAAATGAAATGTTTCAAATACTTGTACTGCTTCCAGTAACCTCTTTCTCTTCTCATACAATTCCCCCCAAGGAGAGTGAAGCTTAAATACTGAGGGGTCTGAGTACGTCACCAGCTGTCTACTAAAGTGGAGACAATATTGTTTGTATTCAAGCATGAATTCCAATGACATTTAACAGAGTTAATTTTATCTCTGTTTGGTATTATGAATTTTGCCTCATTCTGTTCACTCTGTTGCTTTCTTTAAAATGCCTCTCCAATTTCACTGGCACTGGCCCATGGCTGGTGATTGCCGCCACATGCCTGTCTAGCATAAAAACATCTTTATTACTGCAGAAATTATGTATTTAACAGCTTGGAGATATTCGCATCTGGCTTGGAATTATGGCAAGTAATACTCACGTTGAGAGAGCTGTTCATTTGGTTTTAATGAGCATGAGCTACAGCTTGCCATCAAGGAACTACTCGAACTTAATCACACAGCGAACGAATTGTTGCGCCGCTCGAATCCGTTCTGTCCGGGTGCTTTAATGTGCACCAGTTAATATGAGAGTGGGAAAATCCTTAACCGTGGAAAACAAAAGGGGGGCTTCCATATAGTGTTGCTGGTATCTTCTTGGTGCATCAGTTTCAGTTGTCAAGCAGCAGCACAGATAGTGTAGATAGGTATCTATTGAAGCAATAACGTGTTGAAACAGTTATAGGTGAGGCATAAGGAGAAAATATACCACTGAAGTCTGCATTCAAAGATGGGAGATCCTTCCACCTTTAATGTGCAAGTCCTGGCAATTTTCATTCCTCTTTTGGAGTGGCTGCTGTGTGTCTGATAAGATAGATTAATGATGAAATACATGTCAAAAGAATTTATTCAGTGGTGGCTTTGCTAACGTTGGTGTCGTTTCTTCCCTACAGGTATTTCTGTAACAAAGAAGACTCATACATGTAAGTAATATCTTTTGATTTGGCCTTCTCTTAGGAATGGAGTTTGTTAGGCTGTGCTGTGGTGCTCAGACTAGTAGGTGTTGGGCTGGTCTGAGAAGGCTCCATTTTAAAAATGCTGCTGGGTTTTCTGCTTTAGAGTGGTTTCAGTCCTCAGCCGAAATGTTGTCGGATGTACAACGTGTGTGTGTGTTATTTGTACGTGTGTTAAGTCAGAGGGCAGAAAAAGAAAGTTGTGAGGAAAGGCAGAATTCCTGACTCTTCTATGTAAACCTTACAGCTGATAATTAACATGTCCAGAAAATACAGACTAGAAGGGTTATGTTTTCATGTCTGATATATATGCAGCATGATTCAAGCTAAAATACATTATTGAACTGAAAGTCTCCTGTCCCTTCCTACACATTAGTCTGTAAGAGAAATCATTCTGTGCTTGTGCTGAAGGAACTGGATGGAAACAAGGAGGTTATTGTTTTGCTCTCAACCTTCTAAACAAACATTCCTCATAAGTGGCAACCTTGGAAATGTCTGTGGATGTGGGCATTTACTTATATATATTTTTATTCCAAATCTTCTTCAAAGACATCATTACTGGGGATCAACTCTCATCTCCCCTGCAGCAAGTTAAAAGCACAGCTCCAAGAAAATACTGCGATTTGTAGCTGGAGATACGTTGAGATGCTTTGGATGCTGTGGAGGTTTGGAAATCTGGTAGTGCAAGAACTGTGCTTGCCCAGGATCTGAAACAGGAGTAGGCAAAACTGAGGCTATTAATTCCTGAAATCCCCCCTAACAAAATAGGTGATAGGCTGCACAAAATTTACAAATATATATGCATTTTAACAGGATCATGAATGTGAAGTATGTTCATTGCAGCTTCCAGGGCTAAAGTGGTGGTGTAAAGTATCTTACATGGCTTTTATTCTAATTTCATTCCCGGTTTTATAATATTCATGTAATGAAAAATCTGACTTGAGATTATGAATTCTCACTGCACAGTTACAAAATTGATGTAAGACTGAGTTGCAAAATTGATTCAAGAGCTTCAAATGAGAAATTTGATTTGTATGAGTATTGAAGCAAACTCTAAATGTCTCAGACTTTTAGATCATGATGGTCCTGCTCTGCTTAGGTGGGTTTGCTGCTTAAAGTGTTCCTAGGGTCAGATCCCTTTTGGCTGAAGGCGTGTCTGGTTTCCACTGAACTTAGTGGGAGCTACAGGCAGGAGGCTGGGGGTGGAGTTTGACCCTTCCTTGCGTTTTTGGTGAATCTTTGATCTCGTGCTGCTGAGACTGGGGACTGAAGTGCTCTGCTATCCGCAGGCCAGGCGTTGCACGCACAGCTCCCTTGCTCAGCCCTGGCCTGGAGTGACCAACCCTCTCTGGAGGTGGGGAGCAGTTTGGGGGTTGTGCCAGCCCAGTCCTGGGCCTGTCCTGTTGGAGGCTGAGGGCTGTGCTCGGTGGGTTGTACCATCCCACCAGGAGACCCCCGGAAACACCCTGCTCTGTGTACAGCAGTGCCACTGACTGACTTGCTCCAGGAGCCCCAGCTCCAGCACTGATACTTCCGTAGGGAAAGTAAAACAGCAAGCACAGACCTAAAGAGCGCAGGAAATACACTCTTCAGCCACCACACCAGGCTGACGGAGTGGTGTTGTGCTGTGTGTCTCAGCTGAAGTTGTTTCAGGCCCATGATGAAAAAAAAGATGTGTTCATTGAGTGTGTTCAGTGGTGAGCTCCTGCTCACCACGTACCTTCCAGAGCAGGCAGAAATTAGGGACCAGTGTCTTTGGTGTGGAGAACTCTGTGCTTTTCTAAGAGAACTGTCAAGGAGTAATTCCCTGATTTGTTAATCAGTTGTCATGCAATTGCTGAAGCATGAACAGAAAAGTTGCCTGAATAATGGGAAGATAAGCTTGCCCATTAAGAAGGGATTAAAATAGAAGGAGCAATATGCTGTTATTGGCATGATGAAAATGCAAGCTATGTTTGCAGGCAAATATGTATGAGGTTTCATTCAGTTTTGGTTGAGGTTCTTTTAGAATTCATTCCTATTATGACAAATTCTCATAGAGCAGGAATTAATGTAAATTGTGCATCTTTGGCACTTCAGCAACATGCACAATAAGCATGTTTTTCCCTTGTTGCATAGATTTTTTTATTATTATTATTGAATAGAAGAAGGAGAAAATAAAATTCAGAGTTTTGGAATGATTCAGGAAAATAAAATTATATAAACACCTAAATGCAAAAATTGCAATTAAAATCTAAGTTTTTTAAAACTACAAATGACTGGGAAAGAGAGTTTGTCTATCAAGACAATATAGAGTTTGCCTGTCACCTTGTACCTGTATATTTAACTTAGCCAGATTGTTACATAGAATAGGATTTGTGCAGAGAAATTTCAAAAAGCATTCTTGTAAACTCTCTATGTAGTGTATATACATTGCCTGCACTGATGTTTAGAAATATGGATGAAGTTGTCCTATTCCAAATTTACGATGTGTGGCATATGAGGGTGTTGACCGACTGCAAACTGCCACTTATTTCTAATGACCTTTTGATTTAATTAGGGAGGAAGAAATGGAGTGGAGAAAATGAGTGGAGAAGTGAAAAAAAAAATTAGTGGAGAAAACATATTTTTTAATATAAATGCCAGAAAGTTTGATACATGATAAGTTTCAAACATGAATCCCTTTCAGACTTCAACTAACAGCTATTTTAATTTTGCAGGTTTTGAAATTGCTGGTGATCTGGCTCCGCTACTTAGTTGTTCCTGGGTTTATTGTCTGAGTTTTGGGGGATGTTTTATCCCCTTCTCAGCATTGGTCTGTGACAGGTGTCCTGAAATGGAACTCCTGTGCTGCTGACAGCTGCTCAGGCCCTTCCTGGATCCAACAGCAGTTCAGTATCTGTACACCTGCAATACAGTGCTGAAGAAATGCAGCTCTTCCATAATGCAGCTATCCAAATAAAACCTGAGAGATTTTTATCCTCCTTGGTACAACCAATTTTATCAGAGTATTCTGTTTCAGCGGCTGCTTCTCCACATTCTCTCTTTATCAGAGCCTAAACATTACAAAACCTGCCACTTTTAAACAAGGAGCCTAATACTCTTCCAAGCAGCATGAAGGGAATAAATGTTATCCACCCCGAAATGCAGTTCTTTCCTTAGTTAAAGTTTAAGATTAAACAGGGTTTTGAAGTTAAAATTCATATCTTCTATCTGTTTGCAGCATTATTCTCTTGGGTTCACATGGCTATTTGTTAGGTTAACCTTCACTTTAGATAAGATGTGCTCTTAACTGTCAGATGGTAGAGGGCAAGTCCTGTCTCAGCTTCCATTCAAAGTGGGACTTCTGGTCTTTCAGTTCTTTTTTGACTCAAGAAAGATATGACTGACTTTTAGATTCTTCTCTGATTGTTTAATTTGCACTGATATTTGTAATAGAACTCTCTTCCTCCCATGTTTCATGCTCTGGATAGAAAAGTGCTCCAAGTGAATGGAAACTTCGATGCACAACTTCAGCCTTTTGCAAAGTCAGAGAGGCATCATTGTGTCAGTGATGATAACGATCTGAAATTCTGTGAAACAAAAGGCTGCAAAGGACCTGCATTTAGTATTTACTGACTTGGGTTTAGGCTCAGTCCTGAGATGTGTAATGTTTAATTTCTGACATCTTAAATCTTGCCATACTCCCTGCAATTAGTTTCATGGCCTCTACCAGACCACTTGTGACTCAGGACTATCAAGTCAATCACCTTATTTTAATTCAGATCATTTTTATATCCTGGGCACTGACTTTAATTGAGTTTGACTTGGCTGCCTGTCAAAGCAAGGGCTGATTTCCTGCAGATGTATCCAGAAGGTGAGCATTGTAATGACTCCACGATGTCATGGAACCTCCTTTCTGTCCGTTTGAATTGTGACGAGCACAGTTAGGAGCTTCAAGGGAGTTAGATTGCATAGCTGGAGTTCATATCGCGGGGAGGTCCAGGGACATTAACTTGCTTACCTGGCATTTGTAAGATAGGACAAAATGCACAGATTTTACAAGCCTTGCATTCACACAAAGGAGCTCCTGCCATCCTTTGGAATGTTGTTCCACAGCAGCCAAGACTCAGGAGCCCCAGTTCCTAGTGACACACACCTGTCAGTGCAGAGGTGGGGACCTGGAGGGCTGCCCTCACCTGCACCAGAATAACCAGCTGCTATTCAAACTTGCTCATTGGGCTTAATTTTCCAGTGATAGTGCACCTACAGCTCACTGTCTCCACACAGTGTGGACAGTGGCCCTGAGCTGAGTCCAAAATGACAACTGCTTCATGCACTGACACTAAATTATCACCACTGAGAGAGAAAGAGCATGTTTCTGTGGGCAGGCATGATGCTGAACAGCTGAGAACCTCAGTTTCTATACCTGGACCAGCTCACTCCTCAGGGAAATTTAAGATTAAGACCTTCCAACCCAGTCTGTTCTCTCATGCCTATCTTATAAGGATTTCCATTATTAGTAATGGAACTTTTTAGTTGTGATACTTTGCCACTGTTCTTTCCTAAATCTCTGGCTAAGTAGTGTCAAACATTAAAGACTAGCGCAAAGTGGTGTCCAAAATGTGCCCCTCATCCTCAGATCACAGCAGTCTGGTCAGTTGAGCTGTTAGAAGTCCAGCTTCATCTCAAATATATATTTATAGAATACTTTGCATTGCTTCTGAGGTAGAGCAAGGCCAGTTCAGCTATAGGTTTTCAGTTCCTAGACAGGTTTGGTGTGGACTGTCCCCTTTCAGCATGTTACCCCTCCTTGGTACCTGCTCTCTGAACTGCCCCAGGTTTGACGCTTAATCCTTTATTCTGTGTCACTGCCTTGTATCCTGTGCCAGTGGCAGAAAAGTGTCTGTTGATTGTGCTTTGTGCATTGTATTATGGTAGTACAACAACAAGAAAGTCACCATTAGTGACCTGTGGACTAATTTTGTTCATCTTTTATTATCTCTGTTTGCTTGTAATACAATTAGTTGTACTTGGGTATCACATTCAGCACTGTATGTTTTATATTTTCATAACCCAAGGTATATCCAGATTTAACAGAAAACACTCATATCAAAACCCTCTGTAGATTAAGACTCCTTTGTAACTCTAAGATATTTGCCCTTTGTTTGAGACTTGGGAATTTCTCTGCTTTTTGTAATTTACCGAGATAGTTATTCTAGAATGATTTTTCCTAAACAGTTGTGTCAGTACTCATCTCTGTATGAATTCCTTAACTTTGGGTGATACGTTCCTTACTGAAACTGAAATTATCCTTTCAGTTAACTTCTGGCAGATAAGAAATGTTTCCAAAGCTAGGCACTGATTCGAACGACGTGAGCTCCTGCTGGGAAGTGGGAACTCTGTGTGTGCTTGTAATTTTTAACACTAAATAAAACCATTTGCATGAAGAACTGGCAGCTTTAGTGGCAAAGGTGGAAGTGAACCCATCCCTTGTGCTACCTGAGATCCCACACCAAGCACCTATCGCAGCCCCTTTCCTCACTCCCACCTCGGGCTCTGGGACTATCCCTACACTCACCTTGTTGTGTTTGTCTCGAGATGTATCCTGGCTCAGGGTACTTCAGTAAGTGCACAGTAACTCCAGGCTGAGGTCAAGTTTTTGACTCTAAGCAATTGCTAAGAAGGGGACATCCCTTGTTAAAAATGAGGAGGCAGCTTTGGGGCAGAAGACAGCTCTTCAGCTGCTCAGATGTCCAGATATCCCAAAACTCTTGTTCACCAAAGTTCTACAAGCATATTAAGGTTTGCAGCTTAATGGAACCCAAGACCTAGATTTCCTCTTTTTCTCTGATTTTACTTTCCTTCCATGTTATATTTATAGTCACTGCTAAAGATTTCTCAACATTTTCTAGGTATTTTGCTTAATTGTATTAAAGGGAAAACCACCATGATTTTATTTCTGATCTGATTTATAATTACTTATCCATTATGCATTGTGCTGTTGACTTCACCCTGTGTTTCATATGTCTGCTAAAGTAAGTAAACGATACTTTTCCCTCACAAAACAGGAGCCTTCAGGAAGCTGATGGTTAACGGGATCTGCTGTTAGTACCAAGGCCTAAAGAGAACAGGTGAAAACTAAACCCTGTCCCCTGAGGGCAATAAAATAGCTGTTTGGTCCCCTGTGTGTAACCTCCTAATAACTTTACTGGGCAGCCTTAAGATCCCTTGGGGGCTTCTCTGCAAGAGCACTCCCTCTCTTTGTTCAGATTGCTTATTAAAAATGATTTTATAATGAAGTTGCCTCAAATAGCTGCTACTTTCCTACTTGTCCTTGAAGCACTGTTTGCCCTGGTGAAGAATCTGAAGACAGCTATCTAGGGCTTTTCTCTTGTTCAAAACTTTTACTGAACTACTGCTACACTTTTTTTTTTTTTTTTTCTTTTTCTCCTGTGAGCCAAAGGCAGGCTCTTCATCAGCAGCTCGATATTGTACCTTTAATTCCACTCTGAAGCCATCCCTGTGAAAAATTTGGTTTGGTTGCCACACAAAACACAGTGTCAGTGTCTTGTTTGTTTTCCGAGAGAGAATGAATGTTACCTTCTTGTTGTGTGGCCAGTTGTTTTGTTCAGGGGCAGAGATAGATACAGATAATGAGGAGAGGAGGGAATATTTATAAATTCAGAAAGCATTCCTGGCTGCCTTGGAAGAAAGAGGACAGAGAATGGCAATGCTGCCCGCGAATGTGTGACTTCCACGACGTGGCTGTGCGTGAATCTGTGCCTGCTCTGGCTCTTCAGGGGAGGTTTATAGCAGTGAAACATCTCCTCTGTAAAAGTTCTGATATTTGGGGGAGAGCCCAGCCCTTTGCCCACGTGGAATCAGCCATGGGTAAAGCATCAGGAGAACCCTGTTATGAATGTCTGTTTTGTGCCCTCCCGGGGTAACTGGGCAGAGGAGGCACAAACTGCTGCCTCTCATCTCTGTGAGCTGCCCAGAGGCTTGGCATCCTCCTGGGCCCCCACCCTCTGGCACAGTTGGAAGGAACAGTTCTTCTTCTCCAAGGCAATTAAATGCCCTGCCCTGGGGGCCCCGGGGGAACTCTGTCTATTAGCTGCACTTGAAGATAATATCAGGTCTCTTCTCCGGTTCTGTTCTGAGTATATGGAGCAGCTTCTATCTACATGGGATTTTTGGCTGTAACCATTAATTATGGACTCACTTTTCTGTGAGTTTTTGTGGTAAATACCCCCAGACAGGGTTTTCTGTGCCTTGATAGTGAAGTAGCATGCAAACTAGAGAAAGGGGAAAACTGCAGACTGGTTGAAAATTAATTTTGGCAAGTGAAGACTGATAAGCATTTGCAAAATGTTAATCATTCAGTGTGAAAATGTATATATGTATGTGTGTGTGTGTATGTTGGTTTATGGTTCAGGTACTTCTAAATTGTAAATCAATAAATTCCAGTTCTTTTCACACTGGAATTTCACACTTTTCTCTGGTCTGTCCTGTGGAAGAATATAAGATGGGCAGAGACATTCTCTTTAATGCTTCAAAAATGATTTGGAGGCCTATGTTTTAAGGAATGATGAAGAGTTAGGAAGAGCATTAGGGGGTTTCTGACAGTAGGGATCTAAACTCTGTCAGTGTGGTTGATGGATATTGAGATTGTGGACATGAATCAAAAATAAATTCAAACTGTTGCTGGATGCAGGCAGCACGTACTTTCAGAGTGTCTATAGTGTTCTGTTATACCCAGGTTTTGCCTTAAAATTCCATAGAAATTGTTCTTACGCCTTTTGAACCCTTCTTTTTTTCTATTTATTAATTCCTCAGGCCGTCCATGTGATGTAAGAAATAGTAAATTATGTCATGAGCACTTCTTGTGCCTTGTGCAATGCACGTGAGCAGAAAAGGCACAGGAGCGATCTGAATCCTATTGCAGCTGCTTGAGTGAATCCTGTCGGCTGAAATGTGCTTTCGTCAGCCCTTGTACCACAGTCCCTTTTCTCTTGTTGTTTTTAAAGCCTCCTGTCTTTAGTACTCTCTCAGCTGTTAGGTGAAGGTGATGTTTCCACCTTGATAAGAACAGCTCTCCCCAATTTTAGTGTGGTCATTTGTTACAGAAGAGACTTGTGGTATGGGCTCAGTCTAAGCTTCAAAATACGTGATGCTCTCCACACTGTAAGACTTTAGTCCAACTCTGAGAGCAGTAGAAGTTCCTCTTTTCAGTCATAAAGTTAATTGGTTTTGTGAAGTGGTTTGTTTTTTTTTTTTGTCTTGGACACCAGAAAACTGACGGATGAGAATTCTCCAAATCTATTTTTGCATTCTGCATATTTTTCAATACAAACAATGTGAGAGCAAATAGGAAGTGTTACTGCTCATGACTTGCTTCTGTAATATGTGGGTTGCATATTTTGGCTCTGAATAGTCTGAGTCTAACCAGCTCCAACTACACATACAGAGAAATACTTTTGACTATATCCTTCGGAATAGCTTCCTAAGAAATAATTACACTTATTAACAAGGCTTGTGCAAGACTCACTTGGTTTGATTTGAACAGTTCCTTGAAGTCTCCTCAGTCTTTGTAGAAAGGTGAGTCTTTGTGAATGGATTGCTGCCAAATACAGCCAAGTGTTGGGATTAAATTAGGGCTAAAATTAGGATTAAAACATGATCTTTAGGCCTAGTGGCCCATTTGTTCAAAGATCAAAAGTCCAAGTGTTTTCCTGAAGTAGGTGGTTTATTCCTATGGATCTATCACTGCCACCTTTTTCCACACATGGAGAAGAATCTGTCCGTGGAGCTTTCTGCTCACATTCACTTCACCTCATGACATTGTTTATTATAACACAATACTGCATTTTGTTGTAGTAAGGCTGAATTCTAGTGATTCTAGAGCAAGCTTAGTCATAGGGACTTCTCCAAGGTTGGTATCTGAACCAAAAAAAGCACATTTTATTATCTGAATTTTGAAACCAGGGACTGATTCCATCATTCCTAATAGACTCATTTATTTGACAGTGCATTGCTAGACTTGTGCACTTGCCATCCTGACACAGCTATTGAACCTGAAAAGGGCTTTTTAATGTATGTTGATGGTTAACCTTATTAGGACTGTAAAATATTGGAAGTTTTGCAGCCTTTCTCTAAGCACATCAGCCTGGAACCATTTAAATGTTGACCCCAGCCGGGAGCACAGCTTGATGCAGGCAGCATGTGAGGCAGCTCCTTCTGGCAGAGCAGGTAGTCACTCCAGCTCGTCATGGGTAGCTCGTTCTTAATGTTGTGACCAAATGATGATGGTATTTGTCAAGCTCTTATTTTAAACACAGCTTTGCTGGTCAGGTGTTTCTCCCTCCTGAGTCTCCTAACGTGAGTACAGTAATTAATGCTCACCTATAAAGGGCAAAACATCTCAAAGGGTGGTGTGGGTCAGTGTGAAAAGCTAAGTTCAAAAGTAGGAACAGAAACAGATTAACCCAAGATGAAATAGAATCCTGATGGAATTTGGGACACAGACCTTTTAAAATTCAACTTTCTTTTTCCTTTTTGTGTAAGAGTTGAATAATTTTGAGCTATATTGACAAAATGCTATGTTCTGTGTTCATTCCTCATTAGGGGGAAATGGGGGAGCAAGCAGAAGAAGAGTACAGACACCTTTTCAGAAACCTTGCCCGATACAAGGAAGGAGTACAGGGGATTGGGAGGTTTATATGGATCAGAATGTAGTGACAGGTACTTAGATTTCGAGTTCTTAAATGCCATCTGCATTTGTAACGTGCACGAGGGCTGGGAAGATGGTCACTGCTCACCTGAACCGTGCCCAAACGCAAATTCCTTGTGCAAAACCCTTCATTAAACTGAAACACTCAGAAAACGTGGTGCCTGCTGTTAGTTTAGTATAGGGCAGTAGTTAAATGTCCTTTTGTATTTTAGTAGCTGTGTTCCAGCTGAAAACAGGACAAGAAATATAGCAACCTCATAAGACGAAATGACACCATTTTTCTGTAATGCCAAAATTATTTACTTTGAATTTAACTGTATGTGCACTGTAAAAGAAATAGTTAAAATATGCATGATTTGGCATATACAGATGTGCTGATTAGTGCACATTGAAATAAGCATCACAATATTGAAATAACTTTTTTCCTAAGTATTTCTAATTCACAGAGATAGAATCAGTAACAAAATTACATCGTCCAGCCTGAATACCTTTGAATTCAGTGTAAATATCCATTGCTACTTTATCTCTTGCTATTATAAGGCACTATAGTAGAACCTGGATTTGGCCTTCAACACCACTGCAGTCACCTTGCCTTAAATTACTGTATTGCCTGGCTTTAGATCCACAGTTCACTGGATCAGAAGAATAGATCTCACCCAAATAGAAGTTACTGTTCGAAGGGATTGCAGTGGGGACTTTGGGAGGATTCCTGTCCTACCCTTACTGCCACTAATGGGAAAATTCGTGAGTTGAAATAGAACTGAGTTACTGGTAAAAATATAAGCAATAAATTAAATAGGAAGCCTTGGCAGAGAGGATGATGACTTTGCTGGAAAAATTAAGACCGTTGTGAGACCTTTTTGCTGTCTGGCTTAGCTTCCCCTGTGTGTATGACAGGTTCTTGTTTAAAGTTAACAAACTCTCAGTTGTGAGTTGGAGCAGTGTCACTTGTTCAACAAAGCAGGCACGCCCTCAAAGCAAAGCCATTTCCTCTCTGGTTTTTTCTTTTCTTCTTTTTTCTGAGGTGTTTACCACCAACTTCAAAAGCCAGTTCACAGGAGTAGCGGTGTTCTTGCAGTTTTCTCAAAATTCAAATCAGGCTTTATTTAATCTCTGTGCAACAGGGGTAGGGAAACCTCTGGTTTCAGAAAGCCACTCTATGACCAAAGCCATTTAGTGATTTCCTCTTAGATATAGTCAGCAGCTGATACCCATCCTTCCCACCAATGTTTGCCTGAGGAACTGTTTTGTTATCTTTGGTACTGTTACCTCACTGATATGTAGGTGTGATACTTGCTGGCTGTAAAGACTTTTACAGATAAGGCAAGTTTCCTGTTTAAACTCTGAACGTTTCTCACTGTGACCCGTTTTCCCTTTTCCCTGCCTGTATTGTTGGCTCGCTCCAGAGTTATGGTCCTTGAAGTAAAAGTGGAAGCAAAGGGGTCATCCGAAAAGACGATTTCACATGCTGTTTGAGGACACAAGGGTGCTAAAGGCTGGCTGAAAATAATTTTCCTGTTAAACAGAGCTTTTGATATTTCCAAAAATGTTTCACTGAAATAGTCTCAATTTTTTCCTGCAGTTTTCAGAAGGAAGGTAAGAAAACCCCTGTTAACTGAGAGCAGGGTGAGTCGTCCTTCACGTGGGATGGTGATGATGTGACTTTAGGAGCTGGCCTAGAAACAAGGCAGTTCAGGTACTTCAACCCTAAATTTCCATGTCCTGTTAACAGGACTTCACCACCTCACTGTCAGCTGTTTTGAGAGTATATTTTAGCATGAAATCCTGGCTTAAATGAGGCAGTAATGTACATTTCTCTGGAATATTTTGTCTTTGACAAGCAAACAATGTTGACACGAAAAAATCCCCGTTATAACAGGGAACCTTAGCAACAAGAGACAGAGAACCCTAACTTGAGAGCAAATAATTTGGGAAATGATTATTATTCTTCGTGGAACTTCTACCTGGCAATCCCAGTTTGTAAAAAAGTTCCCCTTTCTGCCTTTATGTGCTGCTTTTCACTGGTGTTGGATGGGAGGCTGATGTATGACAGCACCACAGGTAGGAACCTATCACTTGCTTTATAAATAGATGATTTCCTCACTCTGGAGTTAAATCTGTGGTTAGACTTCAGGTCCAGCCCAGTGAGTGGTGTTGTGTTCTGGTCAGTGCAAACAGGGCAGGGTTTACACGGAGCTACTTGTTTTCTTGCCTCAAGATCTTGAAATCACAAAGCTGAGCATTTCAGTGTGGTTGATATTTTATTGTACGTTCTGGATAAGCAAAAAAAGACTTTTCAAATGTCTCTTGTGAGTATAGGTCGTCCAGTAAATCTTATTTGTTCTGTTGTGTCAGATTTGGTTTGCATATACAAAATGACCTCGTGGCCCTGGCATAGTGAGCCCCCATGACACTTCTCTCCAAATCAGACTTGATAGTCATTTTGAGAACCCAATTTTATAAACTGAATGAAAAGGTGTTAGTTTGACATAGACCCCTCCCTCTGGTGGGGTCTGGGCAACTGTTGAGAGACTTGAGTACCCACTACAAAAATTTGTAATACTTGTAACATTCCATTCTTCCTTTTCTTCCCTTTGCTAATCCCCACAGAAAATCTTTCTCCTAGACACTTGTCATTAAAAAACAAGCCTCTATTTCTAAATAGATAAATTACCAAAGTTTAAATATAATTTGCCCAAAGAAAAAAAAAACATCAGTAAGCTAGTTCTGAGTGACGTACCCCAAAAAAGGCATTCTCTTCATTAGGTTAGTTCATTGCTGGGTAATAAACCCAAGTAAGAGCTTTTAATTGAACTATTTAAGTTGCTTTGGCTCAAGTTTGTGTTGCCTGCTTTTAGCTTCTATTTTTTCTAGTAAATCACCAAAAACAATTAAATGGGCATGTCTTTGATGGGTTTTATGTGCTTGTTGCACATTTGCTTCCAAATCGTTCTGAGGTTATATTTCTATTATGATTGCTGTTATTAGGGCTTTAAATAGGCAGAAGAAAAAGGAAAGGGGAACCAAAAAGGAAAAGGAAAGGATGTAGTATTTGCCTAAAAGTTGTGTGCCAATTCAACGCATTTGCACTTATTAGGTAAGAAGAGAAACAGAAGCTTCAGCTTAAGTATGTGGTCAGGTTGTGTCTAAAGGAATGACCACGGGACCTGAGTGATGGCAGATTTTGTATTTGATCCATTAAAGCTCCTAAACTTCTGTTTCCTTCCAGTGAGATCATAACTCATCACACCTCTACCTCCCTGCACCAAGCTAAGCATGCCCACATTATGAGATTAGAGTATAAGTGCTTATCCTCTTTCCAAAAAGCATCTCTAGGATATTTCCTGCAGGAATCTGCACAAAAGAGCAACCCACTGATTGAAATCTGACACTGCCCATGCTGTGAACAAATCATATCCATATAGAAACAACCATTTTCTTTAAAGGCTTCACTTTTTACCAGCAGCCTTCACTTCTTTAATTGTTACACTTCATTTTCCTCACGAAACTTTTCCCATCAGAAAAAAGGGAGGATCAAAGGCAGGTGCAGTGACATAAAAAACCAGGAAAGCTGTGTACCTTTGGGAATCAGTAGAAAAACTGCCCTTGCTTTAAGAGCCAGAAGAGCCACTTTAGAGCCACTTTGTTCACTGCCAAATGGTACATCTTCTCCTTTGTTCCCACAGTGGTACAGCATGTGCTGTACTCGGTTGTTTTTCACTCTCCTATACAAGTGTTAACTTTGACAAGGAAAGAAAGCAGGATCTTATGAGATGATTTGCCCATAAAGTTGGGGCAGTACAGTTTTCCCAGACTGCCCATCCATGTGTGTGTTAGCTCTCTTTACTTTGCATTATCGAATGCAGCACTCTCGGTGCTTTAAAATGAATTTCCAAAGATACCAGATTTTAAAAGAAGTAAGAATAATCCTATGAGCTGCTCTATCTGCCCCTTCATTGGTTATATAATAGAAATGGGAGTCCAAAACTTCTTGATTTTTAGTGTATTTCTCTCAGATGACTTTTTTATCTCATTTTATTTTTGGTGCTTAGTACTGAGAAAACCATTTTTCATTTCATTTCCAACCATGTGTTTTCATGGAAACAAACCATCTAGAACACATTGTATTTCTATGAAAACACAAGCTTATTAAATGTCAAACAGTTTATGTTTTCCTGGCAGTCATCTCGAAATTGGCACATTCCCTGTGTCAGTGTTTTGTGATGTAAAGCTTAAAACTGTCACATTGTCAGTGTTCAGACGTTAAAAGGTCTGAAGTCTCACACGTGGAGGAGGAGGAATTAGGCTCTTGTCAATTAGCAGGTGGTGATAATTTAGGCGGGTCTGTTTGAGGTTTGCATTAAGTTAATAGAAACTCTGTAGCCTGAGTATCCTCAAATATTTAAGCTGATAAAGAGGTGGCGTCAATGTCGAAGTCAGAGTGGTTTGTGCTTAGTAAGGGCTGACTATAAATATCAGGGTTGCTGGTGGAGCCTGAAGTGTCTTTGCACATTTGACTTTATCACTCAGCTCGTGCAGTGCAGAAGTTGCTTTAGGAAGCCGGGAAGCTGCAGGAGGTGCCCCACAGGCCTGTACCCACCCTGTGCTGCTGGAGCTGCTGCAGCCCGAGGGCTGGATACCAGGGCTTTGGCACTGCTTAACCAGCCTGGAATTACCCCTGCAGGTTCAGGGGTCACACTGGAACAGGCTGAAAAATGCCTTTCCAAGTGGCCCCTGGAAGGGAGAGCAGAGCTGCAGGGTGGGTTCACGGCACAGGCTGTGCTGGGTGAGCTGGGCTTCAGCAGGGACTGAGCCTCGCTGCTGGAAACTGCCCTCACATCCAGCTCTGTCACTGCTCCACCAGCTGTTAAAGGAAAGATTAGGGAAGTATGGGATGCATCGGGAACGAACACAAGGCACAGGTTATAGTAAAGAGAATTTTATCTCCACTGGCTAAGATAGGAAATACTTGTACAAGAAAATCCCTTTCAGCCCTCCAGCCCTCATCATTCTTACACTTTAAACAATACCCACAGCACCACTGTCCTACTAATCTTGGCAGTTCCAGCATATATGGGTTAAAAGGCAGTGAAAATAACTTGGTTTGTATCATGCTGTGCTATATTTTCTAGTATAAACTGATGTTTATGGTATGTCTTTATTTTCTGGTTCAGTTCAATATGACTTAGACATAGCTCACATGGAAAAATTTTCAGGATTAATTTGCAGGTATGATTTTTAGCTGCATATATTATCCTATGACATTATGAAATGCTATTTACTTTATTATCTCTATGTGGAAAACGTACACATATTTTACATGAATGTTTCAACTATAATTCTTCTTCTTTTGCTTGTGGAAAAGCCTTTAATACATTTCTCTACCATGAATTTTAAATTTCACTGTGGAATTAACCAAATGGTTTGGTTTGTTTTGCAACCTTATGGATGGGATTTAAATCCAGTTTTCACATCACACAGGAAATGTTTTTCATTATTCTTTTGACCCTGTTCCGTGGTTGTCTCTTCTGTGCAGCAAAACCAAAGACAATTTCTCATTTGTAGCACTTGACTTCAAAGTAGCACCGAAGCTCCGAGTTCCTTACACAGAGTTTCCCAGGCACCTGCTTGTCTTTCAGGCTCTCTCTTTATTTGGTTATTTGTCCAAGCTTTCAGCCGTGTGGAGTCTCATGGGGAGCTGTGAGAAAAGCCAGTTCTTAGCCAGCCGTGGGGTCCTGCTGGGATCTCTGTGCCTGGCCACGGTTCTTCCCTTCAGGACCAAACTGCAGAACTTGATTCTCTCCTGAGCATCACTCCCTGTGACCTTCCCGGTGCTGTCCTGGCAGGGATCTCCTGGCAGCTCCAACTGTACTTAATGACAGACATTCACCTGGTGACAAGTTCAATGACTCGTGAAATCCCAGCCCCAGGGGCACGTGCTGGCTCTTTACTGTTCCACACAAACATAAAGCAGATAGTGAGTTTATCACTTTTCCATTAGGTGACTGAAATGGGGGTTTGCTTGTCTGATGGAGGTGGGGGATGTTTATAGAGATTTGTATAACAGCCATTTTTCATTTCATCTCACTGCTAGACACAGTGGATATGTGAGCCTGGCTATGATTTTGCTGCAATTGCCAATTTTTACTTTTTTTGTTTTAGTGTCAACCTATGTGGGTAAGTGTCATAGATATAGTGCCATGTATGAAAATACAGGGGTGTTGGGATGAAGCTGTCATTTAATTTTAAAGGAAGGATGAACACTATTTAAATGGTGCTGAGCCGTGATGTCATAAACTTTGTGCTGCTTTTACTCTCTATTTGTGCTATCATTTTTTTTTGTCTCCATATGGTAGCAGAATAATTTTCTGAATTTTCCCCAGAATAGCTTTTCTGTCTGTTATCTCTTACATTAACAGTGTTACAGAAAGAAATGATAAGTTCTTAGCCTTACCCACGAGCCAGAGGGAGATTTACTGGAGATGTATCAATATCTGTTTGTATTAATGTTGATACACTCTGTGCAAACTTCTCTCTACATGTTTACAACTTATTCATATCTGAACCTGGGGTAGACTGAGGGTAAAGACTCCAATCTGGATTGCTAGAGGCATGTCTGCTTTACCAAGCTGTGCAAAGGAAAAGGAATGGATCTAATGCCACAGAGGACCTGACATATCCACGCTGTTTCGGGGTCGGTCTGTTTGTTGACGTTGCAGTAGATCTGGTCTGGTCACGGGAAGTGAATTTAGTGAATTCCATATTGTGTAGGAGTGCATCTTGCAGTCTGGTTTCATCAGAAAGAGATGCCCTTCATGTGCTCTCAGGCAGCTCTGTGATGCAAAACCAAACCCCAGGAAGTGGTGGGGACAGCGGCTCCTGGGCTGGACTGAAACACTCCTGCAGACACACACTAAAAACTGCAGCTTCAGAAGGGGACTCAGAATCTCCTACCAAAGGAGCGTCTGCAGTGCCGACTCTGCTGAACTACCTGTGCCAAGTCCCCTCGCTTTCCTGGAGCCTTTCTGCTCTCTCTGGAGTCCCCCGTGGCTGCTCCCATTTCAGTCACACCATGGCCACAGCCGACCCCTGACCCCTCTGCCCCTCCAGAGGCTACCCCTGTGTGCAGATGGACTGGGAAGGGAACAGGTTTGTGAAGGGACACGTGTCGTGTAAATACGAGGTGTTCCCTTGTCACACTGTATAATGACAGCTGAAGGTTAATCATATTATACTTTTAACGTCTCCCTAGTTTAGAACTGACTGGTGCTTGGAGAATGCTCTTTATATTGTTCTTCAGTTAGTAAAGGAAAGTCAGATTGATCTTCTGGGTTTGTCTTTCTATTTCTGTTCTGCAGCACATCCTGTATAAGAACCTGAAGTTCATTCCACTATGTAAAGAAGTGCTGGAATTTAATATCAGTTATTTATTATTATCACATACAGAGAGAACATTTAGGGGGGTAGAGGGGACAGAGGGTATTGTGTCCCCTGCACATCATGAAAACGATGAGTGAAATGCAACTTTTAATGCTCTTCTGTATTGTTCTTGTATGGATTTCAGGCCCATTGCTCGTTGTGGCACATGTTGCTTCCACCGCTCAGAGCAATAGAGAAACATGGAGAAAAGAGGAGAACAAGGAGGTGCTGCACAGAGAAAGGTTTCTGCACACAGAACCCAATTCTTTGGCAGGTGTACACGTGTGACCTTTTCCTTGTCATTATCTATGCACATAGGCCTGTGATTCAGAGATTTTTTTGGCACTTTAATGTACTGCAGTAAATCTTTTCCTGCCTTCGCTTACTCACTCGAAATTAGCCCTAGTAAATACTAACTTGGTGTGATTTGTGCAGTGCTGACAATGTGTTGCTTGGCTGAGTAACTTGTAAAGAGACTGCAATAATTAGCTCCTACAAGATAACATTTTCTTTCCTATTTGAATATATGGATTGTCATTTGCTGCCAGGCTCTGTGTAAGTGTGTCAGTAGTTCCTCGCAGTTGTCTCTGCTGCTGGGAACAGCTCAGCAATCTCCAGTGCCTTCATCCCTTTGCGTGCTGGTGGTGAGCTAAAAGCACGTGTTCCTACCCATCTTTTTTTTACAGTGCTATGTAGGAATGGGGCCCCAGAATTCTCCTCAGGTTCTAGGAGGACGTGTTTTCCTCGGAGTCACTGTTTTTGTTCTGTGTCAGCACTGCTTCATTCTCTAATGTCAGTCAGCTTTGTTTCTTCAACCCAAAAGTACCTAATTGTATTAGGGATGGTTTATTTGTGTTTAGGTCATCAGAGCTTTGGTGTTTCTTTAGAACATTTAATCCAAACATTGCTTTACTTTTCAGTCATTACTTTACTAGTTCTACTTGTTGGCAGCAGGGTTTCCTTTTCCTCCAAGTCTTCACTTTCAGTGGAAAGAGAAAGCCCAAGAATTGTTCCTGAGAATTCCAATACATTGTATTTATCTAGCTTTCATCTAGTTTTTCCATGCTTTTTTGCAGACGTGCTGCTATTAATGTGAATGAGAGGGAGTCATGGACAATGACCCTATTATGGCTCGTGTCTAAATGCGTTTTTCTTCCTTTACATTTTCATTTGTAATGATATATTTCTTTTTTGTTTAAAAAATACATTTTAAAGGATTAAAAAATTTTAAAAGCCCTCACATGGGAAATGTGATGATTTGGCTGGGAGAGCACTAACAAGGAGAATTTTGTTTTTCAGTCCTTCACTTACACAACCAGTCCTTCACTTACACAAGTACTGAGAGACCGAGTAGTCAAATTAACGGCATAGAGCTGTAGCCATAAGAACTGCTCTGTAATATCCTTTTAAACAGTATTTTTCATCCCCCTATAATGAAAGGTGTCTGTTTTATGTTGCTGCCCATTCATCATTCCTGGGACACCTGCTGCCTCAGTCAGTTACTTCTTAAATCTGAGTTAACCTTCTAATGTAATCCTGCTCTCCTTTCTTCCTTGCTTAAACCTATTATTTCCTAAACCAGGCTGTCCAACAGGAGTCCAGTCACCTGTGAGCACGGGGTGGAGGATTTGAACATCTATGGCTTGTGTGAGCTGTTCCTTGGAGCAGTGGATTTCCACCCCATCTTTAGGAACACAAGAGCAAAGTACCCAACTCATCCGAACTATTCATTATGTGCTCAAGGGTTCGCTTTATGTTTTCCCTGCACATTGTTCTCTAATTCATTCTACAGTCAAGAATGGAACAATTAGCCACAAACTCCCAAGCTCTGGCAGATGATTAATCAAAAGAAAAATTAACTTTGGCTGATAATGCTACTCTATGAATTATGAGCTGGCTGGAAGCCAGGGAATACTCCTATTGTCCCCCATACGGACAGCCCATCCTTCCTTGACTCAAGTGCACCAGAACTAGTGAAATTTTTCATCTAATAGAACTTTAACCATTATTTTCTTGAGCTTTTTAGCTCCTTACTGCAGTGTTTCTGAATCTCTTTTAGCCAGCTACCACGTAATCCTCAGGGGAAAAAAATTCAGTTTCTTTGTATTTCAGTATAATTGGGCAGGTGAAGGGTGAGGTGGTAAATAAAGTTTAAAGCATTTAGGTAAACACCCACATTGTGAAATCTTATTGTTATAATTACAACGATTTTAATTAAAAATGCTGGCCACAAAAAAATTCCTTTGTAGGCCTCTGCCAGCGGTTCTGAATCGGTTTCCACCTGTGCTTTGGTACTGACACGTAGCCAAGTTTCTGTGAAGGTTATGTTTATGTTTCTTTTACTGTTTGTACTCTTTTTTCTAATATTTTCACAGGCCTTACCCTGGTCCCCACTGGCAGGCTGGGAAACACTTGGGCAGTGGGGCGGTTTCGTTTGTAGAGTATATTAGTGCTTCCAAAGGAACTGGAATGCCATTAACAATTACCTGCTGCAAACGTATTTCTTTCTGGGGAGAGGAACCTCGGCTTCGCTTTCTAAACACAGCTTTCCTTACTAATAAATGTTATAAGCCACTCCTCTGGACTTGGATTTGTCAGCTTGGGTCTCTGAAAGTCTTTCTGAATGACAGTGCAAATCTGTAGCTCTGCTTGGAAACAAGTGTGATTTGCACACACACTGAGCCCACACAGACGCTTTTCCCCCCTGAAAAACCCAATGATGAAACCCAGGCTGTGTAAAAACTGGGTTTGCTCCGAAGAGGAGCATTGCTGTGCCTGCTTCTCAGAATTACTTATCTCTGCTGGCACACAGATGCAGTTACGTTGCATCCCTCAGCAGAGCATTTCTAGAAAAGTGCTCTACCCCCCAGTGTAGGGGTGAAAAGCAGAGGCATTACACAAGAGCAAGAGCCTGGGGCTTCTCAGCTCTTTACTGGATGATTGTTGATTTCAAGATTGCACTTTTCAAACTAAATCTTTAAAAAAAAAAAGGCAACAAAAATAAAAATTGCCATTATAGTCAAATGGAAAATTAATCAAGACACAGAGTGAATCTCTGGGGCATTAATAATAAAAGTTGTTGCCAAGACTTTACACAGCGTTCTGAGATTTTCATTAATATTTTATTCCATTCCTGATCAGCACATGGTGTTTGGCCCGTTTCAGGACTGGTTTGGTGGCCTTCCAACACAGGAACCATAGCTTAGTTGAGTACTTATTGTGAAGAGGTTCATGTAGGACCCAATTAGTGTTTAAATTTACTTTCCCACTCATACTTCACATTAAAAATTCCAAGGATTAATTTAAAGGACTCAATAGTGACTATCAAAAAAAAAAAAAAGAGTAGTCAAATTAAGTATAAATGAAGTATTTTGTAGTAACTTGATCAGTCTTGGCATCAGCTTGGCTGCTGTTATCTGTAGCTAAGCTGGGGTAACTGATGATGGGGTTTTCCAACTGTGACGTTTCATGCACATTTCTCAGCACACAAACAAATTCCATTTGAAAAAAAGAAAAAGAAGTTCAGGAATTAGTGTCTCAGGAGGGACATAGCTGCCAGTAAGGTCAGTAAAGATCAGTCTGTCTTTTGGGAGGATGTTGGCGGCACAAGTTATCTGAAAAATGGCACAAGCCAAATTCTGAGCAGAATCTGTCCATGTGTCGTCATGTCTAAGGTTGCCCTGATTACTATCAGAGCCAAGTACTGCACAGTTTTCAGTATCTCAGAATCTGGAGAAGGCACAGAAGCACTTTTGTCTGTAGAAAGAGAGCCAAGACAGGCACAAACTGAGGTGAGCAGATCCTTTCCCAGCTCCACCTGGGAACGAGCCCAGCCAGCCCAATCAGCCCAGTTAGCCCTGCTCACCAATTCCAGCTGCTTAATGTTTTTTTCTGCTGCAGTTTAGGGACTGTTTAAAGTGCCCCAGAAGCCATCCCACAAGCAGAAATTGAGGGCTGTGTTCATGCTGCTGCTCTGAGGGGAGCCCCGACCCGCGGCCCCGGCGCTGACCTGCAGCTCCTGCTCGAGCTCTCGCTGTCCCACCATCCAACTGGTGTTGAGCTTTTCCTCCTACCAAGTTAAGCTGACAGGGCCAACTGAACTCTCTCAGCTGCTCTTGGAAGCAGTTTTCCTCTTTCCTGAAGCTACTGGCCCAGTGCTGTTTAGTGGTCCAACTGCCCCTGGGTTGAGCCAGCCCTGGGAGTTGGGAACAGCACCTCCCCTAGCCCTGGTCATGGACAGTCCCCTGTGCTCTGGACCCCTGCCCCCAGAGGGGACTTTCCAATTGTCTCACAGACCTACTAAGTTCTACTTGCTTCCCTGATTGCTCCTTATTTTTCTTTTTTGCTGCTGGCAACATCTGCAAACAGGGAAACTTTTGGCACTGTCAGCTAATTAAAATTTCTCTGGGACCCAGTAGCCCCTGCTGACACTTCAGTTCAATTGCTTTGCTTTCTATTAGCAACTTTTTGTTGTGGAGATATCCAGGCTCTTACAAACGTACTGCTTCCAGATAGAGATTTAATTCAGACTGCTTCAGGAGGGAACAAGTAGTGTTGACTGATGCTGCTGCTTAACATTTTTTATTGTGTTAATGCTAACAATTTCCATTCAGAAAATGTCTTTCTACTGTATTGCCTACACTTTTCAATTTTTTTTCTCTTTCCCTTGCTATAGAACTTAATCAGATACTTAATAAATGTGATCCTTTCCCCCATCCCTCCCTGTCGTGAAATCGAGGCTTGTCCTTACTCATGAAACATAAAAATTGCTTTGGAAAGCCTCTCTTCCCTTTCCTCCTCAATAGAAAGCCTTTGACATTGTTGTTTATATGGAAGAACATAGTATTTATTACTAAGAAAAATATCTTCATGCAGGAGGCCAGGCCCTGGCACTGCCAAAAGAAGTACTTTGGTATTTAGGAAGGAGTCTTGGGGGAAGTCTATGGTTTCTGATGAAGAAAAACATCAAGCATCTGAAACATTCAGTGCTGCAAAGGAGACCTTTGTGAAGCTGTGGCAGACTTTCTGAATCGGGGTTGTCAGTGGTAGACAAAGGTGGGCCCTTATGAGTCACCACTGCAACTGTGGCACTCTGTAGTTACTGACGGGGAGACCTGGAGGAATAATGAAGTGTAAAAATTGCAGTATCCTTGGCCAAGATTGTATCATGGGCTTAGAAAGTTTGTATTATTTTAAAGAACAACTGGCATAGGTAACAACAGCAGCTACCCCGCAACAGTATGAGCTTGTTACCTCCAACAACCAGATTAATAATCCTCCAGGGGCCTCGCTTGTGCCCTTGGATGGCTGGTAAATGCTGTGCTGCCAGAGCTCTAGTGCTCCTTTAAATCATGGTACCTGGATTTGTGAGAACAGGTGCTTAAGTTTTAGTGAAACATATCTGAAAACTGATTTACCCTTGATCCCTGAATTGACCTCCTGAATGAAGAACACACAGAGTGGCCATGCTGTATTTATCCACCTGGAAAGGAGAGCTGGCAGTACAGAGCCTCTGAAATCTGTGAGTGTCCCTTCAAAATCTGCTTTGGTAATGCAACATTTTTATAGTAAAAATAAAATATATCTCTTTCTTTAAATCCAGGCTTTCTTTATGCACCACCAAGTGACAAAATAGGCCTGATTGGGTTTTTATTTCTATTTTTTTTAAACCTCCAGCAGTCACCTTTAAGAATCTGACCCTTATTCTTTCTGCTAGGGAGATAATTACTCACTCTCAATTGCTATCCCTAGCACCAGTTAATGAATGCTACATAATAAACAGAAGTAGGGCAGCTGGATGAGAACAATGCACAGGTGGGTAAGAAGACTTCATTTGGTGAGAAGATAATGCACTTGAGAACTTGTGGTTTGTGTGAACGCCACCCTTGTCTCCTCTTCAGATTGCTCCCACATTGTCACTGCTCTTCCTCAATCAGTTTTTCTACTTGTTAAGTGGCAAGAGGAAGATGGTTACAAAGGGAAGAGAGGTTTCTTCAGTGGAGATTCAAGCAGAAGAGGATCTTCTCTCTCTCTCAGACCCATCCTAAACATATTTACTTTCTTTTGTCCTATTGTGCACCTTCCCAAAAGAGGCTAATTGTGCAGGCAGAATAATCACTGCTTTGCAGTGCCTGGTTTTATCATCTCTCTGCAAGGCTTATATCCCTTTCTTCCTTAACAAAACTGCATCAAATCCAACCTTTGGAGGAGAAGACGGGATTGATACATCAGTTAATGGGATGCTAATAACTGCCCTGGCCCCACCACTGCTGGTGTTGCCCTCTGTATTGGACAGCTGCACTTTGGAGCTCAGTTTTACCATGTCCCTCAGTAGTGTGAGTCTGTGCCAGTGAAGTGTATGGCACACACACACACACAAAGCTGAGTCACACTGCTGCCCAGCTGAAGAGGATCAGTGTATAACACAGATAAGTGTTCCTGTGCCTGACAGCCTCTCCAGAACTGCAGCGGGAGTTGCAGTGCATCTCTGTTTCCTGAGGCGCACCAGCTCCTTGTGGGACTGGTGTTATGTGAAATTATGGCAGCAGAGGTGACTGACACCGTGACAGGAACTATTGAAGATGAACAGAGAGCCAGGCAATACATTCTTTCTGATTTGTGTGTGTTTTTAACCTAGCTGACATGCACTGAAAGAAAATGGGGTCTGAGGGTCTCTGTCTTGTTAACCAAAGTATTAATCACTTAGAAATGGCAAAGTTTAGTTCAGTAATGTGCTTTCTGATATTCCAAACTTTTTATAATGTCCTGTTTGAACTGGAACAAAAACTGAGGTAGAATTTCAGAAGCTGAACTCCCCTGAATTCCATGATTATCTGAGCGTGTCTTCCTGAGACTGTTTTGAAAATTTCCACCTAAACCTGTCAAAGGCATGTTTAATACTCAAAATGGCAGAGGCCATGGCCAGAACAGCTTCCAGCCAGATATGTGGTAGGAACATTATGCACACCGATTGCTAGCGCAGGCACGTACAGGCCAGTTCCGGTGTCTCTGCCAGAAAGCTAATGAGAACATAGTTGGCCATGAGCTTTCCTCTGACTTGGGCAAGGGCATATCTAATTCCAGTTGTCTCATGTCCACTAGCTGTAAAATGGAAGTAGCAAAGCAAGAGTGCCAGAATAAATTGTGGTTTCTTAAGGGTTTCCAGTGAGAGACTGAGACATGATAATTGAAGAACCTGCCGTGGGCTGCGTTTGCACAGGAGGGTGTGTATTTTCCTTGACTAAACGGGCTGACTTCGTGTGCCAGGAGCTCGCCACATGGGTGACAGGCCAGGGAGGAAACAGCCCTGTGTGTTCCACTCAGAGCATGTTTGGAGGGGAAAAGCTTAATGTCAAGTGTTATCTCTTCTGTAATAGTCCAGGGAAATGTGGAGAAGTGGTGTGACACCCAAACCCTCGAAACACAGGAACTTGTCAAAGGCTGCACCTCCACAGTGCTCGTGGCCCTTGTTCATCCAAAATGAGAAACCTTTTTTCTTGCACAGCATCCTTTAGAATGGGAATTGACTTTATCTCACTAAGGATCCTGGAAAAGCATGCATCTTTCCTGGTGCTCTCCTGACTCATGATCTCTCAGACCCTGTCCCAGGAAGACAGGGAGCCAAAGAGGTGCCATACAAGGACTCCCTGAATGGGGAAAACTTGCTCTCCTGCTTTTGAGCTCTAACTCTTTTCCTTGCCAGGCCCTCTGCTGATATATTTTAAGATGACCTTTAGAACTCGTGTTTCGAATCTCCACCAGAAACCAGCATTGCCAGATTAAATGTTTCAGGACATATAACTACTCTGTAAAGATCCAAGTACAATCTACAGTGATGATCAGCTATTACAGGCCTCCTATTAAAGTAAGTCTGGTCTCCTGTGAAGCCTGTGGAGTGTATTATCCAGGCCTGTGCTACCTGGGAGACAAGATCCAACGTGCCCAAAGGATGCTTTCTGCAAGCTTTACTGCTGTGTCCCTTGGCTGACAGGACAGATAGGAAGGGAAAGTTTTTCATGAACCCTTCAGATCATAATGACTAGTTCTTTAGAAGAACTACATTTAGAAAGATGTAAAGACTGAGACAATTAGAATGTAGAGCTACCCAACTTCATGCAGAAGCAACCCTTTCTCTCCCTACCATATTAATTAGTTTTCATGGTGGATGACAAAGTCATTAACAGCTTAAAGGAGAAACTCCTCAGATCAGGTCCAATTTTCCATTTGCAGCTTACTCACATCTCTGGAATGACTTCCATCAACTGCTGTGAGACTGAGTAAAGTTTTGGTAAGTGGAATGTGGCACTGTGGATCTACCAGAGCAAAATGCTCTCTTCTGCTGCGGTGGTCTCCCAGTCAGCTGAAACCACTGAGTGGGTTTCAGTCATCTGCTTTTTGAACTAAAACTACAGGTCTGTCTAAATGGCATCATTCAGTGTTGAAGTATCTGTATCCTAGTTTCAGGTAGCAGACCTGTGCAATTTTATTCAGGTGGAATTTCATGTGCATTGTGGCAGCCAAAGGGTTTGAACAGTTACCATCTTCATCTGTCATTTGCTGACCCTTGGCTGGACTTGGTCCCTGGTGTGCCTCACCTGTTTTGTCTGTCACTGAAAGGGACAAGCCACACACCTCATGTGACAATCACAGGCCTCTCAAACCCTGCGTCACAGAATCTTTGACTGTTCTCTTCATGTTCCAGCTGAAACCTTGCTGATAAGTGAGCTAAAGGTACTTGTATAATATGTATAAGCATGTTTAGAGCTTGCCTGAATGTTCATACGTGATACTGGCTTTTAAGGTCTGCATGGACTTAGCTGGTTGGAGGTTATAAGCCTTGGATGTATAGGAATTGTTATTATGATCTTATCCTCCATTGGTGTTTGATTTATAGCCACGAGAGTGGTTCCCAGAAGGAATTTAAGCAGATTTCTCTCCCAGATTTTTAATTTAATTGATGATTGTTTACACGGGAGTCCTTGCCAGAGCAAGATGATTTGGCAGTGCTCTGGAATGCAAAGGTTAAGTATATTGATTCCATCCTTTCCCAGAGGAGCTGTTCTTTTCGTGGCAAAGCATCATCAGTTTTGTTCTTGTGTTTGAAACTTTGTTTACATGGGTTTAATTGAATTTTGTCTATCTTGTACAGCAAGTGGGAGATGGTAGTTTCATATAGTTCTTCTTTCCTGTAATACAGATTTTTGGACTCAGTTTGTTAATGAATCCTGAATTTCTCTGAGCAGTAATTCTTCAGAGCTTTCAGTGCAGTAAATATTGAAGATAGGGAGAATCTGTCCTGCCACTATGTGCTCAGTCAACAGGAGCTATTTGTAGAGGTGGCAGGATCTCAGACCTTCGTCTTCATGTGATCAGTACTGTCCTTACCTCGCAAATAAGTGTGTCTGAACTGTCAGCTTACAAACAATGTCTATAAACCATATTTATTTTAACATTGCTCACAAGCTCCCTACAGTCTCAGCATTCAAATTATACATTCCTGAAGAGATGTGAATACAAAGCCAGAATCACCAACTTTGCTTTTAGAAATCATAAATGTGTCATCTTTTTCCCACTTACGCAGTACGTTTGTTGGGGTTTTGATCTGTAATTTATGAGTGCTTGTTGCCACTCAGGAACTGCACAGCAGTTGGGACCCTGTGGCTGAAGTGTTCTTTGATCTGCTGTAGTGTGGATGGGTCTGGGTGGATCCCTGAGCTGCTGAATGGATTGCTGGGGATCCAAATGTCACAGCTCCTGCTGAGCTGGACACTGGCCCTGCCAGTATGCTGGAGCAAAGTATACCCCAAAGAGATGAATTGGGAATTGCAAATTCAGAAGGGGCTGTGGATCTATCCATTTATTTTTCTGGTAACATCTTTTATTGGGATTGGTTTTTTACCTTCTTTAAATTCACCAGCTGTTTTTCTCAGTGATCCTTTTTGTGATCTGGGTCCAGACAAAGTGATCCTTTTTGCAGGCCAGAGGAATGCCAGCTGTATTCTAGTTCTGCAGAGTAATTTATCCCCCTTGGGTCCATTCTGCTGGTCTTAGTTGGAAAGAAAATGATAATGAAGAAGGTGCCCATCCCTGGGCTTCTAATTGTATGTCTGCAGAATCAGATTCCAATCTGATGGTTCAGTGGCAAGGTAACTCCTGCTGTGAAGTGCAATTATGAAGCAGATAAATCAGGAGCAAATGTGATCCTTGTAAAGTTAAATTAAACATACCTTCTTCTATTTCTTCTCCTAGCAAAATGCTTCTTTCTGAAACACCAACCCAACACAGGGACTCGGTGTTAACGAATGAGGCTTCTTTGTAGATGTTCCTCGTGTCAAAGTTGGCAAGAGTTTTCTTGTTATTTTTTCTCCTTCCCTCATTCCTGCAAGACTCACTCTTAACCCAAGAATTTCTTTTCATTCATTAAATTCAAATATCTGGTGTTCCAAATACTTCGTGACTCCTAGGAGTATACTGCTGGACATACTGTTGTTAGTTAAAAAGGCCAAGACCCAGCAGCTTCAGGAATTTATGCCCATTATGGAAAATCCAGCATGCTTTCTTTGGTATGGCAATACCAAAAAGTCTGCTGGCATACCCAGCTAAAGTACTTATAACCATATAAAGGGAATGCCTTTTAGGAATTGGATAAAAACACAGACATAATATTTTCCATCAATTAGACATTGAGAAATCCCAGACATCCAGTGCTGCAAATGAAATTAGATGCCTTGGGAAACCTATTCCAAATGGAAATCTAATATGTGGGATCCTGACTCACTCACCACTCCCTCAGTTTTTTACCCTCCCAAAAATATATTTGGATACACTAGTAATGTAAATATAGTAACATTACACCCAGTAAATATGCACAGATTGGCTCGTGCGAGCTGCACTAAATGTAGCCATAGACTAACTACAAACTTGCCTATAGGTATTTTAAAAAACTGCCAGTAATGCAGATTTGCCCATTTTCCTGTGTTGCTGCAGATGTGCAGCTTTACTATTTGTGGAATCGTTTCAGCAAATTGTGGATTATTCATAAATGGGAAGTGACGGAGTTTATGGGGAGCCTTCTGTCACAGTTGTTTGGCATAAGGGAGTTATAAATAGGGGTGGGTGATCATTGATGTGCTATGTGTTTGGCACTGTGGGCATTTCTGACCCCAGGGGAAGCCACAAGAGATAAATACATGAATGTCCCTACTAGCTTTTCTGTGTGTTGAAATGTATTTTGTGTCTCGCTCCCTGCTTAAGCTGCCAGCTGAATAGAGCATTTTGGTTTTACCTAATTCTGTAAGTGTTCCCCCAGTGTGGCTCTTCTCAAACGACTGCCCCTAAGTGTTTTGGGCAGTTGTTTGTTAGAGTAGTGAAAGTAGCACAGACTTCTCGGTGCTGTTTGCCAGGTGTGTGCGAGAGTTCCCCTCTGGGGTGTCCAGGTGAGGGACGGTACCCCCAAAGCTGTAGGCCTGTGCTGCAGCTTGTTTCAGGTGTAACCCCAAATCCCTGCTTCCCAGGGCACAGTGGAGCCTCCCGCGAATCCTGTGCACGAGGAAGTGGTTCCCGAACTGCAGGCACAGATTGCAGGCCTGGGCTGCAGAAACACCAGGGTCAAAACGGCTTCCAAAAGGTACCATTTACCTTCCCCTGGCCCAGTGAAGGTGGAAAAGAATTACTCATGTTACTGAAGGAGCCGTTATTTTCTTCGACAACGCTTTGACAAGCGCAACATTTTTGCTTGCTTAATTTTAACTCCTAATCGACTGAATCGGAAAGTAGTTCTGAACAGTTCTTTTTAACTTTTTAAACACAATCTGTGCTCTAGTTACATCCAGTTCTGCCTCCTCTTTGACTTTTCTCAGTGATAACTGCTTTCTTCCTTTGAATTAGTTGGCAGCGCTATTGATTGATGTTCCTGGTAGAGTAGAAGCCAGCTGTCTTCACTTAGAAGTACTGTAGTGCAGGACAAACACTTTAGCCTGTGTTATCCACGTAAACAGTCTGTGGTTCTAAAGCTACGGAAATTCATCAAGAAAATGACAGTCCATGCTTCCTTTTTGCAATAGTTACAACGTAGACAAAAGATGGGTTTTTTGCCTAAATGATTGCAATAAGCTAGTAGGGAGATATGCCAATTAGTACTTTAATGAAGTATACATCAAGGTTGCCAAATAAACAGCTTATGAGGCATATGCGTATTATTATTGTGGGAAATGTTTCTACCGGTATATTAGATAATAGGTGCAATTTGAAGAAGGAACATGTAGTTCTGTTCCTCTCCACTCCCTGTGCATCCTTTGGGTGTGGGCATATAATATTGAAATGTGTAGCTCAGCACATTTTCAGTTCACCTGGTTAAAAAAAAAAAAAGTTGCAAAGCAGCAGCATAGATTTTCTTGTTCTGATGTGCAAACCCACTAGATTGTTTTTCTTCAGTGGGCTATTTTTTTCCTCCTCCTTCTTCATAAGATGCCTATTTTAACACTGCACACGTGGGTAGTGCACCTTTGTAACCCTGTAACTACCGAGCCTTTTACGTGGAGCTGTTTTTGCAGACACAGAGAGTGAAGGAGATGAACCTTCTAGGTGTGCTCACGGAAACACATTTCAGCTGTACACCCAGTGTTGGTGGCTGAGGAGCAGAGTGCTTACTTCCTGAGAGCCCATTTGTCCATATTCTGATGGATTTGAAATATTTTATTATAGTACATGTCAGTTTAATGTGAATGTTTTGGTTTCTCGGAGGTGAAAGGCTCTTGCTTTGTGATCATTTCCTGAGCTTGCACCAGGCACAACTTCACAGCAGAGTTTCTACTTTGCCCAGCCAATGGCTGATCCAGCTATTCCTATGTGGACCTGACTTTTTTTTAGTCTATAACCTTGTTCCCAGCTCTTCTCTATGGGGAGGTCAGCTGGGCAAATGACCAATAGAGCTTACAATTGCTTGTGATGAGTGAAAAAGATCTAAATGGCTAAATCTTTTTAAAAATCTGCTATAATGAAATACTCTCAAGCCAGGGAAATATGTATAGAGGAGGAGTGCAACAGCTTGCTCTTTATCACTAAAACCTGCAAGCTTCAACATTGCTTTTGTTGAACAGGGATTTTTTATCTTCCTATCCAATCACCCCCTACCACCAGGCTTTAAAATTCTTGTTTCCCTGGTCAGAAAGCTGGTTCAGATGCCATACCTGTGGTTTCCCTCATATTCGGGATCTTTTCACAGAATTTGGTTTCCATAGTAAATGCTTTTCAAAAGACCTATGGTTCAATAAAAGTACTCTGTAGTTCTTCATTTTATAAAGGAGTGCTCTCATTAACTCACTGTTGAATAACTCTTACAACCTCAGCTCTATTTGAATTCTACTCCAAATGTTCCATTACAGGCCATCTGACACCTCATGAAACACATTTATAAGCTCCATTGCTGAGTTTCTGAACCCAAGTCTCAGTCCTAAAACTATTTTATCATACTTATATTTGAACAAAATGTGCTGAAACAGCAAACGAGGATCCACATTTAGCCAGGCAGCCTAAAAAATCAGGAGAAAGGATTGGGCAGCATTTACTGTTCAAAAAAAACTAGTGTTTTCCAAACTTTCTAGAATTATGTGGTGGGAGGCTTTTGCATTCTCTGTGTTGCCTCTTTTCACTTAGAAAAGCTTCCTGTTTTGTCAGGACCCCCCAGCACATTTGCTGTGAGCATTGGAGAGGTGGAGGTGTGTGCACCACAGTGATGCAGGAACACCTTCGCTGCTGTCCAACCTGAACACGGAGCATCAGACAGACAGCGTGGGAATGGTTCCACAGCTAGGGAGGAAAACTCCCCTCGCCCAGTAATCCCAGTTTAGAATCAGTCACTCAGCGAGGGACCTGAAGAAATAAGGCAGTGAGTGACTGTCCTGTCTCTCATTTGTGCATTTGCCTTTCGAGGAGCGAGCCTGAGCGTCCCTCCCCTGCAAAGCCCGGCTACAAATGCGGCCCTGGGAGGAAGGAGCTGACGTGCACAGGCAGCAGAGCTGTGCTGAGAGCGCAGGCACATCCTGCAGCACAGATGTGCAGCACTGCCTCCTGCTCACCCAGGAACCACAGCTCGTCACCCCACCAGTCCCCTGCAGCAGAACCCAGAACTGCCATAAAGGAGTAACGACATTCGTGCTAATCCGGATTTGTCTTAGTGATAAGGGGAAAAAATAATAACCTGGAAGTAAACTAATAATATCTTTCGAAGAGGCAAGATGCTGCTTTCAAATGTGACCCAGTTGTGTTTGGCTTGGGTTTTCACACTAGTGCTGGGAGCACCAAGACACTGCAGTGGTGCTGCGTCCCTAATCCCCATGCTGGAAAACCCTCTGTACACCATCAGTGCTTGTCATGCTGCCTTTGCCAGTCCTTCCCTACTGATTCCCTTATCTCCATCAGCTGGGAAAACAACCAGGCCTATTTCCAGGGAGATTTTTCCCCTCTCTTAGCAGAGTGAGAAGTGTACAGACATTCTGCTGTTCGTGCTACCAGTGTCTTTTAAGTTTGTTTTTACGTCTTTGCTGGATTTTGGATCAGATCAGTAGCCTGTCACATCTCCAGCAGCAAGCATATGAAATGTGACAGAGCATTATTTCACAATTTTGGATGATTGTATCCTTCTCAAGATCGTGGTACATGAAATAATTAAAAACTAAACCACTACCAGAGTATTGGTAGGACCAACTAATGCCAAGTTGGTGCTTCCTTAGGTTGTCCTTCTATTTTTGTGAGAAAATTAAAATGAAAAGCAGCTCGATGGCTGGGTGGGAAATAATTTGAACCAGCACTGCAAGTACTGAAAACGAATATTTGAGCCTTTAAAGGAGAAGTATCTGTAATGAACCACCTGAAAGTGTCCACCCAAGACCTCTATAAACACAGTGATTTTTGCCCTTGCTGTGTGATCATCAATGCTTATGAAGCATTTGTGATACACCTCTGAAGTTACATCAGATCTGAGGTTTTGGTACAGCAGTAAGAAACATATTGTGATTTTCTCCTGACAGAGACAGCATCTTTTTCACTTAGGAAAATGGCAGACCAGCCTACTGTTACTGTGCTGGCTGTAACCCCCATGTGAACCCCAGCTGCTGCCTCTTTCATCCAGGTAGACCACTGATCCTTCCCACATTTTTGGGGACAGATGCGAGATTTAGTTCTTGCATCAGGGAATATCTGGTCTTTTTTTTTTTTTTAATAAAAATTTTTCCTTTCAATTTCATCATAAAAAAATTCAGTGGGGTTTTTTTCTTTCTTTCTTAATACTGCTAAATGTTTTGCAGGCTTAATTTGAACATAATGATTGCTGGAAAACATTTGTTTACTTATTTGGTTGACAAAACCAATGAAGCATTTATATTGCAATGCCTTGGCATGTTTTCAGTTTGGGATCACTAGACAACCAAAGAGGAAGGGCTAGAGTTTGTGAAGGCGAAAATAATGCACTTATTTCCCCTTATGAAACTGCACATATTGCTCTTTGCAGAGTGCCAGCCTTCCATGGAAAAGTCTAACACAGAATAAATGCCACTGTGCAGCTCTGAATGCTGTATGGCCAGACTGATTCATACAGGTGAAGCAAAGGAGAACACGAGATTGGGGAGAAAGAAGTAGAATGTTTAGGGCTTTGGAATGGTGTGCTTTTCCTGTACCAGGTCAGTGCACAGCTGAAAGCTTCCTGTGGGTTGGGATGGTCCATGGGGCTCCCCTTGGAGGCTGGTTGAGGCTCATCCTGCCTCCTGAACAAAGTGGCCTGGAGCCCCGAGGAAACACAAGGCACTGGGTCCCCACCAGTGGTTCCTCCTCCCTTCTCTTGACCATTCCCTTCAGAGATCTTTAGGAGTTTCTGGAGGTTACTTCATATGTGCAATCTCTCCTTTTCTGAGGGGACTTCAAGCCCTTGGCTGTGTCAGTATGCAAAGGTATTGAGGACCCAGAACCACCTCAGTCTTTCCCTCCTTGTATTGTGGAAAAATTCCCAGTTCCAGAATCAAATACAGTCACCATCCCTTAAGAGGCTGGTCCTACCAGCAAAGTTTGGGGAGCCTTGCTATTGGATCTCTAGAATGTCAGAACTCTTTACCGCAGGCACTGGGACATTCCTAACTGGGAAAGCAACTGCATATCCTTGCTGTTCATGTTTCCTCTGTGCTGTGCCTTGGTGAGTGTTCCTTTAGCACACTGGATTTCGAGTCAGAGCTTTCAGCTTCTGTCACCACCAGCTCCCATTTGCTACTTGTCTCTTTTTTACTTCAGTAGTGAATGGAAATACAGCAGATGCATCATAAATACCAAGGAGAGTCAAGAAGCTGTCACAGGGAATACTGTATTTTCTCATTCCGTCAAAACTCCGAGGCTCAGAAAGAGTTGCCTAGTGCTTTATATTGTTTGGAAACATGTTACAGGAAAATATAATCCCTAAGTAATTGCTTCTATCAGAATGCCCTTTGGTTTTTACCATACACCTTTTCTGTATGATTTTCCAAGATTACTCAGTATGTTCTTCCAAGATTATTAAGCAGAAGGTTGTGAAGAAGAAATGATGATGATTTTCTGGGTAACAATAATCTGAGTCCTCTTCATTTTCCACATTGAGGTAGACTGCCATACCTTAGCTATTTCACAATGGTAGTTCCCCTCCCTTCTGATAGTCATTTTTGTTTGGTTTGTATTGCATTAACTATCTTTAGCAGTACTCTGAACTTCAGTTCTTCTTCACCTCCTTTTGAAGTTTTCTTCAGTTCTTCTGTTAGAAGTGATCCAGCTTCCATTCATCTCTGATTTGTCAAAAAACGGTGTCACCTGTTCAGCATTCAGCACACTGGAGCCATTCAGTCATCTGCACAGGAGCCCATCTCCATCCCTCATCTGGCTTTTCCTCAGCAGTGGACAGTCTGTCACTCTGTCTTTGATCAGTGAACTGCAGAGGTGGTTCTTGCCGCTGTCATTCTGGTGAATAAGAGGAACTTAACATACCTTGATCTTGTACACCCTTTTTTGTCTTTCAGATGGTATTGAATGAATTGAATTCCTACTTCTTTGAGTAATTACTTTCTCAGGTTTTTTACTCTTTGGCGTGTGTCCCATTTGTCATTGTTTCATACCCCAGCTCATACACTTGGGTTTCACTTGACAGCTCCTCACCTGTCGCAGGTACTGCAGAACACTCGGTTCTTTTCCATACAGTCCACAGAAGAGCAGAGCCCCAGGACCCCAAATCTGGGCTGTTTGCCCCCAAAGTGTGAGCGGCCCCGTTGGCTTAGGCAGGACAGCTCAGTTGGGAGCAGCAGGCAGATGGTCTGGCCCACTCCATGTGCTCTGTCTCACCCGGAGCTGCCATGCAAACTTTTATGGATTGTGTCAATTGTAAAGGCCTTGCTGAACAGATGTGCGGTGTAACAGCTCTGATGGTGGACTTTACCTGAAAATACACATCACTTTCAGTTGTTCATGCTGGAGAGCAGACAAATGACTCTTAAAGCAGCAAAAGTACTGGTTTTTGGAAGCAGTTAAAAAAAAAAACAAATCAGTAAAAAGACTTTTTTATTGACTTTCAGAAGCCAGGAAAAAAAACCAAAACTTTTTGTCCTTCAGGTGAAAATGAGCAGAATCATTAAGAACAACAGATACCTCATTGAGTTATTGGACACTTAAAAAAATCCAACGGCCAGTATTGAAATACAAGTGTCTCTGCTAATTGTAGCTTGTAAAGCACATGCTTGCAACACATTTGTTTTGGAGTTGAGAGGTTCGTGTTTTAATAACAGGGGTATGTGTTAGGACCTGACTAGAGAAGTGCTCTGAAGAAGGGCTGCTGTGTGTTGGAGGTAACCTCCCCATCCAGAGCAGCCTTTAAGAGTAACAGTTCTTAAATTAGCCTTGATTCTATTAGAAATGTCCCTCATATTTCATGCTCTGGAAAGGGATATGGGGAAAGAATGTCATAATGTTTCCCTGTTCTTTGACAAGCCTCTCAGTAGCCCTGTCAAAGATCCTTTAAAATGGAATTGAAATAATCAGAGCTGATGTGCCTCTGTGAGAAACACTCGGCAGGTTCCTTTCTGAAAGATGGGTGTATGCTAATAAGTTTGAAATTATGACTTTAAGTGATTCTTATCAAGCAAGTGCTAGTAGCTCAGATTAAATTACTAACACAGAAAACAAGAAGGTTTGTAAATCCTTTACCTGTTTTGCTTTCTAAATAGGATTAAAAAAATACTGTCGTGAGTTAAATTAGTACAAATGCAGATTATAAAACCAGATTTTATATGAAGCAGTAGATCATTCTCTATAGGTGATCTGCCCTATGTGCTCTGCTTTGGAATCAAATTTATCTGTTTAGAGTACTGTACCCCCCCTTCCAAAGTGAAAGATGGTACTGTGCAGGTGTTCTCTGAACTTGGTGATTATTAGTCAAACAAAGCTCTCAAATAATTACCTCCTTTTAAGTGAATCATCTTCTTATTTTGCTTCTATTAAAGTCTAGTATCCTTCAGCAGTGTCACTTTATCATGTCTAATAATCAGAATTATGCAAAGGAATTATCTGTATGGATTTCATGCCCGGGAACTGTATCATCCTTTATTTATCACTCCAAGTAGGTAAGCAGTGTTTTGTTTGTTTGAAGTACACTAGTTGAGGCTGTATTGACTTTTGAAAATAGATCGTTAAGGTTTATCTTTTCTTTAAAGTTGAAGCCTTAAAAGCCATAATCAGCTGCCATTTATTTTCTAACAGCATCAGAAGCAATGAATTTTCTTTGATAATTTTAAGAATGTAAGGGTGCTGTGGGGGAGGACATCAGGAGTGAAGGCTGCTGGAGTGGCTCTCAAGTTTTATTAGAATAAACAGCACTGGATCTGTAAAAAACCAGTTTGCCAGCTACAGTCAGAATATCGGGAGGAAGAAACGGGAGAAATTAACAGTGATCTAGCAGGACATGATCAGAGAATATGTCAGACGTGCCAAAATTTCTCTTCTGGAGACCAGTATTAATCTGAGGAGGGACTGGAGAAAATGCTACAGGCATATGTTTAACACCCATCTTTTAAGTACCGTGCTGGAAAAGAGGGAGTCAGAGAGAAGCCCACATAGTTGTGGCTTGAAGACTGATTCTGAAGAGTCCTAACACAGGATTTTAATTGTCCTAGAAAGCATGTGGAGTTCTAAGCTTGTGCTTTGCATTGAGACTTAGAAAACGTGCCAGATCTTAAAACTTTTCTTGTAATAGCACAAATAGTCTCTGGTGCAAAGCTGTATAAATAATGTATATGCTCACAGGAGCAGGAAATATGCTGCTGATAAGACAATGTCAACTTAGATGAAAGCTGTCCTGAAAGCTGTACTTTAACGGTGAGCAATAAAAGCACTATTGACATGTGGCACTACCAACTGAAATGTCAATAGTTATAAAAAGAGTATTTCATAACACAGAATCATTGCTTGGTTTGCTTGACTGGACAGATGCTTCTATTTTCCAGGAAAGTAAAATAATTTCCATATTAGTTCTCTGAATGCCCAGCACAGCTCATCTGTCCCACTAATGCTCACACACTTAATTACATGCTTGAAAATAGGGAAAATTTCCTTGCTGGCCTCATGTAGTGTAAGAGGGAGTTTTGACACTGGGCATGACTTGAAACAATTTAAATGTTGGCACATCTACAGCTTCTCTCAGGTTACTTTTGCTCAGTGTGGAAGTGGGGACAACACAAATTCCGTGCATGGAGCATCCTTATCCCTTAGCTCCGCATGTGAGACTGCTTCAGTTGTTCTCCGGCAGCTGCGACGTAGACACCGTTCCCAGAGTCTGTGGGCAGAAGGCACAGCTTTGGCTGTCTTGGACTTACACTTCTCTGGGTATTTTTTCAGTTTGTTCATTCAGTTTGTTAACAGGTTAGAGCATGTGCTGCAAGCAGAGAGGAGACAGGAGAGGCTGAAGTGCTGTTAATGCCCTGGGCACATGGAGTGTCAGAGGATCCACTGGGATATGCCCGTGTCATCTCGGCTGTTGAACTATTCTTCAGGAAAAGGCCAGAGAACCACCAGGTTCTTTTCCTGGTGCTGCATCTGACCAGACACGTTTGCAAGGAAGATTCTGAGCAAGAAACCTGTCTCACTTCATCTCGTGCATTGCTCACTACCACCATTCCTCCTGCCTGGCCACCCCTGAGGATTAAAGGAGGGCAGAAAGGGAAACCCAAGGATTAAAAGACATGGACAAAACTGTTATCAAACTGGCAGGTAACTGGCTAAGGATCTGAAGCCAGGAGTCATCAGTCACAAATTTGCTGGGGGAAGCAGATGCTCCAAGCTGGGCTAGGAGCACTTTTATTAGCTCTCCTTTTCCTTTCCTGTGGGAATGAATGAAAACAGGGCATCCCTGTGGGCATTGCAATTCTTCTGCAAATGGCTGTATGCACCAAAGTTTGGGAAACGGACCCGATACTTTATGAAACTCAGCTGTTGCCCGTAAAATTGGCTAAAAACAGTACAGGCCAAAGGCTTTTCAGTGAAGTAAGAACTTTTCTAATACTACTGAGGTATTTTTCAGAGAGGGACCAAAGCACTTGCACGGTTCTGTCTGCTCTCAGCAGGCCTCCAGAAGGCGCAGCCCCTGTACGGCTGCCAGCCAGGATCTCGGCATCAGGCATTGGCTCTCATCTGTCACCAGCAGGATGTTCGGTTGTTAACGGAGCAGCTTCGCCCAGGCTGCGTCTGTGCTACAGAACCCTACATCCAGCTGACACGGAACAAAAGCACTTCTGAAGATTCTAAAATATGTTGAACGTGTTTCACTTAGAGCCAGCACGGCTCTCCCTTGGTCCTTTCACAGGGAAAGGGGGTTCTTCGGAGAGCCTGTTCATGACAAAAAGTTATTATATGGCAGTGATCTTTAAACAAGGCTCTGACAATTGCTTCTTTGAGGATAACCAGTCTCTTGCTGTTCTTTGTGCGACTGACAATCAGCAGGAGGTTTATACACCATCCATTGGCTTTTCCCAGAAGGGATACAGTGTTTGGTAAGCAACACTGGCCAAAAATAACCTGGTAAGATCATGCATGAAAAAGAAGCTCTAACAGCTTTCAAACAATTCCTGCTTTCTGGCAGAACTAATGTTAGGATTTTGCAGAAGGATCTGATCCTTCAAACCTGTATAGATGAGAATCTCTCTGAGATCAAACAGGGGCAGTGTGATCAGTAATCCAATACCAATCACTTCATAACCTTTTTTTAGGTGTAGAGAAAAGGGGGATGCTACCAAGTCCAGTTTGATCTATTTCTTGATAACTTTGTCATCTTTTCATGGATCCACTCGCAGTTGGTGGCAGGTGATTACCTGGTGATAATCTCATCTTTCTAATCCCTTTATTTCCAAAGTGTACTGCTGTTACCTTCCATTCGGAAAAGCAGTAAATATGATCTCCTTCCAGGGGATTTCAAGGTGAGAGGAAGCTGGGTAAATCCAGTTGACTAGACCTTTAAAATCTTTTGTTTCCTGCAGCAGACCTAGCTGATAATAATGACTTTGGACTTACCTTCCATCCAGATGAACCCCAAAACGTTCTGTCAACTCCTACTTTGTTTCACCAGGTGCAGAATTGTAGCAGCTGTTTGGCAGAGCACAGCAAGCAGTTCAACAGTTGGGGATAGCAACACACTTAATTGGGAGTTGTGGAGCAGTTTATAGAACGCCTTGATTAAGACATATAGCTACAGGCCCTCATGGCACAAAAGCTCACCTCCTCAGCAGGAACTGAGGAAGGAATTTTGTCTGAAGCAAAATGGTTTGGTTGCAGGGTCAGCATGGCAGCAGTTTTAAATAGATGAAAAAGAGGCAACTTAATGAGGACAACCTCAGTTAGATTCATCTTCGACAGTGTGCTACTTGGAGGGCTAGAAATAAATGAAGACTAAAATACCACTAAGTCTAGAGGGGGAAATGTGTTAAGGAGCAATCATTTTCATTTTGTGGGTGTCGCATATATCAATTAGAAGCCACTTAAAAATTGATTGCCAACAGGGTGGACAGAACTGTGAATTGTGTTTTTAAAGATTATCCAGAGCTGCAGTTTTCCTGCATTTGGGTTTGGATGTATTTGGTAATCAAGGCTGTTGTGATTGCTGCACCTGCATGGTTTCACATGTGATTAACTGTTAAGTAAGAAGCCAAAAAGGCAGAAGCACAGCTTCCTGATGCTTGGAACTTGTTGTGTGTTTTAAATTCTTGTCACATCTAGAGCTGCATCCCTAACGTGAGCTGGGAGCAGAATGCTTCACCCGACATTAGGACATGTGATAGGGTTGCAACCTGGAGAAAGGCTTTGTTTTCAGTATCACCTGCCTTTTCCCATTTACCAGTAGCTGTTTTCACCTTCTCTGGGCAGGGTTTAACTCCTCAGAGGAGCTCTTTAAATGTTGAAAATAAATTCATTTTCTATAGGTGTTTGAAGCACTGAAAATTACTTGGACATTTCTCAGCGTTACTGCTACCTATTTGAATCAATTCAAGGTTTCCTAAACATTTTAAAGAACTTATTTCCCTACAAGAGTATGAAGACTTCAGAAAAACAATTACAAATATGCACGATTATGTGAATTTATACTGAGTCTAAGCCCTTTCTTTAAGTGAAAACATATGTGGAAAACTAGCTCTAGGTCATCTTAACAAAGTGAAGAAGCTGTCTCTGCTAAAACCAAAAACATGGAGGCCCAGGATGATTTATTGAAATGTTCTTATATCACATTTCCTTTCCAGTAAGTGAGTTTTCGTCTCCATGGGAGAATGCAGCATGCAGTCATTGCCCTGCCAAGAGGATTTGCATGCAGTTGTGTTCGTAGCAGTGATAGAGCAGCGGGTAAATGCTGCACCTCATTGTGGTTTGACAACTTGAGCTTCATAACAACCTTTTGTGGATATACCTCCTTCAGACAGGAGGTGATTACATGACACATTTTCTGGTTTTGAGAGCAGTTTTTTCCTCTATGCTATGTGGGGAAGAAGGGTGGTAGTGACATCCTCTATTTATTATTCAGATCTTACATTTTAATTTTAAAATGCTTCCTGAACTAAGCCTAGCCATGCAGCTCCACTTACAAAACATGACCCACCAGTCTGCAGAAATGCTCTCCAATCATGTTCCAAGTCAGAACAACATAAACATCTTGCTTTAATTAGTTGCATTTGAACTACTTCTGTTTGGGGATGTCCTTGAACAAGTAGTTAGGAGTAGTTTTTGGTTCATCTTGGAAGCTGAATTTATTGCTTTGCTCAGTAGGTTTGAGAAGAGGTGGAGGTGGAGAGGTTTTCAGTGCTTAGAATACTCAATTAAATATTGGTTCCAGCACTACTAGTGCTAATAGCTGTCATAGGTGTTTTCCCTTTCTCTGTTAGCAATTTAACACTTTGTGTTTTGCCCAGCAGGGTTGAAAAGGTTTCTAGAAACAGTTGATGTTGTGGAGGCTTGTGGTTTAGGCTGCCAAGCTGCACACCTTCTGCATTCAGTACAGCACGGAACTGACGCAGCTCGGTGGCGAGAAGGGTTGGCCCACTCGGGGGGTAGAGCAGTAGATGACAACCGGCTAGCTGCCAAGCTGCGTCACTAGCTCTAGGCCCCAAAGACTGCGACGCAGTGAGAAAGAATCACACGCACGCACAGTCTCAGGAACCAATGGGGAGTGAGCTTTATTAACAGGGAGATAGCTCCTTTTATAGGGTCTGCCTTGGAACTTGCTGGAAAATAGGTGGGGTTTAACGTATATGGGTATAAGGGGTGGAACAACAGCCAAATAAGGCAACAAGGGGAGAAACAAGGGTGGAGTTTGTTACAAACAAGGAGGTGGGAGGAGATATAACCATATATGGGGGGTAACAGCAGAACACATATATTTTTTCGATTTTTTCGGGTAACTTAAGCATTGTTGAGATTATTCTTGAATCTTTCATATAATTCCTGATCTCTGTCAACATAATGATCGCCCACATCTCCCCCTTCTTTATTTATTAAAAAGGTCGATTTGAAGATGGTTTTTCTCAGGCATGTAAATAAACAACTCAATAAGCAGCCGAGTATTATAAGGATTAGAATTATAATGATGAGGGAGGACAAAAGTTGTTTGGCCCAGTTAGGCAGATTGCTCAATCCTATGGTGTCAAATAAGTCTGGGGTATTATATTTCGGGGACACNACTTCTGTTTGGGGATGTCCTTGAACAAGTAGTTAGGAGTAGTTTTTGGTTCATCTTGGAAGCTGAATTTATTGCTTTGCTCAGTAGGTTTGAGAAGAGGTGGAGGTGGAGAGGTTTTCAGTGCTTAGAATACTCAATTAAATATTGGTTCCAGCACTACTAGTGCTAATAGCTGTCATAGGTGTTTTCCCTTTCTCTGTTAGCAATTTAACACTTTGTGTTTTGCCCAGCAGGGTTGAAAAGGTTTCTAGAAACAGTTGATGTTGTGGAGGCTTGTGGTTTAGGCTGCCAAGCTGCACACCTTCTGCATTCAGTACAGCACGGAACAATACCTGATAAGGTTACACGATATGTTGCCATCTCTAACGTTCGTAGTTCCTGGATGTCTGAGCTCGTCCCACAGCAGCCCGTGGTGCTCCAGCTTCTCGCTCCTGTGAGGAGCACCACGGGTTGCAGCGTTTCACAGGCATTTATCAAAAGCTCAAGGAACAAGCACGATAGAGTACCAGCTTCTGGGAACTGGGAGGCATTCACATCAGTCAAATGAAACCCTGCTGCACCAACAGTGAGAGCAATTGCCTGTCAAGTGTACTGTAATACTGAGCTAAGTGTTATTTGACTGGCACATTGTCTGTGTGTTGTCACTGATACGGTGTCTGAACTCCGGCGAGACTTTCACTATTGCAGTAGTTTGGTAAATGGGGAGGAAATGGATTTTGGATGGAATGTTCATAATGAGGTCAAACTAAGAGAGAAAACTCAAGTGCGAATGGATGTGTTTACACATTCCAAAGTCAGCAGATGGCTTTAGGTGGGATATTGATAACAAATAATAGACTATTTTAGGTATGCTCTTCTCACTTAAAATGTCTGATGACAAATCTTCTATAATTTTATGAAACAACCATTGTAAGGCATTTGTAAGAATGCAAAATCTGAGTCATCTGCTTATTATTGGAGCCGTTTAGCACATCAGATGTCATTCCAGATTACCAGCTGCATTTCAGTTGGACTGGAAACAAATACAGATCAGTAATAACGTGATGCTGTGTACCTTAAGGTTAAATGTCTGACAAGACAAGTAGTGCTAATGGACTGTGACATTTTTCAGGCCATCGGTCTGACATTGCTTGCTGTGTCAGAGTAAAATGTTTACAAAGCTCTAACTCTGCATTACAATACATGAAGACATCATTCTTTTCTCCCGTGCTGCTCCAAGCTTTCTGGCTGCATCGGAATTCCACAGTTGGCCCCTGTGTGAAAGCAGCATCTTCCAGGCTCTGAAGAGCCCTGAGCACCACTTTTAGTGGTATTTGGTTCAGTCCAGAATGTCCTCTAAGCACATTGTAACTTTGCAACATGTGCTGCATAATGGATAAAACTCCATGAACACAAACCCATCTGGGACCAGATCTGCCACTGTACATTTTCTGAGCAGTATCTCACTGTACGTGTGCTGTTGGTAGGAATGGCTTAATGTAAATAAGGATGGCGAATACAGATCCAAAGTTTTATGACAAAGGTATCTGCTAAATTTACACTACTGCACCAGATTAGCTCTTAGAATTTTTACTTTATTTTTTTTAAATAAGGAAAATGTAAAACACTATTTTGCATTAATGGGACTTGAATGACTAGACTGATAAATGGTAAGTACACCCGGATCAAATCACATTTAAATAATATCATACCGTATTAAGAGCTCTTTAAAGAAATAGGTAAGAATTAGCCATTTGGGGCCATTTAATAACAGATTGTTTCAGTGTCCTCATCTCATAAAGGCTTTCTAAATACAGAGCTTTGTTTCAAATATTAAGATAGTTCCTCTGGCTCGTGTTTATCTGTTTTCCCTTGTCTTATTTTCATTAAATGATTGTACTTCTGTTTAAATTAGATAAAATGTTATATTCTCTCCCCTCTTAAACAGCTTGCAATGCATCAGTGGGGGTTTTTTGGAGTTTTATATTTTGTGATGCTCTACTCCAGTGGCTAAGACGGTAATTGGAAAAAATACTGGCTTTGTTAATGCAATTTTCAGCAGTGTGGGGTTTTTGAGCAGGTTGGATTGTTTTTTGTGTCTGTGTGCGTGTTGTCACGCACTATATCCCCCTTGCAGTGTGGATGTGTGCATATCCACGAATGCAAAACTTCACCTCACAGCCCGACAGTTTAGTGACATCTAACCCGACAGGATAGTGACATCTGACGCTACAGAATGGCTGGAAATAACTCCAGCAGTGGTAATAATGCTCCAGGTAAATCCTGAGAGAACACGAACTCATCACCGGGCAGATTTAAAACGTGAATGCCGCTCTGCTTGGTCGAGTCAGCGGCTACTGAGCGCATAGCGGTGTGCGTTCTGTTTCACCGCCAACAACACCTGGAGATCCTTCACGGGGGCTGCGAGGGGCGGGGGAAGTGGAGGCGCGGAGCGGGCACAGCGGGGCCCGGAGCTGGCGGAGCTCTCGGGTACTGCCGGAGCGCTGCTGCCTCGGCCGGCACCGGCACCCGTGTCCGTGTCCGTGTCCGTGTCCGTGTCCGTGTCCACATCCCGGCCCCACGGCCCGGCCCGCGGCCCCGCTCGGCACCTGCCGTGTGCGGGCGGGCGCG
>VZRE01006676.1:52202-127039 GCA_013396775.1 Cephalopterus ornatus
CGGCCCCGGCGGGGACAGGGCACGATCGGCGCGGCTGGAGCCGCTCGGAGCGGGGAGGAGCTGGCTCGGTCGTTGCTGCAAACCCTGGAAGAAAACGCGCTCTGTAGAGTCCGTCTCTAGCAATCGAGCGTGCCTCCAGCAAACGTGCAGCATCCTGTGGGGAGCTGAGGGGGTGAAGTGCCGTCTCCGCGGACAGCTGCTCGTTTTTCAGAGGCTTTGGATTTAAAGAAAAGGCTAGAGCTACTTAGTGATTGATTTCCTTTCTAAACCTCAAGTTTTATCTGCTTGCCGGTTTGAGTCCTTAAGGAGGGCAGTGTCAGGCTGAGGAGAGTCAAACGAAGTTTTTGACGAGGTACCAAAAGTTTGGAGGTATGTTTGCAGTCTGCCCTGTGTTCTAAGAAAATGAGATACACAGTAGAACTTCGCATTGCAGCATCTCTGAAGTCGTCGGTTTTTTTGTTTGTGTTAGTTTGGGTTTAGATTTTTTATTTATTTAAAAGAAAAGAAAAAAAGCATATTATTTACATGCAATATTCTGTCTGTCACGGTAATCTAAAGAGTATAAGCATTGGCATTTGAATTTACTGCCCCCACTAAAATACTGAATCTGTGCCCTTTAAAGTATTGAAATGGATTGTTAGGCAAAATTCTTCTTTAAAAAAAAATTAGTTACTTGGAAAAAGAATACTGAATCCTGCTTCAGCTAGAGAGTCTTTCCTTTTTTTTTCCACTCAGCAAGAGCAGTAGGTAGTGCCCACCAGTAGCAGCATAGTGTTTAAGGACAGTATTTTCAATTACTAGGCTTCCTTTTCTTCTTGGAGAGAAGCCTGTGTGAATAAAAAGAAAAGCACTATATTCATTAATTATTAGCCATGCTGAATGTATTTGGCAAGAAAATGTAACTGGGTTGATTCAAATACTTGCATCTGTAACAAAAGGAAGTGCGTTTTTTAAAGTGCAAACTACATGGATATTTTAGTAGTCCTTTAGAATTCTACATATTCTGGTAAGAGTTTTTCAGCATATGCCTCATAAGCATGTTAGAACCATGAAATCAAGTAAACAAATTTAAGAAGAAAAGGAAAGGGAGGAAAGCACACAAAAAATTTTGGAGAGTGTAATTGTGTTGTGTGCTTCTGGACAGAGAGTTAAGGTGTGTTGTAAAAGAGCAGGCAGATGATTTACAGCAATTCAACTTGGAAATATATTTTTTTACTCTCTTGGGAGTTTCATTTAAACCAATTTCCGCACTGATGTAAAATCTTGGCAGAGCCCAGCTTTTGGGTTTTAAAATGTAATTCCTAGTGGCTTTATTATGGAAATGCTTTAGGTCTTTGTACTTTTTACAGACTACTCCTATAGTACATTTAATTCATGTTTCGTAATGCTTAGTTTTCTAGTGCATTGAAAAACTTTCTTGGTTTCTTATCCTTTGTCTAATTCGCTGGACAGGGTTCAGCTGGAGAAAATGTGTTGTCATTTGTCTTAAAAGGGCCTCTGACTGCCATGAAATAATAGATCCCCAGTCCAGTGTTGTGATTTGAGAGGAGCAGAGTAGTAGCGTAGGGGAACGCAGTTTGTGAAGCTCAGAGATGGAAGGGACAAATGTGAAATGTGTAGGTGAATTGAGTATCTTATTTGTTCTCTGTCCTGTAATGGCATCTCTGGCACTTCTTATCTTTTACAATTCAGAAGTTAAAATGCAAAAAATTATGGTCTGCAGGAGAGTATGGGATTTTCGTGTGGAGTTTAATTTTCTCTTGTAAGTGAAAAAGGACAGTATTAATTCCTTTCCTGTTGCTGTTCAGATAGCCCAAACTGGTACCACGTGAAGATAATTTGTGAGCTGTTTTATTTTTCCTGCAACGTAATGTTCTGGCAAACAGGCTTTCCTTAATTTTGGCAAGTCCTCAGACTGTGTCCAGGTTGGAATGAGTAAGGACTCTGGGCAGCATTCAGCACATCCAGAGCTGCTCTAGTGCATTTGGAGCACCAGGAACAGCCCAGTCCAGGGAACAGCCTCCACATACCTTGAAGACAGGCTGCGTGTAAAGAAACGCAACTTTCTGGTTTCAAGCAGAGAGGAAAGAGGGGGGTTTTCCTATCTATTTCTAAGAAAACAGGCAGAGGTGAAGCATCAAAGTTTGTAATGACTAAGTATTTTCTAGACCGATGGGCTTTAAAAAATTATTTATCAACTGCTGTGAGTCTACAGAGGATTCAGGAAGCCCTCACATTCTTAGTTTATAACACACGCAGGGCAGTTACCCAGCGGATACTTTTAAGGGAGGCTGCAACTCTATGTGCTTACCAGCAAAGTTTGCAAAGAAATCTGACCACGGTGCCAGCGTAGTCCTTGGTACAGATCTTATTCGGGCAGGAGTCTTCACTGGCAGGAGCTTCAAGGTTGACTTCAAGGAGAATAGTACTGAGTGCTCTGAATTGATGAGCAAATGCTCTGTGATGGAGCAGGAACATGGATTCAGTTGTCAGGACAGCACATAACAGGAGGTGAGCCCGAGACAGAGGGAGATGGTTTCCAAAGTGTGGTATTTGACCATCTCCTGGGTATTTACTTTGTGGGGAGATGGGTGAATCAGGCCCAGTGCTGGTGAGAGCTGAAGTCCTTGTCTTGTTCTCTCACCAGGCCTGGACAGAGGATTTCAGTCTACTGCTGAGTTTCTAAAGTCTGAACAGGAACCTGGCAGCAGGTTTCTTATCCTTCATGTGGGCATTTCAAAACTCAGCTGGTGGGAAGGTAGATGTGAATTTTCTAAGCTTTTTCAACCCGGTTGCATTTACTGTTAAGGTGGCATTTGAGCTACTAATCTTGCCTTTTGCTGTATAGATATAAAATTGAATCTCTTGCTGTTTTGTGGAAGATACACCAGATGAGTAGAATGTGTTGTTACTTGGTTGTAAGGAAAATTGTTTTGCTTGGATCATTGGAAATATAACTAATTTTCCTGCTGACACTGTCTCCAAATGAAAATTCAACCATTTAAAAATACCTGTTTAAGAAAAGAGGCAGTTGGTTTCCTTATTAGTGCACGTGATTTTTGGATCTTGCTGCACTTTTTCCGAGCCCCCAAACTGCAGTTGGGCACACCAAAAGGATTTCCTTTGCTGAGAGCAGCACCTTTCTTTGCAGTGCCCCCCACACTCAGAGCCAGGCTGCTGGAGGTGGGCCTGCCAGGGATTTGTGCAGTCCTGCCTAATTCCAGTGAGCTTTTCCGAGGCTGTCAAGCCTGACCTTTTGACATGTTTTTTGTCGTGTGTCCTGGCACCGGCCTGCCAGAACCTTGGTAATTACTCTGTGTTTTTCACCAGTAAACAAGTGTCCATGGAAAGAATACCTTGCCACAGGTTTAAAAAAAAAAAAAAAAGGTTGCTTTACAAATTGAAGTGTGTTTAAATTTACCTTCACTCTGGCACTATTGCAAGTTAAATCCAATTTAGCAAATACCCCAGCACAGAACTTCTGTTGACTAAATATTAACAGAATCTGGCCTTTGGAATTGCTAGCTGCTTTAATTTCATAGGACTGATCTGAATGACTTACTTGTACTTAAGACATTTGTTGCATTACATTTGCAGGGTAAGATTGGTTTGAGGTTTATTGCTGAAATGTACTTTTCAGGCCCTTTGAAAGACTCTCGAGATTTAAAAGTAAAAGAGGAGGAAATCTGTCTTTATGTCTTGCTCTGTGAAAATCAAAGGCAGTTGCCTGCTCTGAACAAGTCTCAGTTGGGGACACTCCTTTCAAGTAAGGAGAATCTGTCCTGTTTAAGTCAGCAAAAACTGTGGGTGCCGAACATCTCAGTAGATCAGACTCTTGAAACTTATATACAGCTCTCTCCTAGCTAAAATGGTGAGCCTGTTCCCACTGGCTGGGAATGCAGTCTGAAAAATGATTCTTCTAGGGTAATTCTGAATAATTGGGGCAGAACTCAAGTGGTTTATGGACACAACACAAGGACTTCTATACCATTTTTTTTAAACAACAAAACAGAATAAATGCCAGAAGGGCTGAGGTTGAAGAGGTGGGTAGCTGAGCATCGCTGGTGTTTGGGGTGTGGGCTCTGCACAGAAATGAAATATCCTCCTCTTTTATTCCGTGGGCTGATGTGGGGGGCCAGGGGCAGGTCCAGCTGGTCCAGTGGATGCAGGGTAATGGCTGCAGCTTTGCAATGAGGCTCTGCAGTGGGAGCTGAATGTTTGTATTTGCATTTATTGGTTTGGGGAGTAGTGTCTAGAGACTGTGGTGAAGAACTGAGTCCTCTTTATATCAGGAACTTCCCCACTGTGTATGGAAAGGGTTGATTTCTTTAGTCATTCCCCATCACAGAGCCTTGCATGTTTGGATTTTTTTTTTTACCAGGATGATGTAGCCCTCAGTTTTAACCTAAAGGGGTTACCAATCTTCTTTCTTGCTTCTCTTGCCTCCGTTACAGTATAAAAATGATCACTATCATGTGCTAATTACTGGCAGGGTTGTTAGTATTTCATCTTGACTATACGGCAGATATCTAAATTGGTATATTTTATTCTAAACTATAGGTACTAAATTGAAATTGACAGATCCTTGTGTCTCTCCTGAGCAGATACATTCAATGTTGTCTGACTTTGCATTTCTCTATCTAGTATTGGAGGAACTTGAGATGCAGCATGTTCTTTTTTTTTTCCTTTGCATTCCCATGAGATAAGTTTTTGTAGTGTGCAAAATAACTGCATACGACAAGAATGTTATTACAGTCAGACTTGATACATTTTAGAATGTTATTCTGGTTTTTTTTTTCATTTGCAATGAAAGAAAAAAGTATTCACCTTTCTTGTATTTATCTTTGAGCTGTAATTTGCAATTACAGCTGATAACTTCTGAGATCAAGCAAGCAGTAGTTTTCTCCTTTTGTGATTTGTCTTTTCCTTGAGGACTGATATCTAAGGGATATGCACATAACTAATGGGGCAGAAACTGTCTTCTTCCTTTTGAAGATCTCGGGGTTTTTTTTCCTCCTTTTTGCAATAAACATTAACAGGGGAGGGGAGGATTCTGTCCTCCAAGAATAACTAAGTTATGCGAAAAAGGTGGCTCTGTGCAGTGCAGACCTCTGCTTGTTGGATGAAAAAAAATGCACAGACCGGAAAGTTGAAGCAGAAAGCCTTGTCAGGGGATCTGGCAGATGGACTTTCTTCTTATGCTTCATCCTGTAACCTGCCTGTGGTTAACAAAGTCTTTAGTTTGCCCAGGTTTTTTGTGGCTTTTTTTTTTTTTTTCCCCTCAACTTTTCTTGCTGGAGGCATTTAGGCTAAGAAGTTCTGCAGAATACACGTTGGCAAGCTCAGAGCAGTTTCAGGCTGCTTCCCAATTGCCTGCACCTTATGTTGAGAACACGAGGGAGTGACTCAGGGCGGCAGTGACTCACGGGGTGTCGTGCTGTTCCCCTCTCCAGAGTGGGGGTGAGCTGCAGGAGGGAGCTTTTGCTGACACACTTGGAAGAGTCAGTGCTGGAGAGAGCCCGGTGAGGTGCCCCCACTCCGCTCGGAGCTTGGCTGCCTGCACAGCTTGCCACAGACTCACGCTTCTGTGGACAAACGTAATTAAATTACTGTTTGCTGGGGAAGGTGAAGCCTTCATGTTGACAGGAGCAAATGGAATGCAGGAGAATGTGAGTCCAGTGTCAGTGACAGGGCATCTCTTACATCCTTCCGCCACTCCCTTGGTGCACGTGTCCTGTCCTTGGGAGCGCGAAGCTGAAGCTGGCTCTGGCCGGGCAGTTGAGATCTCTGCCATGGGTAATGCTCCCTGCACTCCTTGAATGCAGCCTAGTGTGAATCTCGGATATTTAAAGCTCTCAGAAGAGCAAGAGTCCCCCCCAGAGAAGTCTGGGGGTCTCACAGCACTGTTGGGGTGTGGGGTAGTCTCTGCCCTCGGTGTCAGGCGTAACCCGTGTGTTCTCTGTAGTTGGGTGCACTTCATCTCAACTGCTCTTAAGCATTTACCTTCAGCAAGGCCCTGATTTCACTGCATTTTTTGCTTTCTTCCCTGCTTGATGGGGAGTGATGCAGGACCCATCCCTCGTGGCTCCTCTGTGTGATTCCAGCCTCTGGGCCTTTTGTCATGCTCCATCCGTAGCCATCTAGGCTAAAATCAATGTCAAGAGAGGTATAATCATCCCAGCTTTCATTTTAAGAGCATTTATCTCAAAGCTTAATTAAAGCTGCTTGGATGTAAATAAGTCTAACCTCTTCATTTCTGAACAATGCAAATAGAATAGTCAGCATACTTATAGGATATCAGCCATGTAATTATTGTGTACTGTTTGTGTTCTTTGAAATACTGTGCTATTTATTGCCATTGAATCCTGGGACAAGGTGCTTCATAAAACCAACTGCATGACTCTTTATTTATGTACTTTAGAAGAAGTTGATCATTCTCAAACGAGGGGGTGGAAATGTGACATTAAATCTTTACACAGACAGATGCACTGTGACAAAGGGTTTGTCAGAGTGTTCCTTCAAACTGAAGGGACCACAAACTGGAGTTTTGAGTGGTTGGCAGAGTACCACGGGTCATGTTCCTGCATGCCAGGCTCGCTTTTCACTGGCTCTAGGTGGTGCTGGTCAGAGGCACTGCGGGCATCCTGCCCAGCAGGGTGTGCTGGGGCCTCCTGCCACCTCTGCTCACACCTGGGATATTGAGAACACTTTCTGCACTGTTGACTAAAAAAGGAAAAGGTCCTGTCACCATTTGCACATGCTGTCTGCTGCAGTGTGCTCCTTGGTTAGTGTTCTCCAAGTCCTCAAGTCTTTGTTATTCTTGCTGCTTTGTTAACAGCGTGAAATGGGGAAGGATGCAATATGGCAGTGGCTTCTGCTTCCAGCTCTTGCAGATACTGAGGGCTGATGTACTTGGTTCTGCAGGTGCATTGACTTCCCTGCACCAGGGAAAAGGGGGAGGCACCTGGGGCATTGAGGTTTTCTGTATACCAAGTTATACCAGGGAGGTATTTTGAGCTGCTTTAGTTCAACAATCTCAAAAGGCTGGGTGGCATGCATGTGAAATGCCACTGAAAGCTGTGTTTGTTTCAGCTAACTGGTATTTTGGACAGAATTGTCTTTGTTTTAAACAGTAATTTCAGAATAGATAAAGTGAAGCAGTGGAAATAGGGTTGAATGCAAGGCCTTGGGTTTTCACTCTCCACTGCAGTTTGCAAGGGGAAGGGGCTGTGCTTGGGCATGTGTCTGTGGTGAAATATTTCAACCTCTTCTTCTGAAACACCAGAAAGTTGGGCTCAGCAATTTTCTCCCTTCATCCAAGTATCATTTGTTGTTTAAGGCCTTGTATAATTTACATGATCAAATTAGAAATAAGATTCTCATTACATGTGGCACTTAATTCACACCTCTTGTGAGGCTGCCATAGGTCTCAGGAGTTGGTACTGTGCCACAGGTTAAGTGTGCCTAGAACTTCCATGAGCTGATGTTTACCTCTCTCCTAGCTCTGAAGAGAGAAGTACTCTCTTGTCCAGCCTCCTCTGCTTGGCCCTGTGCCTAATGGGACATGATTGGAAGTGTCATTTATCTTATTCTCACCCCAAAAGAAGGTTAAATTCTCTCTGAGCCACAAGTGCTCTTTGCTTGAAGCCACTAGTCTAGGTAGAGTGTAAAGAGCCAGTAAAAAATGATCTTTGGTCATCAGAACATTGCTTTCTTTACATGGGTGTTTGCATGCTTTAGTTCCATCTTAAATTTGAATGGTGTAAATTGCTCTGCTACTTGACAGGAGCAGCAGTAGCTGCTCTCCTCCTGCATCAACTGTAATGCTACTCATCATGAGCGCCTTTTCCCATTCAGCTAAATTAATTAGCTCATCTTTGTCTGTGTTTGATTTGTCAGAGTAGCTATTGTGGGAAAACACACATTTTCTAGTAAATTTATAGTGATTACTTGAAGCTCGTTTTGGGAATTAATAAACCCGTCTCGTGCACGGCAGAAAACTGCATGTTGTAGATTGCCACTGTTTTTTCCCCTGCTTGGACGAACTCCTCCTAGTTTACTGTAGAGGTGTTGGTACGCTGGATGTTACATCACTCACCAGTTTTAGAGAATGTAAATGTGAGTGAGTGAAACTGCTGTCCGGTTCTAGGCCTGGTTTGGTCCATCAGGCTGGAGCATTCCAGAGGTTTGGAGGTGTGTTTGCCACTCTTGCTACAGGGTCACCCTGTGCCACGCAGAGAGGGGCAGGTTCTTGGTGATGGTCTGCAGTAGCTGAGCTCCTGCCAAGGGGACGCTCCCTGCAATTGTCACACTGGCACTGAGGTGTATTGTGTTAAGTTCTGGGGAGAGTTTTTCTTGTACCGTGGGTGCGCTGAATAAAAAGAAGTATTTGCTTAAAATATGGGTACATGGAGATGTTTGTAACTGGTGGAGTGATTCTTGTATCAACAGATAATAAAAAAGCTAGACATGTTAATTAAAGAGCCGGAGATGTTTGATTTGAGAAGCCTCATATACATAGGCGCCTCCTAAATGGCTGAGGGAAGCAGGCCCAGAGCATTCCTCCCTCCCTGCCCAGATGCTCCCCGGCGATAGCATGGCTTGGCAGCACCTGTGGCAGCAGCAGCAGGGCCAGGCCGTGCCTCTGGGCTGGCGCTCGGGGCTGAGGGGCTGGAGCCGGGCCAGCACAGGGAGCTAAATCAAGGAATTGCTTTTCCCATTGTTCTTTTCAAGGAGGAGCAAAATTCTGCCTCCTGCACGGGATGCTCCGACGGCCACTCTGTGTGCAGCCTCTCAGTAACATGAGCAATAGTTCACCCCTCTGTTTTTCTTGGTGGGTTATTTTACTGCACGTGACAGAATCTGGGTGAGCACTGAGAACTAACTTTAGCCTGGACCTGAAATGTTTCCAGTATTGCTAGCTCAATTTATCCAGATTTTCTTAAAAATCTGCTGGTATTTCTGGGGCTAACTTCGCATTTCCCAGCCAGAAAGGTTGAGTGCAGCACCTGGCTGCCTGGCATGGCTGGAGCTGAGTGCTCCCTCCTTCACATACACCTCGCTAGCTCTAAACACACACTTCCCTTCCTGAGCTGCTGGATGTTCTTGAAAAGCAGGAATCAGTGTCTCTCTTTTTTTTCCTCACCTAGTAAAACCATCTAAAAAGTACTGTATGGTTTTCTCACTTTAAAATTTTAAGCTGAAATTGAAGTGTTCAGAGTAGTGCATTTCTCTGGCCATACACCTTTAAACTAGTTGGCTTGGAGAGGGGCATCAGTAGCAGTACTGATGTTGTTGTGCAAACCTAGAGCTTAGCATGAGGAAATGTTCCCTCTCTGCTGTCACTGTTCCAAAATATTCTAATTTTCTTCTGATGTTTTCCCTCTCAACCACAGTGTTTATACTTACAGAAGGGAAAAATAGCCAAACATAAAGGTCACTCTGAAGCAGAGACCTTGTGAATGGCAAAATCTCACTCCAGAGAATTTCAGCTCCTAGGATTGATTTAAAAGCCCTCACAGAAATGCTTCAGAATGGAAATGCTTTTTTATATCTCCCACCGAAAGCTGTAGCATTTACTGGTGGTAAATTTGCACTTTATAACGTGTTATTTGTGCCAGTGTTGATTACTGTTTTGTCGCAGAAGTAACTAACTTTGTAATTTAATCTGCCTTGGTACTGTCAGCCTGGAGTTTTCTGTATACACACTGCATTATAGAAAACTGTACTGCAGAGGCTGCCTTTGGCTCTGGAAGTCCCTGAACTGTGGTGTTGGAGGCTGGAAGAGAAACCAGAGAGGTACCACTGCACACATGCCTTGGCTTTACACAGTTCCCAGTGCAGCTTCTCCTGGTCACTGCCGGAGTCTGAATTATCTGAAAGAAAGTGAGGAAATACAGACTTGACTAGGTAATTATACTTTATGTTAAATGTATTCAGATATATTAGCCAATGCTTGTATTAATTTGTAATACTTGAAAAACCTGATCAGATCTTGGTTTTTAATCACGTTATCATTCCAGAAGAGTAGCACACTTCTTGTGGAAATTCTGAAAACAAGTTACTAAGAAATCTGACTCATAAAGCAAATGCCTCATGAAATTTGAATGTTTAGAAGGGAAAATGACTGGCAGCTCCTCTTGTAAGTGTGCTAGTTGCAATAAAGTATAAAAGTTCAACATCAAAGAGATCACCGCTTAGTCTGTGGCATATTTGTACATCAAAGAACAAATACAGGACAAAAGGAAACTGTATAGAGATACAGTTCATCCTTGCAGACAGGTCCCCCTGGAATGCTATAAAGAGCTGCTTTCGTAATGTGGAAATGATCTCTGGCACATCTTCATTTCTGATTTGGGGAATAGGTAAGACCAAGAGTTAAAGGCAGTGCCTCAGAACGCAGCCTTGCCGTGCCCTGGGTGGGATGTCAGCAGTGCTGTGCGGGCACGGGGCACCGTGGGCAGTCTGGGGGCAGCAGGGCCTTTGGCTGGGGGGAGAGTGGGCAGGGGGCATCAAGTGCATAAATGAAAGCCAAAGGTCTGCTTTCTGATTTATGTTACTATGCCTGTGGTCAAGGGCTGTATCAAGCTGCCCAGTGAGGTTGTGGAGTCTCCATTCCTGGAGACACTCAAACCTCGACTGGACGCAGACCTGAGCTTTAGTTGACCCTGCTTTGAGCATGGGCTGCATTGCAGCAATCTCCAGAGGCACCTTCCAACATCAACTCCTCTATGACCCCATGAGAATAACTCTTTTACAGGAAGGCAGCTGTCTATTTCATATTTTTCATTATGACCTCTCTTAATAAAATTTAGCCAAAAATGTGACAGGCTCCAGCAGAGGAAAAGTCCTCTACCTCCACCTGTTGTTTTTTGCTGCTTTTCTGAGCTTTTGTAATATGAAAGCTGGATGTATTTTTGCTGATTTGTGCTTTTAGTAGTTTGTTGTGGTTTTGTTGTTTCGTGAGTTTTTGTTATTTTTTCTTATTCTTGAGTTCCCCCTTAAATTAGAGCGGAAGTTTGTGGATGTCTGCCTTAGAACTGAAGACAAGTAATCTTGGCTATGTAGACCACATGTCTTGTTTCAGAACAAGACAGGACATGTGAAGTTGATCACAAAAAATTTTTGGCCTGCCCTGACCAATTGGTGGTAGCACTGTGTTGGAGGCAGTAGAGACTTTGCTACTAATTTGAATGCATCTGTTTTAATATTAAAATGTAAAGTAGGTCACATCTATTCTTCAGTTCCAGTCTTTCTTCTTCATTTGTATTTCTGTAAGTGCTGACTGCTTATGTGGTATACCAAAATGTTAATCATAAGATCCAGACTAAAGCTGAATTCTCCAAAGTTCAAGTGTGCTTGGAAGAACGGTTTTAATAGCAGTTCCATCTTTTTTGGAGATAGTATTGTCAGCAGACTTATTTCTTTTACTGCAGAACTAAAAATAGTTACAATCTCGTGGAATCATTAAGAAATACAAAGGGTTTCTGTTAAAAACCCTGGGGAAACCTGATTAGGCAGACTACTGTATAATTAATTGATGTGCTACTACACTTGGAGAAGTAGTGCATCAGTAAACAGAAGTCAGAATGTAAAAGGCTAAGAAGAACTGCTGGGAATTGTGTTAAGACATCAAGGCTTGAAAATAACAATTTGGGCACCTCAGGAGAGAGGAGCATTTGCATTTGGTGGAAGGACAGAAAACTCTCCAGGAGGCCAGGACAGGGGATCTATGAAGGCTCGGGCTTGTGCTTAGCACTTCTTTTACCAATAAAACAGCTGCAAACACCTTTGGTATTACTGGTTCCAGTATTTCCTGCTGCCTTCATGTTGACGTTCTGATAAATCCCTAGATTTATATTTATATATTATATTTTTAAAACAGTGTCTGATAAAGCATTGTTAGAATGTTCCTTTTGTTAATGCTGTGCATTGAATACATTCATTCTGATAATAAGTTGTTGCCTAAGATATGACATGGATCACTGATTTGTGCCATTGTTTGTCTTGTTTGCTTTGAGACTGGAAGTAATTGTCAGCGAGCAGCCTGTAATTATCTCTTTGGAAAAGTCAGGATCTTCCATTACAGTATTGTAAAGAGGTGTAGCAGTTGTGTTTGGAGAGATCAGGGTGGACGTGATGACATGTGAACGAATCACTGTTGCAGGAATATGTTCAAAACTTGTATCAAAGCCCATTGCAATAGCAAAAGAATTCCATGCTGGGATGGTACATGTACCCTGACGAGTCCCCATGTCCAAGGAGGAAGAAAAAGCAGTGGCAACAAGCTTTTGGCCCTTCAGAAACATTAAGTTCTTGGCGATTTGAGGAAGACATTACAGGGAAAATAGATTCATGTTTTCTTGTTTAGACAAACATAACGTAGCTATTTTTAAGGAGGCCTGTTTCTATATCTGTTGCCTTGCCCTGCTGGTGAGGAGAAACCAGCTGTACTTGAAGAGCTTTACCAACTAAGTGGCTTTACCTGGATCTTGCAACACCCTGGAGTCCTTCTAATAGCGCTGGTCACTTCTGCGCACAGGGGTGCTGGGGAGAGCTGGGGATGCTCAGCTGCTGAAATCAAGCCTTTCTGGGGAAACTCTGATCATCGGTTGGGAACCAAGTGAGCATTGCTGTCCCGTCAGTGCAGAGGCTGTGCAGCTCCCTCCCCATCAGGAGTGAACTGCAGAGGTGTCCTGCTGTGCTGGTGAAAGAAAGTGGAGCTCTCCTCACTCCAGTGCGTCAAGTCCTGACCTGCTGGTTGGCATAGACTGTGTTTGGAACAGACAAGAGCTTTACATTTTAGACAGCCCAATCGAATGAATTCAATTTATATGCTAAATTGAAGGAACTTCTGGAAGACTTTACTTTTGAATTAACAAAAAAAAAAAGAGAAAAACAACCAAACCCAACAACAAACTATTAGAGACGTTCCCACCTTCGGAGTGCCCGAACTGTCAGGTTAACAGCTTGTTATTTCAGGGAGTGTGTGTATGTGCTTGCTCAAGGAGAGTTGCCAGCAGCTCGTAAAACCAAAATCCCAAAATGAAATCCTTCAATACTTCTTGTTCTTTTTCCCTCTCATTGAACTGAATCAAAAAATTTCTTAGGGAGGTGCCAGCAAAAATACTGTGGGGTTGTGTAGCTTAACTTCTTTCCTTGGGTTGCTGCCCCAGCACCAGCGGTCTGGTGGCTGTGCGAAGTTCGGGTCTGGTATTAGCAGTGGGTGGGGTCTCTTTGCCTGTGAATGGATCTCCTGAATGGGCTACACGCACAGGTGTCCAGCCTGTCTCCTCGGAGCCTGAAGTTAAAGTTCCAGGAGCATGTCCAAAGCTGGCACTGAGCTGTGTCTGTCACACGAGAAGCTCTGCAGTGCACCGGCCAAGCCACTACTTCGGAATTTGAGGCAGTTTTTGTCAGCCAAGCGTTTTTTCATTGATGGAAGTTTTACAGTTTCTGAGGACTCTTATCTGCTTCTAGTGTAAAAGCACCTTAATAATTGAAATTACATAGCACGACTTCAAATATAATCACCAAATATAATGTGGGAGAAGAATTAATTTAATTATCATTAATTCCAGTTTTCAGAAAATGCTTTCAAACTTGTCTTAAGCTGGATACCAAAATTGTTATCACTTTGGAAAATGTTCCAAGTCTCCAAACATCTCAGTCAAGTGTCTGTTTCACAAAGGACTACTTTGATCCAGCTATCTAACAGATTTATCCAAAGACACAAAACCCAGATTTCTTTGCTACTAATCCAGTGCTTTGCAAACAAGATTGTAATTTTTATTCCCTTTACTTGTTTTTCAAAAATTCAGGCAGATGTACAATGGGATGGTTTCTTCCCATAAATAATTAAGCCCATTGTAAGCAGTGTCAGTGGAAAGTATTCTTGAGATTCATGTAGTTTTAAGTACCTACTGACTTCTTCTGTTTGAGAACAGTATCATGTCCCAAGCAATCTGAATGCTCATAAATCATATTGGTAGAAGGGGAGAAATGATTCCAAACCTACTGTATTTTAAGTGTTTGCATTTGTTCTCAGAATTATTCTGTTGTCCCAAGGACTGTCCAAAGGCAGGAGTTCTCCTGGGCTGGTGCAGCAGCTCCTGTTTGCGTTTGTCTCCACACGAGTGGAGTGGCCTGTGAGCATTAAATGTGAGGGGTTCCTGTCACCAGTGCAGGGAGGCTGAGCTGCTTCTCTGCAGTACCTTGCTGATAACACTGGGGAAGAACTCTTCCCTCCTTTCATGTGGGCCAGCAATGAAATTAGGTCTCTCCGTGAAGCTGTGCTTATTACTGCTACTCAAAATTATATTCTTTTCATGATGAGAACAGGTAATTGAACAACCTAATCAAAGGGGATTTATCACTGGAAGAATTAAAAGCATCTCCATCAAAAAGAGAAAGTTGAATGTAAATACTACGGTGTTTTTCAGAGAAAAGAGCATCTAGGACACAAGAAGAAACCCAGGACTGTATTCTAAAAGGGACAAGACCCACAGCACTGGGGGAAGGAAAATGAAAATTGTTTACCTGCCTGTTAATGCCATCAACAGTAGTTCCAAGTACATTGTTCTTTTGAATTAAAGAATCCACCTAAGTATTTTAAAACATTGTTTATTAACAGTAACCGGTTTTAATGCCAGAGAGGGTAAATTATGTTGGTCACACAATTCGTCAGACTCTGCTAAGTGCTGTGGATGTTCTTAGTTACTAAGTAACCAGCAGGTAGTCTGGCAATTTATTCTATCTCAGGACATGGCCTAAATGGTCCTGGATGAGAGGAATCATCTCCAGTGCAGAAGCTGAGGATCCAGTGGGATGCTCTGGATGCTCTGCCCCCGTCTGCGCTGGGGCCGTGAGTGTGTGGGTGCAGCTCAGCCCTGCCCTTCCCAAAGCCAGCTGAGCCAGGCTTTGTGCCAGGGCTTACAGGGAGCAAAGTGGGCTGGAATCCACCCCAGAGCAGTGGGCACAGGACACCCAGTGCTCTTCAGACTCCTGAACATCCTGTCCCAATGGCCTGATGTTAAGCTGGCAAAGGACTTCCATCTGTCACAAGTTCTTCCTTCTCTTTTTCCTCATTTCTCTCATTTTTTTTAATGAAAACATTTTTTCTGTAGTGAATCTGTCAGAAAAAGTAAATTGACATGTCATGGAATGGCTTTGTGGTTTGCAGGGTGTTTTTTTCCTGGTTTTAAGCAGATGCAAAAGGTGTATTTTGATGCTGTTACACTATGATGGATGAAAAAACTGCACTGACTTTTATCCAGGAGAGGGAGGCGAGTTGTTTTCTTTCAAGGGCTGTAGATCAATTGATGTCTTACAGAAGTAATACCATGAAAGTGGGGAAGAACTCCTCTTTGATACTTGAGTCTTTCTATTTCAGCTGGTACAGTAATGGGCTTTTGAATTAAAGGTTTGTTAAAGCTTGTATCTATTTCAGAGTATTGACAGCCGAAGCAGACTCACTGAGCCAAAATTTATATGTTTATCCAAGCCTGTTAAAATCAGAATTTGTGTTGACTGTACCAATGTCTAAGCTCTAATACCACTTTTATATAGAAGGCTGCTATTGGAATTTTCAGTGAAGTACATTTCTTTACAATGTGCCTTTGAGTTATGGTTTATAACTGGATTCATATAAATAAATGCTTTCAGCCGAATGCTGTTGAACTAATTCCATTTTGAAGTCATTAATTATATTTAGCTCACTGAAAAAAGGAGGGGGAAAGCATCAACTAACCCTATATAAAAGTGACAACAGGATTGTTTTGTGAAGAGGCTTTGGGCCTCTTAAGCTACGAGTAGTGAGTGGTTTGTTGTGTTGGTGGTTGTTTTAATCAGAGAAGTGTGAACAGAAGCTAGATAACACACTGCTATACTGCAAAGACAATTCATTTTGAACAGACATTAATACACTTAATGCTTTTTGCTTTTATCATGTTAAGGTCTTTGCAATAATATCAGGCGCTAGTTTGTACAGAGAAAGAAACAACCTTCATTTTTAATCATAAATTCATTAACTCTTGTCAGATTGGTAAATTTTCAAGACAAATTTCTTCTCATGTGTGTTCAGTTAAAAAATTGGTTTGCTACGTTCAAACAACTTAATGTAAGAAAGAAAACTTAAAACTTCTTATAGTGTATATATGTTGTGTGAAGCATATGATAAAGTGCTAACTGGTCATCAAAACTAAAATCTAGATATAACCAAAACTCAGTGGATTTTAATGCAGTGTGAGCCTGCTTGTTACACCCTATTAATGGGATTTTGTCTTTTCAGGAGCTTGACAGAGGGCATAACAAACCCAAGCATTGCTGATTGCAGCTCCCCAAAGACAGCTCCGGAAATCAGTAGTGTATATATTTTCAGACTAGAGCATGGTACATCTGCCACTTCCATCTTTATCCTTCCATTTTGGCTCTTCCATTTAGGTGGATGTAAGAATTTTCCTGCTTGGGGTCCCTGTTGCCCCGGGATCACGCAGGCTGCGTGCAGAACTGTCATCCTGCTGAAGTGTTGTGTAATTGCCTGATCCTCTTCCCTTTGCTGTCTAGTTTCTCATTTCTTTTATTTCATTACTTTCATTTCTTCTCCTTCATGTTAACGTTCTTCATCGCTAATTCACTTTCTTGTGTTCTTCTTTCACCCTCCTTTGAAAGCAAACTGCCAGTGCCTCATTTAATCTCTTTATGAGTGTAGTGAGGGGTAACAACACAACTGTGCATTTTAGGTCCTTTGTAGCCAACTGTTTGAGATCATTGTGAAGGAATGAAAGGCAGACCCTTCCAGGACACCTCTGTGCTGTACCTTTCCAGCACTGCATGTTCAGTTCTTCAAGAGATCTTCGTTCCTTTAGTGGCCTTCTGGAATAGTTCCAAGCACACCAGAGGGTTGTGACAACTGGAAGAAACCATCTCTTGAGATGGGCTTTAGTTGTTTTTCCATCCACCAAAATGGTCTGGTAAAGCTGTGCCTCCCTGCCCCCCACCCCGAAACATTTGGGGCTTCACCAGCACCTTGTGGCAGTCTGTGCCAGGGCACCAGCAGGTGAACACTGGCACACTCAGGAGCCTGAAATTTGTCTTGGGTTTGTTTTACTTGAGGAGAAACTGCTGCTCTCAGATTTGCTCTGTTGGAGGAAGGAGATGTGCTACTGCCGTGCCAAGCTGCTGCAGTGTCTGCAGCATTCAGTTGTGTATCCTGAGCTCCCTGAACCTGTGCAAACTGTTCTGGTTACCAGCGTGATTAACGAGAAATCAACCACAGGCGAGGGCTGGGGAACCTGTCAATGAAACCTCTGCCTCGCTTGTACGTTGCCTGGTAAAGCTGAGTTGATTAAAATGAACCAGCATGAAGCAAGAAAGCTGTCTGGAATTACTCTTAAACAAGTTATTTTACAAAACACAGCAGTCACCGTCTTAAATCACACATGAGGTGTGCAAAACCAGAATTACAGTGAAGTGAGCTGGCCAACAAGTTTTGGAACTAAATAATAGGGAGCAAGGAAGATGCAAAAGAAGATACAGTTTTGTACTTCCATTAAAGATCCGTCTTTTTATCTGCATTTATGACATACTATATTTTGTGTGTATGAGGTCCTCGTCCAAAAGTGTGGCTCCTCAGCTCTGCTGTAGTGACAGTGGTGAACAAGTTATCTATCTGTCCTTCCTCCTGACTTTACCTTGAAGAGGAGAACCTAGTGCTGCTGTGTTTGTTAACACAGGTAGCCAGTAGACGTTATTTCTGGTGTCTCAGGTTACTCAGAACAGTGGTCTCCAAACTCATGCACCCCCATCATTAAAAAATAAATAAATTTGAGTGTGCACCCCAATGTATGTCTATTTTTTTAATACATTATATACACATGCTCCTGTAGTACTATTAGGTACATTATAAAACATGCACAAAAATAGAAATAAAAAAAATATGAGATAGAGATGATGATTTTTGAGGTATGTGTGCTAGAAGCGTGGTTGACCTTGATTATGTGTAAGAAGCTGTACCTTTATATTCACTGCTTAACTCTTTCTGTAAGAGTGAATGGAAGCTGAGGTAGGGAAGTTCCTAAGGATGGCTAGTGGGGCTGTAAAATCACTGCATCTAATAAAATCTGGTAGATCAGTTGATTTTTTGTTAATTCATTGCAGTTTCTTGACAAACTACTGACTTAGGATAACCTGTATTTTCCACTCATCCATAAGAGAAGCGTAATTCGTGCTGGAAAATGCTTTCATTTTTACATTACACACTTTATAGTGTGTTTGCTCTGCCCACCCCTCTGCCTTTGTTCAGCTCTGGCTTTTGGAAAGGGATATAGCCGATTCTCAGCTATCTTTTTTAAACACTCCCGGGGTTTTTAATCGTGGATACAGCTTGTAAATATATTGTGTTTGTATGCATCTAACACATGGATTATTTAGTCTCTGAAACAAAGGAATCTCCAGACTCAATTCAGAAACTACCTGTGGGTGATAGAGGGAAAGCGTATCCTCCCAGCTGCATCATTCCTTTGTGCTTCCCTGGCCTTGTGACTGCTTCATCCCTTGTGTCCCTCCCCGAGCTGCCCTGTGCAATGTGTCTCATGTCCCTTGTGATTCAGTGCCCCATTGGAAGCCAAAGTGTGACTCTGGTTTCTCTGTCAGTGCTTGTGAAAGCTCAGAGATGGAAATACCTTTGTCACCCGCTTGGATGTGAAACCTGAGTGGGCTGCTGACAGAAACCTGTCACAACTTTTTGTGCTTCATCACTGCTTCCCCAGAGCTTCACTGCTGATCAACTAAATGTTTCAATTCCGACAATTCTTTGGCCTCTTTCCCCTTCCCTCTCTTTCTCAGTTTCCAGAAGACCTCCAAGAAGAGCTTTGCCATGAACTGTTAAGCTGTTTGCTGCCTGACTCAGAGTTATTAACTGGTTTTGTATTGGTGTCTTGCTTCAGTTGAATGTGGTGATGGAGTATTTTCATCTGTTTTATTTGACACCTGAAAGTGCCCAAGATAAACTGAAACCCAGATAGAACAGCTCAAAAATATTTGTTAAAAACCTTATGACTTTGTGTCTGTGTGTATGCTCACTTCCTTCTTGTTTTGTGCCTCCTTTTTTTTTTTTATTGAATACTCAAGGGTTGGCAGTGCTGTGAAGTAGAACAGTGAAACATAAATATTAATTGTGGTAGAAATATTGTCTAGAATCTCATCCTTGTTTTACTTGAAAATAATACTCAATTGTCTTGGCCATGCTGGAACAAAGACAAGACCTAAGGGATGTGCATTTGTTTGGCTGCAACTTTATTAACACATTTGGGAACGTTGCCCAGCAATAAATCATATAGTGTGAGTCACTGCTTATTCCTTGATCATTCCTACCTCTCTGGGAGAGCTGCTGCCAGCCTTCCCCCTGCCAGCCTGGCACCCCCCAGCTGTAGGGCCACCTCAGCTTTCTTGGGCCCGAGGGGGAGGTTGGTGAAAGGGGAGGGTCATTCCCCCACTGCACCAGATGGCAGGAGCTGCAACTGCTTTTTCACAGCTTTCTCAGAGCTGGCCTGGCATGTTTGGTGTTGGGATTTTTTTTTTATCCCTCTCTGGCAATGTGAAAAACCGTGGGAATGTATTTCAGTCGGGTACCACCTAGGAGTGGCAAGCCCTGTACCTTCCCACTGCTCTCCTGGGTAACACCTCATTTCAGAGGATCGCTGGCATAGATAAGGGGCTAGTAACCCTTTGTTTGCATAGGCTCAATTCAGCTGCTCTCTTCAGTTTGGGGAAGACTTGAAATTTTAAGGGCAAAGTTGAAAATTACAGCGCAGTTGATAGATAGTGTGTTTTCCAACTCCTCTCACTCAGGCACCACACATGTAAGAGCTCTGCCTGCCCTGTTATTCTGGATTATGACCGGAGTTTCTGCCTCCAGCAGGTACTTGCTTCTTTCCTGCTGCCTCCACCTGCAGTGTAAAAGCATATTGGTCAAAAATTCCCCAATTGTTGAGCTCAGTGAGACAAGCCTAAAGCAGCTGAATGGTTTAAAAAGTTAGTATTGTGGCCTCACCGGCGGGATTCAAAGCTGCAACCATCACTAAAATGCTACTTTAGTGCCCTACCAGTGCATCTGCTAAAAGTGGATAGGTTAATTTCGCAGTGGCATGTCTAGTTTGTTAGAGCAAGGACACTTCCCCCTTCCCACACATAAAAACGTGATTCCAAATAGTTGAAAGCTGCAGTGTTGTGATGGTTGCATTTCCTCTGGAAAGCTCTCCTTTCTTGTCCGTGTAGAGATGGTCAGTGCCCTCGATGGCACAGAGGTGTGAGCAGGCTGGGACCCACTGAAGGCTCATGCTGGCCGAGTTGCAGCTGTAGGAGGGTGGGAGGGAAGCCCTGGTGGTGCCTCAGCTCTGTGTTGTCCGTTTTGGGACAGAGGTGAGAAGGAGCAGACGTTCCCTCCTGGGACACTGCACAACGTGGAGCTCAATACGAGCTTTAGGAAAGTCATGGTGTTGATTAGTTGGCTGGTCATGAAATCACAGGCCATTTATTTTTCTAAATAAACTTAATGACAATATTTATGCATGCTGATTTTGAATGTCATTCGTGTTGCAACAAAGTTTTTTGTGGCTTAATTACACCGCCTATATGCAAACACAAGACAAACGAAGACGAAGTTCACCTGAGTTTTGACTGAGAAACTAAAAAATTACAGTTTGTTGGCCGTGTTAGCTCAGATACTTGCCTTACAGTGAGATGGTCGTGTTGTTACACTGGAAACTAAGCAATTGAATTTACTGGTGCGCAGCAACAGTGACAAATCCATTTTCCAGTCCTGGATTATGGTCTTAAAATCAAAGGCAGTAATTATTATTTAGTTCCTGTAATCAGTAAGCTCTTAAGTTTCAAAGAAAACTCGAAGTATTTGGTATGTGGGCTCGGCAGTAACTTGTGACAGAAGTTCAGCTGTTGTTTGAAAGCACATTTCAGCTCCTATTTTCAGGAGCCCTTTTTCAGTGGCTCCTGAAAAATGTAATTGCAGACTTAGTAAAAACTTCCTCTTGTTTGTCTTTCAATATTGACTATTTCGATTTATGTGTATTTTAAAATGAGATGAGCTTAAAAGGTTTTCAACTTTTAGGTTAAGTAAATCGTAGTGGAGACTGTAGAACTGCCAGGTTATATCCTGTACGACTTGAAGGAAGGCAAAGAAACAGCTAAAATTTGTGGGTTTGTCTCTTCCCAGTTTATCCTCTTTAGTCAGCGTAGGCAGAACAAGGATTAGTAATGTTTGGTCCTCTTGCTATTCTCCTTCTGGTCATCCTAGGATGAAAGTTGTCTTTTATTTAATTTGTTTCATACCCGAGTTTTGTACTTAGATATTGTACTGGTTTATAAATACTAGAAAACAAAGTTATCTGTGGACTTTATTCTACATTCTAAGCACAAGCAAGATACCAGGCACCGTATAAACACAGGAAAAATACATTATCTACCCTGTTGAGCTTACATCTGAAAATGTAGGGTAATCAACATGCCTTTTGTAGAACTCTCTTTGCATTCTCCAGCAACTTGTAAATGTATATTTGTGAAAAACAGCATCTCCACCGTTGAAGTCTTTGTTCTAGATCTACTAAATGTTTCAGGATTTCTCCAGTGAAATCTTGTCAAGATAGCACATATGAATTGTGCTGAAAACTGATGGTGCCATTTCATTCCAAGTAAAAATAAATGTAGGAGATGCCCTACATTGTATGAAATCCTTATACTGTGTTGCTAAGAAGTACACATTCCTAAAAAATAACTTTGTGGAATTCAGTAAACTTGGCTTTCTGGAATTGTATGTAGATTCTATCATCACTTCTGGAATGCACTCTTTCCCTGGGCCAGGGCTGCCAGACAGAGTTCTCTGACAATCTCTTTATCTGCAGGGTTGTTTATAATGTTAATTAGTGAACTCTTTGAAAAACCGGCTTCCATTAGTTAATTTATGCATAAAATATCACCAAGGGATGTTTTACCTGTTTGCCAAGGAGGGGACTGAAGTATAGCTTGAGGGACGTGGCTGGGGCCACACAAGAAGCCTGTGTTGTAGCCAGGAATCAACAGATTCACATTTCAATGCCTAACCACACAAATTCAGAAAATAAGGAGTTGAACAAAAGCAGATGCAACATTGAAGATTTGAGTCTTGAGTACGGTTTGCAGGGTGCTGAACTCTCTGCCCATGAAGTTAAGGATGTGCTTTGGAAGGTCCATAATACTTGTGCATTCACAGAATCACAGAATGGTTTGGGTTGGAAAGGATGTTAAAAATCATCTCGTTCCACCCCCTGCCATGGGCAGGGACACCTTCCACTAGCCCAGGTTGCTCCAAGCCCTGCCCAACCTGGCCTTGGACACTTCCAGGGATGGGGCAGCCACAGCTTCTCTGGGCAACCTGTGCCAGGGCCTCCCCACCCTCACAGGGAAGAATTCCTTCCTAATGTCTAAACCTGCCCTCTTTCAGTTTGAAGCCATTCCCCCTTATCCTTGTCCCACGTCCCTCTCCAGCTCTCCTGGAGCCCCTTTAGGCCCTGGAAGGGGCTCTCAGGTCTCCCTGGAGCCTTCTCCTCTCCAGGTGAACACCCTCAGCTCTCCCAGCCTGGCTCCAGAGCAGAGGGGCTCCAACCCTCAGAGCATCTCCGTGGCCTCCTCTGGACTCGCTCTAGCAGCTCCGTGTCCTTCTTACATGGGAGGCCCCAGAGCTGGGCTGCACAGCACAGCTTGGTGTTGTTGGCAGACTTGCTGAGGGTGCACTCAGTCCCGCTCTGTACTGAGCCAACAGAAATTCCCCGCAGTTTGAGTGCAAACTGCCAAGCTGGCTGCAGACATGTCAGTGCTCTTCGGTGCTGAACCAAGACTGTTCAGGATTTTCACTTTCTATTGACACTTTTTTTTTAACCCACTGATACAGCTTCATAATAATAATTATTATTTAGGGCTGATGCCCTGGCCAAGAGGACCGAGGAAACAGAATGTCAGTGTTAACCCCTTCTGGGGATTTTTAGATTGTCGGCCCGATGTCTCAAAACCATAAGGAGCAAAAATCCTGAGGTTGGTATTTCAACTTAAAAGCTTTCTTTGGGGATTCTTGCTTTCCTTAGGTTCGTGTTTGTTTTTTTGAATATGTGCTCTCTAATCTAGTGAGGACATAATGAGCTCTTGAGACATAATAAGCTCAGTAAGACTTGAAACACTATTTACCGCTTGAAGTATTTACGTGGCTTCTGTTCCTATTCATGTATCCAAGTGCAATATGGCATTTAATAGATCCTCACAGATAGGAAGCCTCTAATCCTGGTGTTCTGCAGGTATGAACTGAATTACAGAAAGGCATGTGCCCAGCTCCATGAAGTTATTTAATCATTTAGCTCCTGGTGTTTGAGTGAGACCGGCACATCTCACAGAGGCTGGACGCTCTGTAACTGTGCTAGTTCTTTGCCTTGCCCTGGCTCACACGCACCGTGCTTGTGACAGCACAGGGACTTGGAGTCCCAGCTTTTCAATCCCGTGGCAGCAATCCTGAGTTAGCATGAGAGGAAGAAATGTTTCCCATATGCTTCTGAAAGGAGGCAGGAAAGTTCAGGCTAGAAGGAAAGGACAGGTTGTAACTGTGAGGAAAACAAGCTGTCGGAACAACTTCTTTTAGAACTCAGATGTGTTTTCTATCACTTGATGGCTCTATGTGCATAATAATGGCACCTTAAAAGAAGTGCCTTCTGTATCACTGGTGTGTATGGGCATCATACAAAACCCACTGGTGATATCCCATCATCTCTGTCACACACGAGGTGAGACTGGATTACAACCTTTCCTACCAGCCTTACACTTCTTTTTATGTAAATTTTCCTTGAACTGATTCCATCATGCTGATGCTGGGAGCAGCATGTTCACAGAATTTCTTTCAGTCCTAATCCTGTGATATTTTTATCCTGCAGTTTTATGGCCAGAAATTTTGGAATTGGGAATATGAGGAAGGAGAGTGCAGTACAGCCTATCCCTAAATGTTGTTCAGCTCCATTAACACATTGGTCAACTATCCTTCCACAGTGCAATTACTTTTGCACATACAGAAGACGCCTCCCTGTAAATTCCTTGTGACATAAGGTTTCTGGCTAAAATTAGGTCATGGCTATTTAATTGTTTAGGTGTCCACCCACGAGGGAGCTACAGAGAGCTCTTTCAATTCCTTGCAATCAGGTAAGTAGCAGTTACTCTGCGTTATCCTCTAAGGAAATAGTCCACCAAAAATAATATGTTGATTCTTTAGTCCCTCCCTGTCACTAATCACTCAGCTCTGGTAGCTGCACACTGACTCGGCCCTCAGCACCAGTGTCCAAGTGCCTCAGTCATTAATTTTCAACTTACGACACGTTGGTGATGTAAGGAAGCGTTGTCCTCATTTCACAGCTGAAGAATTGACACATCAAATAAGTGACTTGCTCAAAGTTTCACAGCAATACTAGCTGTAGAAACCAATGACTTGTTCACAGACTATTCTGTTTCTTGGAAAACTAACCCTGTGTTCCTTGTCCTCCTGCCTGCTACCCTAGATCTCCTCATACCAATCCAGCAGCCTGAGAGTTGAGCTCTGAAGTATTTTAGTCTCCCCTAAGCTGGCATTGCCAAACAAATGCACCCCTCCCTTGTGAGCACAAGCAGCATCTCCGCAGTCACGTGGGGAGTTAAGTCAGGAAACTGATTCAGGTTAAAGTTAATCCCCCAAAGAACAGTTTCAACCTGAGTTACTCCTCATTTGGCCCTTGCAGTGAGAGCTGGGCAGGCACTGGGGAAGGAGGGGAGGCCACCTCTGTTCAGTGACTAGGGGTTTGAGCTGGCTGAAATTCTTGTGGAGTTAGTTCATCAGGACCTTAACCAAAACAGGTTCTAGTTTCTTCTTTCTCTGGAGTGCAGATTGCGTTCTTGGAGTTCTCCCCGTGTCTGCAGAACCCACCCGAAGTACAGTGATGTGGTGGCTGAGGAGCTCAGGGGAGGCTTTGGATGAGTTCTTACTGTGGGGATGTTTTAGATCTTCCCTGTGTGGCACGTTCTTCTTGTGTGGCTGATACCATTAAAAATGCTTGACCCTATATCATCTTTTCCTGTTTGAAATGGAAGTATTTCTGAGCAGTTACAAATGCAGCCAGAGAGGAGCATTATTGCCAGGATAGGTGTGTTTGTCAAGGGAATAAAGTGTTTAAGTGAGGAGCTCAGTGCCACATCTCACCTTGCTGGCCTTTGTGAGCCCACATTACTCTGCCTCGCTGCCTTGAGTGGTTCCCTGGAGAAGACCAGCTGGAATTGTGTGCATGTTTTTTTTAGTCTTTAGGTGGAGTATCATCTCCAGGAGGTTTCTGCCATGACTTTCCATGTGCAAGTCAGACACACGACTGTGCTGTGCTGACCCCTCTCTCTAAGGAGGAGTTCAGGGGGCTCCCAAATGGCTGTGCTGGGGTGACCTGTCAGCTTTCAGAACAGAGCATGTACCCAATCCTTCCCTTCACTTGAAGGACTGCAGCGTAGGAGAACCTGTAAGTGTGGAATGATGCCCTCATCCCAACTACATCAGAAGTCCACAAAAATTTATGCAGGACTTCGGCACGCTAATAACTTGGTTGTTGATGACTAAGGCAGGAAGAAGGGTGCCAATGACATTTAAAAGGAGACTGAAAGAAGGAGTTCTCATACCTAAAAAAATGCTGCAGAAGAGAGCAAAACATCTTTTAATGACTGCCGTTAACATTTTTAACACGAGGATGATAACTTTTCACTTGAACTGCCCTGTGACCCCTGAAAATCTTTTATGGTGTCTTTGTTGCTGAACCCTGTCCCCAACTTTTCTGCTTGTTTGTCTTGTGGCTGGAGTGTGAGGCCTGCCTGCGAGAGTGAGAGGGTGTTACAGATGGTCCTCAGTGCCACCACCTTCTGTTGCACAAAAACTCCGGCCTGTGTCAGCCGCAGCCACGGTCCCTATTCCAACCCAGCCACCTCAGAAGCCTCAAAAAAAAAACGTGTGTGGGATTGTTGTATTCATTTTTTTTTTGGTTCAGACCTTGCTCAAAGGCTCAAGATTATGACATAAATCAGCTTGGTTTTCCTCCTCAACTGAATACAGATCATAACATTAGAGCACAGCCACTTTGTGTTAGTAGGAACCTAACAAAAGCCAGATTTTAACATAGTCTCTAGTTCCTTTGAAGGAGGCAGTGTTAGCAATTATGATCTAGACTAGACGTTGGTAAGAACTTACCAAATAATTATAGGCTTCCCAAAGTAGTATAGTATGAGTAATTGCAGGTTTAAAAATGTTATTATGAGGAGTAGTTTATACCGAAACTCCATCCTGCTCTTTGAAACCAGAATTCATAACTCTCATCATGCCACAGCAAAATGCTTGTCCTTTTCCACAGAAGAATGTAGACTTGCTTTATTGTACAGCAAATGTTCTGTGGTACATTATTTAAATTAGCATATAATAGAAACCTAATTGCCCACTAGGGCCCAGAGCTTTAGCTGGTGAAGATCAATGTGCTTCCACTGAAGTCAGTGTAGCAATGTTGATTTTCACCCCTTGAGGATCTGGCTCAGCAGCTTGTTCCTATTCCAGGCATTGTTAAAGGAGATAGTGTGTTTAGAATATTAAACCATGGCATTGTCAGAGATAGTCAACTCAATTTCTGTGCAAGTGAAGAGAAATAAAGCGGTAAAACCATTATTTTTATCTGAGGATTTCAATTTACATTGTCGATTATTCATATTGACTGATCTGCTACAACAGGGAAATCATGAGTGTGGGGTCATCTTGTTGTGGTTTTTATTTCCTACGTCTGTAGTTATCTAATCCTCTCAGTGTGAGCAAGCACGATTAGTATTTATTTCTATTCTGTGTGCCAGTGCCCTGGGCCAGGTTCTGTGCTAAATCCAAAGTGACTCTCCTACTTAATTGGCATTAACTTGTGCTGCAATAATATAAGTAAAAACTTGTACTTTCTGTGTAAAGCACCCGCAACTCCCCAAACAGATTTATTCTGTGTAGATGTTCTGCCCCGTGTTAAGGCTCCTGATAAATATATTTGTATTTCTTGCTCAGTCTGTAACTTTTTCTAGCCATGTTTTTCAAATAATACTTTGGGAAGCACAAGTTTGGAAAGAATTTGCCTGCTTGTTAACCGTTGAGACCCTAACAGGAGCGTTGGTACAGCTAATAAATTACTACAGTAGGAACAACAGCTGCCTCTCTCTCTGGAGAGTCAAGTACCAAAACGAACAATAATTCTTCACTTTGTCAAATGGGTTTTACAATCGTTTGGAATGCTTGCTTAGAGAAGCTTATTTTACTTAATGAATACTCCATTCAGGAATAGGGAAACTTTAGGGCTGAGCCGAGCCAACAGTTCTTTGTGCAGTTTGTTTCCTCTCCTTTCACTTCCATTATTCTCAGAAGACCTCTGGCTGCTCCCCACTTATCTCTGCTTCCATTTGTCCCCTGGGAGCTTTGGATAATCAAGTTATGCTGCAAGTGTTCTCCAGAGGGTAGGAGTGGGGGAGTCCTGGTTAAATGTTTTGGGTCTTTATCAAGGACAGTATAGAAACTGTGTGTGAGCCTTTTAAAATAGTACAGTGTTAAAACTGTGCAACTTTGGAGCTGCCTGGTGTTTGTTGCCGTCTGTCTTCTGGTGTGTGCAGAACACAGCGTTGGAAGGGAGCAGCAAAAATGACGGGTAAGGACTGTCGTGAGAGAGTTGAGAGATTATGTTCATCACTCAGTAAATTATTGTAGGCTTCATGCAGCTCTAGTTACAAGATGCTTTTCTTGTCCTGACAAAGTGATGAAGCTCATCTTGTGAACCAGTTTGGATTGTCTTTGGATGAAATGACTGCAGTAATACAGGTGCTGTTTCTATTATTTTCTTCTAATTTTTATCAAGCCTCCTTTACTTGAGGAAACACAAATCAAATACATTCACCACTAGCCAGCTTGTACCTTTTTGGGTGAATTGGCCTGTAGAACCTAGTATCAACCATGTGAAGCAAGTTGGGTTTTGCCTTTTAATCTGTCAAATACCTTTAGCAATAGTTGAAACAGTAATCTTACTGTGCAATCTCCTGGTCATACTTGTATTCTACCCAGTGCTTGTATTGTGCCCGGTTCTGTGGGTCACAGGGCTGTGTTCTCCCTGTTGAACTGTCAGACTTGTCTGAAAAAGGTGTCATTGTCTTCTGTTAGAGGAAGTTTTTAGTGGCCATTTTGCAGTCTTCTCTTTTTTTTTTAATAAACAAAAGTAATAAAGTACTAAAGGCATTCATGTAGGTGTGGATAGTCAATCAGCACATCATCGAGTTCTTCTGTTTTCAGTACTGGGTTTTTCGGGTTCTGTGCGGGTTTTTTTCACTTTTAAAAACATGGGACACATTCAGCACCTGTGGCCAAAGCCCTAGTAACACGGGTGGACTCCTCTTGAGGTGAGGAATCCATTTTAGAGCAGACACCCGAGCCCAGCATCGCATTATCTCCACTGCAAAGATAACAAACATTAAAATTCTAGAGTCTGGTGGCCAAATGGCACACCACCAAACACGATAGATTTTCTTTTCCCCGAGTGGTGAATCATGTTAGATAATTCATGATGCAAACTGCTGTTATTTCTAGAGTATGTGAGCCTCTGATGGCATAGCAGATTTTCTTACCTCTGTAGGCTGGATGAACGAACTTTGAGAGCAGCAAAACCTGCCGGTAGCTTCTCTGCAGTAGATGAGCTGATACGTCTTCGCCTGTATCGTTTTCCTCCCCAGCGTGGTTGAAGTGGTACAGCGCTTATGCGCTTGTGCTTTTTTGCCTTTTTGTGAGGAGGAACCAGGATTGCAGAGATAATGGGGGAAGGCACTGGAGCATTCATGGCAATAATTTCTAAGAGCCGGAGATAAATAAGCAGGCAAAGTTGAAGACTTATCTGGGTGGGGGTATTAGCATTTTGAATTCTTTCTGCACAAGATGCAGTTATCACTTAATTGACTTTACCTTGGGGAACACCACAAAAGCACTTCGCAGCCTAAAGAAAAGGCTTCTGCACATAGTCAGTAATGGTTCTCTTGTGCTGTGCAGGGAACTCGGGCTGGTTTAGTCCCGAAGTCAACAACAGGGAAGGAAAAGCTTCTCTCGGCTGTGCCGCCCACCCGCTCGGTTGTGAGGGCCGGCACCTTGCCTTCCCCTGTGTCCGTGATCGCCTTCGTTAGCCGGATCCCACCTGAGGGAGGGGAGGGGGCCTGTGGTCTGCAGGGCCCGGCTGTCCCCGGCTGCCCTGTGCCCAAGGGGCAGAGCCTGCAGCAGCTCCCCTTCAGCGGAGCCCCAGCAGCGGAAGCTGCAGCGGCTGGGCCGCGGCTCCGTCCGCGCTGCCCGCCGCCCTGGGGCCCGCTGGGCTGGGGCCCGCTCGGCCGGGGCCCGCTCGGCTGCCCTGCCCGGCAGCTCTGATGCCAGCGGAGAACTGCGCGCTCGGGGCCGCAGCGATCTGTGCGACAAACGGGGCTGTAATTGATGGCTCCCCTGGGAGGCCGCGATGAGCCGCTCACCCTTCCCTCCCGCGGCCCCTCAGCGCAGGGCACGGCCGGCATGGCCCTGCCCTCCCCTGGGCTCGGGGGGCGAGCGGCTCTTCGTTCCCGCTGCTCACCCTTCCGTCAGAAACAACGCAGGTTGTTTCGAATTTTAAAGGAATTTTGTGGGAGAGCAGTTGATGGCGCGGTGTTCCAGAGCCTGCAGCCAGCCCCGACTCCGCCGGGCTGTGCGGTGGGCCGGTCTCCTGCGGGGCGTCCTGTGCCTCTGTTAACCCGGACACGGAGTTCTCTCCGAGGCCATTAACAGCCCGGCATGGGTGTTTGGTGCCTGAGCACCTTCAGCGTCTCACCCTGGTTTGCTGGACATCGTCAGAGTTGCACTGACAACGTCAGTGACACCCTCAATTCAGTGGGGTCTTTTTCTGTGGAATAGTTCCTTGGTTTGCTTGTAGTCATTATTTTAAATTTTGCTATCTAAGCATGTTAAGGTTTTATTGGTATTATTCCTTCAACAGCAATATTGGTTCCTCTAGGCATTGTTTGAAAGCTTATTTTTTTGCAATTCTTAAAGAGAGATTTGGCTTAGAGCAAAATCAGTAAGGGGAAAAGAATTAGGAAATCAAACCCTTCCTTTCCCTTTTTGAACCTCTCGGTTTTCCAACCTCAAATAAGTACGTGAAAGGGGTTTAACAACTTTAAATTGGATTTTGGAATGTCAGATGACTCTAATAGCCTTTGTACACAAATAACAACAGAAGAGCTGATTATTGTTTCTGGGCTCCGTGATGCACTTACGTAATCATTAATCTTGGCACTTCTTTATCTGCAGCAGATTAGGAGGCCACTGTCATTTTGAAGACTGCCATTAAGTAGACTTTGTTAGTGTTTAAATATGTGAAGCTTAACTTTAAGCTTCCTTAATGTATGCAGTGGAGGTATCCTGTGGTACAGCGCTGCAATCGAGCTGTTGTAGTCAGTCTCAGTCACATATCTGCTGCCACAGTCTGACCTCAGACACGGGTTTATGTACAATGTTTGTTAATCAGCCTCTGAAGACACTCTGAAAGCTTTTTAAGCGTAAAGCATTAATATATCTGTTTGAAACAGCGAGCAAACTTGCTTTATCTACTACCTTTCAGTTGGTTTAATCACCAAGAGGCAGGAAATTAAATGCTGTGAAATGAGTAGACAGAAAGGGTTTTAATGAAGGTCGTAGCACCTAATCTGATTGTGGCAAAGGAAGAGCTTTTGCTAGACCTTTTCTTTTCACAAGCTTGTAATTCTCTAAAACGTTTTTGTGGGCAACTCTTTTCTTTTTCTTTCATGATCCTTGTCATGAAATGAAGATGGTTTTCAAACACTCAGTGTGGTGTATATAGACATCATGAAGGTATAAAGAAGCACAAAACCAGAGCCAAGTCTAGGGAAATAGCGTGAGCATGGTTGGTGGGGGACGTCACTGTAATGTATGGTTTGAAGAACATGTTAGGGAAAAAAACTTTCTCTGTGGCAGGAGTGTTTTTGAGGCTGTTTGACAGAACTGATGGTGCATTTATTTTGCTGTAAGCCAGAGCCCATAAAACTTCCATCTCCTCTGATACCATGCTGCACATTTTCCCTCCTGGTGCTGTTTTTGGGGCCAGGTCGTAGCGTTTTCCTCCTGTGCCCTTCTCCAGGGAACATCTGAGGGAGGAGAGAAGTGCGTGACTGGTTGCAGACAGGCAGAGCTGCCCTCCTGTGGCTTCTCCATCGTCCCGGGCCAGCCAGGTGGCCCTGAGCCACTTCACAGAGCTGAAGGACCTTCGTGCAAGTCAAGAAAGTACCACAAAGGCTACCAAGGAGTGCTATGACCTGTCCAGGCAGTGGCTGTAGAAGCGATGTAACCTTACTTTTGATCCCACACATACACTAACACTGTTCCCTCTGAGGTGGGGCAGGGGCTAAATGAGGTGTCTTTCCTGGGAAGGAAAACATGGATATTTGTTCAGCAGAGATTTGGGCCTGTGTCATAAAAAAAGACTGTGAGATTTTGCTAATGTCTGTACTTGCTAGTATCTTAATATATACCAGGAAACATTTATCAGCTGTAAATAATTTCTTGGGTTTTGGACTGTAGTGCTATTTTCATTGAAATGGAGGAAACCTCGGTATGGTTAATGTGTTTTATGCTCCCCCTCCAGAGCCCAGGGGAATAGATGAGGCTGCACTGGCTGAGGATGCCGCTTCCCCTGGTGTCCCTCAGTTCCATTAATCCTCTAATGACCTCTGCTGAGGACTCCTGAAGACGAGCTGTGAGAAAACAACACACATGCTAGAAATAGTGGCAGTGGAAAGCATCCGTGGATTAAAACCAAGTGACCCTTGTGTCAGCCAGAAAGATGCAGAATACAGACTCCAGAAGAACCTCCTGTGTGAGGTGTGAGGGAACCTGGTGGCCATTTGCTTGTAATAGCCATAAATCACAGAAAGACTTGCAGAATTCATGCTCAGTATTGGCTGCCACGTGAGTCCAGGCAGGAGGTGTTGGAGGGAGTTAATAAATGAGTGAGTGCAGCTAAAAGGCTTTTTACTGTTTGCAGTTCTCAAGTTGGTTTTGGTTGTTATTGTTCATCTCTTAGATGAATCATCTGAAAATGAAAATTTAAACTAGACTATTTAGAGTGTACCTTTGTGAGAAGCTAATGATTCTACTTGGCATACAGCATCAAAGGAAGCCTTTTTAATGACATCAAATTCATGTACAGCCAAAAAGAAAAAGAATATATCTTAAAAATGCAGATGTAGTCAGTTCAGAATGATGGATGAAAGGCTGGATGAAACACTTTTTTTTTTTTTCCCCTGCAACTTTTTCTTCTAGAAGTAAATTCAGGTTTTGAGTGTTTTTTTGTCAAAGTGCAGCTCTCTTGGAAGGACATGGCTTCTGCACCAGCCTGGCTCTAACTTAATTGTGCAGAGCCCCATTTCTCAGTGCACAGCAACGCATCCTGCGATCTCTGCAGAGGGCAAACCCTTTACAAAGTGTGGGCAGCCTGGCAAAAACAGCGGGAGAAGCTGAATCGTGACAAACTCTTGGTTTAAGGGGCACTTACTGGGCTCCCCTTACTTGGTTACCTTTTCTGAGATCATTCCATTTTCCTTTCTCCAAACTGACTTGCTCTCTCTGGGGAAATAAGTATCAAGGTGCAGCTTGGTTGAGTGGAAAGGGTCAGGGAAGGCTGTGCATTGTGAGGAGAAGGTGTGGTGGTGAGGAGCTGCTCATCAGAGACAGCCTTCGAGTGGTGTGTGAGGCATGGCCAGTGCTGGGGCTGGACGTGCCCGTGAGCGGGAGGAATGAAGTTGTGTGTTCCTCACAGTCGGCTCACTGACCTCGTGTCCCTCTGGCATTGGGGCCTGTCACCTCACCAAGGAATGAAGTGGGAATTGTGCATGACTTTGACACTATATTGAGAGTGATTGCTTTTCCCAGGTCTGTGTGTTTGGGTGGGTTTTGTTGGTTGGTTGGTTTTGTTTTTTTTTTTTTATATCTACTACCTGTGGGTACTTTGGAATAGGGACCAAAATGATTGCCTTCAGAGTGTTGTTCATTTAAGATTGTTTGCAGCCTATGAAAAGTAATTCAAGAGAAGGCTGTTGAGCTGTGGTAGGTGTGTGGTAGCTGGATTGCTGAAGTGGTGCATAAAATTGACGAGTGGTTGATAAAGATCTTCTTCGTTTTCCTACTGCAAGCAAATAAACAGAAATGCGAGATGCTGCCCTAAGCCAGTACAATTAAATAATGAAAAGAAGGTGGGAAGGCAGTGTTGGAGTCTACAAATTCCAGTCTTCAGAAGACCAACATCTGAGAGTAGCAAACTTCATATCAAATAGGAACTCTGTGCATTAGTCTATAAAGCAAATGTCAGAGGTAATTTAGATTTTCACTCCAAAATGCTACATTTCTACAAGACTTTATTTATTATAACCAATTCTGTATTAGTTTCTTCCAGATATTTAGGAAATGGGACAGAAGTATAAATACATTTAAATTTTTCAGTACAAGTTTCTGTCTGGAGGAAAGGGGGAGAATGCATTTAGTATTGCCCAGCTCACTCCAGCAAATAAATGAATTATGTTCTCCTGCAGATTTCACTTGTTCTTCCTCTCCACTACTAGTACAGAATGAAAGACCAGCATCAGGAAGGAGAGATTGGTGTAGATTTGCTTTTCCCAATGTAAGAGAAAAATGAGTTGCAAAGACTACGAGAAACTTCAGTGTGATTGAATGTACAAGGGCCCTTGCAGTGCCTCCGGGTGCTCACCCATCTTGGCCCACCAGCTCTGTTCTGGTGGTCGTTCTTCCTGCGACAGACAACGTGCAGTGGTTGGTTTTAGCAGCACAGGGTAGGTTTGATCATGGCAGGATTGTGATTGTACCCCTGCTGCAGGGGTTCCTCCTCACAAATGCTCAGGGTTAGTGGTTATCTGCAGGAAAAATGAGGGATGTCAAAGCCTGAGTGAACTCCAGAACCCTATAAAAACATACGTCAGGGAGGCACATAAACCCCACTTGCTGCTTAGGAAGAAATGCAGGAGCAAAGCAGAGCAGAAAAAGTCAGTGCTGGCAGTTCCTGTGGTAGAAGCTCACACCTATATTGCTTCTAAAACTCGTGCTTTGTGTGATTTTGTCAAGAGCAGTGCTCTGTAGGGGTGCAATTAAACCTGTAAGCTTGGTTTTTAAAAGTGAAAAAGGGAAGTAACAAAGACAACGAGCACTGCTGTTGTGCAGTTCTGTGGCAACTTCCATCTCTTCAGTCCACAACACTGCAGGTTGGTTGCTCTGGAGGTCTGCTCACAGTTCCCTGGGCCATGAGACCAAAACCCAAGATTTGGCAGTAAGCACCAGTCATCTGAGGTAGCTGTAGACAGAGGTGGAGATAAGGAATGATTATCCTGCTTATATAGATGAGAAAATGAGACACCGGCTGCCATCCCCATTCTCACAGCATATCAGCACTGGGGAGGATTATAGTATTTATAGTATCCATTTCTTGACATGCAGTTCAGGGCTTTGATTAAAACTGTATTATATTTCATTAGAGAATTACATGATTGCAGTGGCAGTGAGTTTTCTTTTCTTGTGAAAAACTTTTTCTGAATTGCTTTATCTAACAGGAATTCCATTTAGCCCAGTCAAATTAATCAAACTCCAAGCTGCACTTGTTACAGAACTCCTGTTAATTTTCACCCAGAGAAGAAAAGGGGGATGAAATCATTAAATGTTTATTCATAAGCACCTGAGCCACCAAGAAAGTGAGAAGTCAAAATGTTACAGAAGAAAAAAAAGGTGTCTTATGAAATTTGTCTCTTCTGACCACGTGGAAATTATCAAACTAGTCTTCAGATGCCTTGGTTGTGAAATCCGGAGGACATTGCATAGAAACACTTCTCCCTTCCTTCTTTCCCAGTTCTTTGCCACTGAGTTTGTTCCTGTGTGCTGTGCTAGTGAGGGGATCTCCTCCACTATAAAAAGACACATTTGTATTCAGAGATGGTTTTTTCTGGGTTTTAACTCCTCCTCAAAAGAAGTTGTCACAGTGTCCCTATTTTCAGCCATCTTCATTATCTGTGTTTGATTTAAGTTCATGAAAGTAGTAACAAAGCTGGAGCTTTTGGAACTCCCTGGATTTCTCAAAGTGGGAGGATGTCAGTTGTGTGCCCTGGATGTAACAAGGGATTGAGCCTCTTCCATGCTCCTGGACAAGGGAAGACGTCTGGATGCAGCAGAATGAGAATGTTGCTGGATGGGTAAAGCAAAGATAGTGGAGAGAGATAAGACTGTTATACAGAAGGAAATTAAAACCACGTAGTGTTGCACACATGAATGAGAGGGAGCAAACATCCTCTCTGGCTTCCTCTAAAACCCCTAAATCAATTTATAGCTTGTTTGTGTTCGTAAACACTTGCAAAAGTCCAACATTGTTGGTGTTGGGACTTGGTTTTAATTTTTCTTCATAAAAATTAAGAATATTACGATATTATGACATTCAAGTTTTTCAGCAATTTTCTATTTGGATATGACATTAAAAACATAGAGACCTCACACAACAGTGTCACTAAAACAGTTTTGCCTGTTAGAGGACCCAAACCCTTTTCCATCTTGCCTTCTCTCATTAGGTATTCAGGTGTCTTTGTTGAAGCCAGTCCTTGATGCAGGAGCAAAGCTTTGATTCTTTAAGTTAAAATTTGTGCCAGTAATATTTCTTGACTTGAAGAAAACAATAACGCTGAATGTCAGTGCTCCTGCCACGAGCACGGCAGCTCTTACTGCAGGGTTGGGAGGGCAGCTCAGGGATCCAGCTGTGCCTGGACCCACGGAGCTTGTCTTGGCATTGCAGCATTTCTGCCCTCTGCGTTTGAGGTGTTGCTCATACTTTACTTTTAATTAATACTTTGGTGGCCATGTTCGTTTCTACTCCACCCATCACACCCACAGACTTCAAAGGATTTGTACCAGTATAACCCCAGTATTTATTCTATTTTATTACCAGTGTGATTTCCTAAGGAAACAAGGCTTGGAGAAGTTGTTTGTGTTTGTCTGGTTTTCTTGCCCATCACCCCAATCGTCCTCATTTCCAGAGTATTTCAGCCAAATTTGGGAGCATCGGCAGTTCCAACGATGTGAAAATGGAAAAACATATCCAGGAAGTTCCCCATCTGATACCCCCTGAGGGCCACGGCACAGCTGAGCTCAGCTATAGGAGGATCTGTGATGGAGAGGAAGACACAAGGAATAATATCCCATGTGCTGGGAAGGCTTCTGCAGCAATATCAGCCATACTGGGCCCCAGAAAGTCCAGCTGTGGGACACAAATCTCTGAGATACTGGGCTTTGTTAGTTCTGTGGCTCTCCTCGTTGCCAGGTGTATCCCTGCAGGCTCCTCATGACCAGAGTGCCCTTCTGGTGGGCGTTGTGTGTTGGATAAACACACCTTCACACCGGGAGTGGGCAGGCAAATTCCACACCTCTGCTCCGAGCTCAAAACCCGCCTCCGACGTGTCGCAGCACTGCCGTGCTCAGAGGCACAGGGTGCCAGGGTCTGTGGGGGACAGTGGCCCCTGGGAGCGGTGCTGGGGTGGGTGGCAGAGCTGTGCTGCCACCAGCGCCGGGTTCTGCCCAACGGCAGCCTCGGGAGCTGCAGGTGTTCCAGGCAGCTCAAATTACTGAGGGTACATGACAGAGCAAATTATTTAGGTAATGAAGCTGAAAATGCAGGAAGATTAGAATATTATATAGTAAAATCATTCCTTGTTAATTCAGTTTGTGTTCAGATATCATGTTGCTTTAAATACCACATTACATGCAGAACCCTTGTTTGAGTCAATGAATATGTATGACTATGTCACTGAATATGCATGCCTCCTAATTTAATCAATATACTTACAAACAGCACTAGCAGGGATGTCTGGCACAAACTGCAGCCCTTTAGAAGCAGGTTGGCCCAATGTGTCTCTGTATCATGTTTGTCTCTAAGCCCTCCTGGATGAGCAGCAGAACGGTGAGGTGGGGACAGGTGAGCCACGTCCAGGGAAGGAACCGAAGCCTTTGCTGCAGTCAGGGAAGGGGTGACTGAGAGCCCGGGGGTCGCAGCTGCCGCCCTGACTGTTGTGTGTACCCCACATCCAGCGTCCAGGCAAGCCCTCAGCTCAGCCAGCACTTGTGGTTGGCTTAGGATGCTTTCCCCGGAAAGCCGTGGATCCCAGAAGGATGTGCAGTGCCCGCAGAGGTTTTAAGGCATAGAGACCAGTCTGGCACACTAACCAGGATGTGCGTAAGTCCATCTTTGCTAAGGGGAAAAGGAAGGTGTGTGCCTGGAATTTCTCGACCCTGGGAGCTGTGCCAGGGAGCTCCTCAGTGGTGCCAGGGCACACAGGCAGTTGGGACCCCTTGTACTGGGGGGGAAGGGAGCACTTCCCACACAGGTTTGCCTTGCCAGAAAATGCTACTTTTTAAATTCAGAATTAGTAAGAGACAGTTGGATTCACCTGACTTTCACCTTCTAAAAGTTAGGCTTGTAATTAAGGTATCATTAAATTCCTTCACTGTTGAGTGAAGAGGAGGTATCTCCACTCGGGTTCATTTTGCTTGTCTTGAATAAGATGAATCATGCCCTTTTCCCTTCTTGCTTTCTCTTTCTCCCTTCCTTTCCTTTTCTCTTCCTTTCCTCCTCCCTTCCTCAGCACTGTAGAAGCAGATGAGACAATTAACTACAGTCAATTACCCAGCTTTCAAGACAGTTCAGGTCAGCGAGGTGAATCTCACCTAAAAGGCAGGAATGGGAACTAATATTTGCTTCCACTGAAGAGCCCTTCCCAGGATACCAAATCTGAGGTTTCATACCTGTTGTGAATTGGGAAAAAAAATGTTATTTGTGTGCATGCACAATTTTAAAATAACGGTGTGAAAGCAGGAGGAACAGAAAAATCCTTTTTCTACCCCAAGACAATTAATTCACTAGGAACAAACATTTCATTTGGACACATTAATGGGGAGGAAAAAACTTCTGTCTTTGGAAAATAATTTTTTCTTCTGAAAAATGTGTTCTTTGGGGTGGATTGGTAATGCACTTTGCTGTGTTGAGGCTTGGTGTGTTTCTGTTTAAATGACCGAACTGGGGAGAACGATGCACAGCCCTGCATTGAGTCTGCCCAACAAGTTAGAAAGGAAGAAATTCAAGACTGTGATGAGCTCGTGTAGAGCATTCCCTTACAAACAAAGCATTGGATTTTTCTTCCTTCTCTCCTGCTCAAACTGGACAAGGAATAAAGCAACATTTCATGGTGCAGGAATTAACAAAAAGGGAGAGGCTGTCTAGAGGATTTGGTTGGAGGAGGGAGCTCCAAAAAGGCAGGCAAAAACTCAGTGAAACTGTTCCAGGTTTGGGGAACAGCCTCCCCTGGAGCAGGAGGGAATAAGGCATATTCTTCTGTTTCAGGTGCCAGGAAAAGATGTCGTTTAGTGCTGTCTCTGGTTGTCTGGTAGACACATTCCCTAGGAGTGAGGTGGAGGCAGTGTGTTACTGAGGTGTACCAGAGCTGCTTCAGGCAGCTGCCATGTGCGCACACGGCGCGTGGAGGACGAGGACAGGTTCAGGGGGAAAACTCTGGGTCTTGTCCCTGTAATACTTGGGCTCAAGTTCCCGTTCTGTCTGATTTTGAGCAGATGAGAGTCCACATTCCCTTTTTCCTGCCGTCAAATGAAGATCATTTTGACATTACAGAAGGCAAGTCTGGCGACCTGAACAGCTCCAAGTGAAGGCCCATAAACTGAGAGGTGGTAGTGGGTGTCAGAGGCCCCTTCCTACGGAGATGAGCCTGTTCGACGTCCATTTGTAGGGATTGCTGCCTCCAGCCCTTGAATGGTCCCTTCTTTCTCTCAGGAGCCATTTCTGCAGCAGCTTGTTCCGCGCCTGCAGTGGGTCTCAGACCTTGAGCTCGCATTTGTTGCTCTTGGTGGTTTGTTTGGGCTTTTATTCCTCCTCATTGCTGCCTTTGGCACAGGACATCCTTGGTAGTATTCTGGAGCACTGTTATTTCAGGGTGTGAAAGAGTCTTAGGCCTTTAGTCTGGGAATACAAACTACATCTGTCACCTGGGTATCTGTGGCGGTTTCTAAGCAACCACAAGAGTTTATTTTTTTCTGCAATTCATATTTAAGAAATAATTTGCTCATGCATGAACCAGAATCAGCCTGAGCACCACCCCAGGAGACAGAAATTGTAAACTGTAATTTAGGCTAATTCTAGTCTAAAGCATGAATTAGAGTATTTTATGTAATCTTGAAAAATATACCATATAAATAAATGTAAGCACAGAACAGGTACAATTAATTTGAGCACAGTAGGAAGCTTTAAGTAACTCTGGGAATGTGAGAAACCAAGTCGGAACATATTCTTGACATGTAAAAATATTTCCCACCTGCCTTGTTTGCATAAGAACAAGGTTTTAGCAAGTACATATTTGCATGTCAAAGTTAAAAGTGGGGAAAATATTTTCACCCTTGTAAGAAAAAATGCATAATCTTGGCACAGGCAATTTGCATTTAGTGAGTTTAAAGTACCTTAAGTCCTTTCATGCTATATGGCAAGTGTATGAACATGACAGGGGTTCCATTTCAATGAGTGCATTTGCAAAGGCCCCACGTGGAGCAGTAATTGATCTGATCTCTCTGTGCATTAATTTGTACTACAATTGGCTGTGGCAGTCCCAAGTGGTTTCTGCTGCCGAGACCCATCCACTGGCCTGGGTCTCAGAGCGAAACAGCAACTTGGAGTTTTAAATGCTCTGTGCCTGATTGAAAGGAAGTACCCTGAAGATGTAAATTTGAGGAAATCTGGAATTTTAAAACTGTACCTGCTTTGGTGCCATTGCTCACAGAAACGATGGTGGGCAAATGCTGGCACAGCTGGAGCCTGTGACTATGTGGAGATTCTCTTCTGCCAGTAAAGCACCCTGGAAAATGCATTTGGGACTAATTATGGCACCTTTTAGACTATTACTAACCTAGCTTTAGGCCATCACTTTGAAGGCATGTTACATTCCTTCAGAAACCCTCTGCAAATGTCCTGTTGCTTAAGAAATAGGGATTGCATGGACAGGCTTCATGGGTGATTTAACTAACGTGCTGGAGATTGTAGATAAACCAGATCCAATTATATCATACCTCTTCAAAATAAGGCGGTAATTATGGATATAAATGCGAAATGTAAAAAATACATTGCCATGGAGCTGTGGAGATAAGCCTTGTCAGTGCCCTGTCCAAGGAGCTGCACAAGGCTGCTGATTCACTGCAGCACAGCAGAGAAATAATCCTGTGTTGGAAAGGCACCACTGGGATTTGGTAGAGCTATTCTGGAATTTGCCCACAGGATTGCTCCCTGAGTTTGAACTGCACATTGTACAAATCCTGAGTTTCTGTGGATTTCAGCCTGTTCTTCAGTTTGTGGATGTGAGGGGGGGTTGTGCCGCCCTTTGTGCTCCAAGCTTTGTTCGTAAACATATGATGCTCCAGTAATAATTTATGTAACACATTAATGAAACAGCATATGCATTATTTTCCCCTTTTATTAGTTCACTTCCTGCTCCATTGTGTTTAATGTGTTTGCTGAGAGCAAAGTGAAATAAAAACCATTTCGGAGGAAGAAGTGTTTCCTTCCTTAAGTGTCCTAAACAGACCTTTTGATTTCAGCCTGTGGTTTTCCCACTGCAAGGACGGTGGGGGATTAAAGGTCAGGAATACAAAGGTCCTTGCAGTGGAAGCAGGTGCAAGTGGTGTCCTGCTGTATGAAAATATCCTGAAAGCTGCAATGAACTGCAGTGTAGCCCATGGCTGCTGGGCACTGCTTTCCCCAGCAGACCATTTCAGCTGCTCTTGGCTTCCTGGGAGCAAATAAGTCCCATTTGGGTGCTACTCAGCTGCCCCCATCACTGCACTTGGTGTCACCTGGAGAATGTTTTGAAGGAACACTTCAGCACAGTCAGTGCTGTGGTACAAGTCTTCTGCTCTTCTGCTTTATAGTTACCTTATGGTTTGGGCCAGATCCTGAGCATCAGTGAACTGGAAAACACAGGAGCACACTGCAAGATGATTCTTATTTAATAATAAGCAGCCAGTTAGGGATTTAATAGCATGTAAAATGCAGTGCTTTTAAGAGCGGACATGAATTTTTGAAAACAGTGTTGAGTACAACTGAAGTTAAGCTGCTGCACTGTAAGACAGTAGCATTAGATGGGATTTTATGTGTTGTCACAGCCTGGATAGCTAAACTGGATGAAACAGAAGCTCTCTTAAACAGGCAGGCAGCTGATGAATGGATTTCAGTTCCTCAAGGAGATGAACAGCGCTTGCTAAGGTGTCACAGCTGCGGACACAGCACAAGGTGTGTTTGTCCTGCTCACACTAAGCGGGTCAGGGCACTGCTGAAGCCTCATCCCGACCCCTCTGCTGCACAGGGGGGCTTCCCTGGGCTCTCCAGTTCTCTGCCTGGTGTGGGGGGTGTTTGAGAGCACATCCAGGCACATGTGAAATGGGGGCTGCTGGTGTTTGATAGGGTGAAGGTGTGCCTTGGCGCAGTCCTGTCCAAACAGACTTGCCAGTCAAATGCTGCAGCCAGGGGCTCCAAAAGAGGGGGTGTTCTGGGCACACAAGAGTCCCCTCTTAAACCTCCATACTCAGCTGGGAAGGTGCTTGATTTAGAGATAGTCACACACCGAATTGAGTTCAGTAGGTGTGTTTATGTGTATGAATTTCAATACTGAAAATGAGGGCTTTCATACCTGACAGCTGTGCAGCATTTTCTGTAGTAAATGGACTCTGCTGTGTTCTCCCGCGGCTGTTCTGTGGTAGATAACACACAAATACGTGCTCATGGTTCCCTTTCTGCTCAGATACAAAAGTTACGGATTTTTCATGCAAAATGCAGTTGCTCTTCACCTTGTTCCTCCCCTTTAGGACCGGCCATGGGAGCTGGGTGGCCCCTCTGGGAAAAGTGGTGCAAACTTTAAAATTGCCTGCTATGATCTCACATGAGGACGATTGGAAGAAACCTTTCTAGTGTCATCTTAGCTCTTTGGCCAAAATGTGAACTCTCCTACTCTTTTTGGCTTTGAAATGCTGATTCCAGCCTTCTTGTGGGTTCTTAAACACCTTCTCAAATGACCCATTTTAATAACCCAAAAGCTATTATATAACGAGCAGCCATAATTTAGTCCAAAGCTCTAGGGGATCCTTGCAGTTCAGCAATGAATAGTTAATGCAGTATAATGTTTAGCAGGTTATTAGTTTTCACTGTACAAATGCTGATCAGGGAATGCTTTTATAAGGTGTTTAAAAGAAAATGTAATTAACTGGTTGCGTGCTTCTGTTGCAGCTCAAATTGAAATTATTCCATGCAAGATCTGTGGAGACAAATCATCAGGAATCCATTATGGTGTCATTACATGTGAAGGCTGCAAGGTAAGCTTCTAAAATATTAAGTTTGAAAACAGCACTTAGCCTTTTGGTAGTGATTATTTTCCTTCCTTTTTTTAAAGAGCAAGCATTGGGCCTAAGTAGGATCAGTGGATTCCATTTCAAAGAATATAAAACCGTTGGGGATTCTGAAGTACTGGTTTTATTTGGGTTTTAAATAGTACATTTCCATGACACACACACACCTGCACTGCCACAGATTTCAGGACAATCCTCAAACTCACACAGCTGTGCTGTAAACTGCCTTTCTCTTGAGTCAGCAGAAGAGGTACAGGGAGGATGATCTGCTTCAGGCAGAGCAGCAGGAATCAGCTCAGCCGAGGGGGAGTTGGGCTTTCTTGACTCTCCCTCTCTGGTTTTGCTTTGTAAACTGCTATCAGGCTGTGCTGGAACAGGTGAGAGCTCTCTGACCCTCTGTTTTGGTTTGTACTCAGCTACAGTTACAAATCCATTCTGTTTGGCAGGAGATGGTGTTTCCACGCTCCTGGTGTTCAGCACGCTCAGGTCCTGCTGAAGCAGTGCCTGTTTCCTGCAATACAACCACTGCTGTGTAAGGTTTAGGCTCTGGATTTTGTCCTGGAGCTGCACCTTTGGTAGCTCTAGTGAACAAGGATTACACCAGGAGCATTTCTGTTTTGTCCAACGTGTCTGTCACAAGCAGGAATTAAGCTGGACCCTGCCAGGTGGGAGCGGAGTGCAGCTGATCAGTCCTTTTGATGACCAGGGCAGGATGACAGCCCTGGCTTGGAGTGACACAGTGTGCACAGCCAAGCTCCAGCTTGTTGCTCTCTTCGTGTGGGTACATGTTGCAGTCCCCTGCTGGTAGGTTTTCTCCTGTTAATCTACACTTCAGGTGTGAAGAATTTATGACAGTTTTTAGTCTGCTCTCCTGACATGTTTGATGCCACACCCCCCTCTTCCCTGCATTCACATTATAAAGATTTCTTCTGTGGCTTTCCAAAGGTTTTTGTGTTTTCAGTAACACATTCTCTGAGTCTCGTGGAAGTATTGGTAAGAAGGAAGGAAAAAGAATAAATTTAAGAATCTTAGAATGATACGGGAGGAGCACCTTCTGCCCTTTCTGACTGCTGTTGCTATGGAAAATGCAAGAAATGCACTAAAAATGTATTGATAACAAAGTGGTGACTTTTTGCAGGTTTATGTGGCTGAGCAGCGTTTATCAAATGTCAGCTGAGGGAAGTGGCAGACGTTTGCAGGAGAGTTCTGCTATGGGACTGTCTTGTCAAAGGAGGTCCAGTTATGTCCAAGGTCCGAGACCTCTTTCATCCTTAGATGGTCTGGGACCTGGATACGTGAGAGGCTGCCTGGAGATCCCTGGCACCCGTCCTGGCACACAGACTGAGGCTGGTGTGGTGCTCATGGCCCTTCTCCGCACGCCTGTTGTGGAGCAGGAGTGGCTGCTGGAGGAAAGGAAAGGAAGGGAAAGGGAAAGGAAAGCTGCCAGCCCTGGTATCCTTTGTGTGGTGCTCATGCAGCTCTTTGGCCTGGCCTTCTCCTGAGGGCTGAGTGAGCAGAGCCCCCTGCAGAAGCAGCAGGACAGGAGGGGAGCAGCCCCTGTGCTCACACTCCGCTTGGGGCGGACGGAGCGGGCAGGCCCTGGGCACTGCAGGTGAGACAGGGCTGTCCATGGAGCATTCCTCCCTCAGAGTGACTGCTTTCCCGGGAATAAATGCAGATTACTAGGAGAAAGGTCCCTTGTGCACCCCCAGCAGTCAGAACAACAGATGCCTGCCTGATGGTGAGGAATGTGTGTGCAGCTACATGTTAGAACAAAGGATTTTCCTTTGAGTGCTGTATAAATGGCAGGACTGAGGATCCATCCCACTGGCGTGGTCAGCTGGCAGGAAGGGCAGAGGGCAAGTTGAGCAGGCAGGTGTGCTCAGCACACTGAAACACATTGGAACCTCAGGGCAGAGTGTGCTGAGGAAAACAGTGGCCCGCTGGATGAGTTTGGCATTTTCTCCCTCTCTTGGAACAGCACCACAAAGTTTTGTAGCCATACAACTTCAGGCAGAATTTAAAAGCCAGTGAGTATCAACTTAGTTAACTGAGTTCTTTTCCTTTCAGGAGAGAAATAACTCTGCAGCTCACTCTTCTTAGTGCCAGAGCCCCGATGACCTGCAGGTAGTTGACAGACAGGGCAGCGCTGGTGGGCACAAGTCCCAGCAAGAGTGAAATGATCGTGCCCAAAAGGGCACTAAAATGCCCCGCTGTGGCTAATGGATTCTGTTTGTGCTGCGCTTTTCCACAGTAATGTCAACAAAGTCTCACCCAGCAGAACTATTTTGGCTGGTGAAAAGGTTGGCATAGCTTGGCTTCTGCCAGAGGAGCCAGGTGTGTGTTGGAATGGGTTTTTTTCCCGGCTTTTCTGTGGCTGTGACTGCTGCAGGTTGGAACATGCTTCCATTGCTCTTCATGTTCTGCTAACCCTTCCTTTGGAACAAGGACTTGGCTGTGAGGACTCCGGAGCCCACGTCCTGCCCCGACAATCCCAGGGCAGTCGGGGGCCCTGCCCCGGTGCCCCAAACCCATCCAGGTGGATCAGGTGGCAGGAGCAGGGCCTGAGCTGGCCGAAGGGAGCAGATGTGCTGCTGCCCTCTCAAACCCCTCCTGTCAGGAGTGACCTGCAGGCAGCAAGAGCAGCAGCAAAGCGGCGCCTTTTCAGCTCCTACTGCTCGTCACTCCAGTTTGGTGTGAACTTTGATGTTACTCAGTAGTAACGTTAACTGAAATGTTACTGTGCAAGTACTGATAACCACCTGAAATGGAATTTATTTAAAGCCTGAAGTGAAGTTCCAGTTGCAAAGACATACTTTGCAGTTCTAATCTGTATCGTGTGTGGAGTCACAGACCAGCTCAGGTCAAATTGACTGTTGCTGATCCCGTTGCTCTTCTGCAGGTTGGCAACCCTTGCATTTCACAGAGTTGAAAGTTTCCTGACCCTTTTTTATTTGTTATATTGCATTTCACATGACTAGAACTGAAGATTTGTAATGAAACCCATTAATGTTTTCCGAGAAGTTTTCATTTCCTACCTTGCTATGATGTTGCTGACTGTTTTTATGAAGTTAGTGGCAGTTTTGCACAAGCACCACTGAGTCCTCCCAACCCATCAGCCTATTTAGCTGAATTTGAGTATGCCTTTAAAAAAATAAAATTTTACACCTCTCCTCCCCACAAGTGAAAAATTAATTTTTTTTATCCAGGCTGTGTTTTACATTTCATCTAGGAGGGCTCCTGTGGCTTATTATAGATAAAATACATTTTAAAAGAGAGGGTTCTTTTTTTTCTCTGACCGTTGCTGATATCCAGGATACAACATATAATGGGGGGAAAAGGAAGGTGAGATTAATCATATAAGGATTTTCCTCAGGAGCATGGATGAGGAATGACACAAAGCCTGTGCCACAACTCAGAAATAGAAGTCTGTTCTCCTGTGGAAGACTGGGAATACTCTGTTGTAGGAGCAGTACTGAAAAAGCTGGCATGTGTATGGAGCACCTCCTCAGCCGTGAGCTATGGGAACCCATTACCAACCTTTGTTCTGTAGGAGGGACCGTGCTGGGAAGGGAGAGTGGTTTGTACACATCCCTGCTCTTTTCTCATGTGCTGAAATTGCAATCCAGTTCCACGTTGTCAGAAAATACCTGAGTGTTTCAAGGGCCATAGCAAGGAATTTAGTTTGAAATGAACTTTTTGTTAATGACCTGTGTAATTTAACTTGATTCCCAGATGCAGTTCCTTGCCTTTGCAGTCAGCAGCGTTGGCTCATGCCCAGCTGCCTCACGAATGCTTTGGGGGATCCCTCTCCTTTCCTGACTCTGCACAGCTGGTCTTGCAGAGCCACCCATGCAGGGCACTCCTGGGCAGTTCTCCTGCTCTCAAAGGTTTATCTGTGCTGGCTTTTGTCTCTTGTGTCTTTTAAGACCCAAGATGATCTTGTTCACTGTAACTCCGGAGAACATCTGGGTCTCGTTCCTTCAGGAAACAAGACCTGGTGTGCTGTCCCTGCCCTTCCTGCATTGCTTTTGTTTGTTGATAACCACAAGCTCACTCCTGTCTTAGAACCGAACATTTTTGCTCTGTTTTCAGTGGCACTATAACTTTATTAACAAATATTTTATTAACATAGTGTATTAGACAATATTGTCACAGTGCTTTCCTCCCTTTACAAGTAAAATATTTGCTTATTTTCATAAAAGGGTTAAAAAGCCCATTTGAATGCTGGCCTGTCTGTCGTATTACAGTATATTTTTCTGATGTTCCTTTGAAGAAAATTTGTGGTGGTTTGCTTTGGAAAACAGTAAAAGAATGACTCCCCCCCAACTAATTGTTAATTGCTCAGAATATTGCAAAACTTAATGATACGTGGAAGTCTTTAAGTATTAGCCATAAATCATGGGATTATGAATAAGCCTTTGTTGTCACAGGCTCACACAGTCATTCCAAACCCTCTGCCATTAGGATGCAGCAAGGCAGCTGTCAGCTGTTTTCTTGTAATTAAACAGCCAATGAGCAGCTAATTAAGACATATGTGTATACAGAAGTGGAAGTGGGTATGTTAATGAACTGTAGGAATCAATTCATTAAATGAAAATTTGTCAAAAGACCAAACATGAGCTCAGCGTGGCAGCCCGAGAGGTGGAGAGGAGCGGGGCCGTGCCATGGGACACGGCTGGGTGAGGAGCAGCCTGCACACAGACGGCTCCGTGCGGAGCCTCCCAGCACCGAGCTCACCCGAACTATTAATAGACTTCGCAAAAACTGCTATTTACATTTCAAAGGTCCTTTTTAACAAGTTGTTATTCAGACTGACTCGCAGATGAAAAGTTCTTGCGCCCTTTTTTTCCCCCCTCCCAAAACCTGATTTCTTGGCAGCCTATGAAAACCCATAGATTGTGTTGTGTATAAATAGGAGACTGAAACGCAGAGGCGAAGCCGGGCTTTATAATCTGCTCTGCTCTTCTGCTGGCACCACGTTCGTGCATCTGCATGAAAAGGGGCCCGTGCAGAGCTCCGGAGGGGAGCGGGATCTCTGTGCCGGCACCGGGAGGGGCTCTGGGCGCTCGGCCCTGGCTGCACATCAGGTGCCAGGGTGGCCCAAGAGCAGCGCTGGGTCGGTTGTGTTCGATGCCAGGGGCGGCCCCGGAGCTCGGTGCAGCAGCGCTCGGGGACGCGCCTGCCCCTGAAGGCACGTGGCCTGGGCTGGCCTGCACAGGGCATCCACCTCCTCCTTCCCGGGGGGCAGTCACAGCCAGCTCCCCGCCTCTGGCAGGAGCGAGGGATGCGACAGCACAGCAGAGCGTCTCTGCTTTCTTCTTTTGACAAAGGGCTAATAGCAACCTACAAAGAAACTGTATTTACTCCGTGTGTCTTACAGTGGTGCGAGAGCACAAGGACCACCAAAAGCTTGGAAAACTCACAAGGGAAGGAAAGCAAAAAACCCTCAGTTGACCTTTATTGTAAATTCACTCCCAAATCTCAGATGCATGTATTTTCTGCACTCTGGACAAGTCCAGATTAGTTTTTGAAGTTTGTGGCAAGGTGGTTTTTTTGTTTCTTTAGCTCCTGCTGATCTTTTCATAGGGTTTGTTTTTGAAAGCACTCTACTGTATCTCTGGTTTGTAAAGTGCAAGTGCTTTTAAAGGCCCCCGTTTCAGGCAGTTCTGCTCTACTGAAAATTTAGCTTGAAGCTGTAACTTAGCTGATACATGGTACACTAAAATGTATTGAGCAGCTGTGTCTCTAGGGAAAATCTGGAAAAGGAAAAAGCCCGGTATTTTCTCCATTATAATGCTAAAAATAATCCTCAGCTTGACAAGACTATTCTTAATAAAGAGAAATATGCCAAACTGGCAACTCAGACTCAGTATATATCTCAGCTAAAGGAAAACATACAGATGCTGGAGGTTATTGGGACACATCGATTAAGCTGACTCTCAGGATCTCGGTGGTGGCAGAAGAGTTCCTGCAGTTCCTCTGGAAGTGTGTAATTAAGTGGAACTGGAAAGGTGTTTGGAGAACTGAAATTTTTGGGGACTGATGAAGAACCTGGATCAGTCAGTCACTGGTCAGCTCAGTCCCTAATCCTGTTTTTCTGGTGCATGGTGTTGCTCTTGCCTGTGTACCTGCACTGGAGTGACAGTGCCCATGAAGGTGCTCGCAGAACTGAAGTGAAGCTCTCTGACCTAAGAGTTCCTCCAGAGGGATCAGTTGTGATGTTGGAATGGTAGAAATTTCCATGGTATTTCACGTTTTCTTTGGGGTGAAATGCACTCAATTGGAGCTCAATATGGGCAGTACAGTCATCTCACTATTGACAAACCCGGGAAAACAGCTGAAAGTTCAATCAAACAGAAACAAAGACCAGAATAAAAGACTGAGAAATAATGTACAGGAGAACAGGATAGAAGACAGCACCAAGAATTTCCATGTTTCCTGAGTAAAGCTTTAATAAAAGGGGCCTAATGGACACAGACTGGTGCCCTCTTCCTAAGATGGAGCAGGGCCTTTGTCTCGGTGTTTTCCCATGTCTCTGTCTGCAGGCAGTTTGTTAGGAAGTCCGTCCCTTGAGACTTGCCATGCAGAAGCCCTTTCCCTTTTGTTTGTCTCCTCCGGTGTCTGGACAGAGTGTGCTGTGCCGAGGGACTCCAGCCTGCAGCCCTCGAGTAAATAAAACATTGGGAAAAGTCCACCTTTAATTAAAAGGTGCCCAGCCTTGCCAAGGAACTATTTTCTTTGCAGCACTGTTAATTAATCCATTACGTGGCAACGTAAAACTGAAATACTGTGCACACTGATCTCAAGTGCCTCTTTAGAATGACTCCATCTTCACAGAATCCTTGTGAAGTAGGTATTACACACACAGCAGCTTGTGTTTGGGCAGTCTGTGGCTAAAGGATGCAATGGACTTCAAAGTGAGCAGTGGGGAATGACACGCAGGGCTCTGAGGGAGGCAATAAAGCCGGAGCTGTGTGGAACCTCCTAGCGCTGCCCTCCTTTGGAGATGGGGTTACTCAGAAAAGGCATCATACAGAAAACGTGGGTTAGCTTTCCCCCTCCTTAAGAGTCTAAACCCTGCACCCAGTTGAGCAGAACCTCAGTTGTCAGCACCGAAGTGACTCACAAAGGAGCAGCAATGGGGTGGCCGGGGCAGGGACCGTCCCTGTGCTGGCACTGCCGGGGCACCTCCAGCCCTGGGGGCAGTTCTGGGCCCCTCAGACAAGAGACACTGCGGGGCTGGAGCATGTCCAGGGAAGGGAACGGAGCTGGGGAAGGGGCTGGAGCAGCTGGGGGGGCTCATCCTGGAGAAAAGGAGGCTTGGGGGGGGCCTTCTGGCTCTGCAACTCCCTGACAGGAGGGGGGAGACGGGGCAGGGGGGTCGGGCTCTGCTCCAAGGCAAGCAAAGGGACAAAAGGAAAAGGCACCTGGTTGTGGCAGGAGAAGTTTAGATATCAGGGAAAACTTCTTCACTGAAGGGGTGGTCAGGCATTGGAGCAGGCTGTCCAGGGAAAATGGTGGAATCCCTATCCCTGGAAGTGTTCAAAAAGGCACGTGGATGTGGCCCTTGGGGTTTAGTGGTGAGCACAGTGGTGCTGGGATAATGGTTGGGCTCGATGATCTTTGAGGTCCTTTCCAACCTTAGTGATTCTGTGAGTATATAAAATTCCTTTAAAAAGTTGTTCTTTGTAGGAGACAGTGCTCAGCATCGTGCTGAGTATTTTTAAACGTATATACACTGGTGAGGCTGAACGTCAGAGCCTGCCACTGCAGAGAGCAGAACAGGGGAGCAGCTGCTGAATCCTCCCTGTTTTGGAGATCTGTGCCGACCCAGGAAAGATAGGAAATCAAGGAAATCTAGGTCTATAATTAGTTTTATCTCCTTTGGAAAGAACTGGTGTACCATATGTAATATAGGATCTGTAAAATCAGTGAATAAACGTGTATTTCCTTTACATGTTATAACACTTTTTTTTTTTTATGAACTGTTTCTTGCTAGTTACTGTTTTTTGTTTGTTTCTAGGAGAGAAAAAACCCCCACCAACAAAACCCTCTTAACTTCCTTTAGTTGACTATAGAGCCCTTGAACTTCATGTTCTGTTAGGTACGCTGCCTTTCAGAGTCTTCATCTGCTCCACCAGGTAACAGCTTCTTGACTTGTATTTTGCAATCGCATCCCAGGGCTTTTTCAGGAGGAGTCAGCAGAGCAATGCCACGTACTCCTGTCCCCGGCAGAAGAACTGTCTGATCGACCGGACCAGCCGGAACCGCTGCCAGCACTGCCGGCTACAGAAATGCCTTGCCGTGGGGATGTCTCGGGATGGTAAGCTCTGCTCGCGCAGCCTGGCTGCACACTCTGAGCGGGGGTTAGTGTACTGCGGCTTCAGCTCAGACCCACAGGACTTAAAGGCTAATTGTGCACTGGGCTGATACTTGAGGTCATCGGGTGTTTTTAGACGTTGCTACGTGTTTTTCCGTTATATGTTGTATGTTTTTACATGTTCACATAAATGTCAGGGCATGTAGGAAGTTCTTGGATTTATTTTTTTTTTTCTCACTCATCTATTACAGTTCCCAGTTAAGAGCTTTGTATCTGGGCACTTCTTGAGGATGCAGATTTTTAGTCTGATGTTAATGGTTTATGTGTTCATTCCAACTGAAGTGACCTACTGTGGTTGCAAGTTAACACTGCCTGGGTGCAGGTCAGAACTGTTTCCCAGGTATCAAGACAAGCTGAATTGTATATAATGAATAATGAAAAAAAAATGCAAAGAGAAAAATAATGCAGTGTTTTTCAAAGGTGGAATTCTGAAGAAAATCTGTTCCAGTGCTGTTAACACTAAGCTCAGAATTACAGCTGGAGTAGTGACGAAAGGCCGGCTCTGTAAGATGGACACTTATGTAACTCAGTTAGAACTGGCTTTGCAGCTGAAACTTGCACTCCTCCCCAACAGATGGGGGAGCTGCCACCACTTTCCCAATCTGAAGGTCGGAGGCACTCTTCTCCCCTGCCACAGTGACGGCAGCGCTCCATGTTATACAAACACACACACAGACACACACAAATCTGGGTACATGAGGCCCCATTAAAGAGATTGTTTCCAGATTACATTTACTTCTTGAATTACATTTTCTTAATTTTTTTATTGGGCATGAGACTAAAAACCTGCAACAGCTGGTCATGTAATGACTAGTTCCTCCAACAAGTTTGCTTTCCTGTAGAAAAGCAGAAGGCAGTAGTCACCTTTCTAAAGGATGGGGCCTTTACAGCTGATATAGCTCCCTGAAATCACTATATCCTGAGGAATTCCCTGGATGCTGTAAACCAGTTGCTGCTGGCTGACAGCTAATACCTCTCAAAGCAGTAGTAATTGGTGTGTGCACATGTGTACACACACATACAGGTTTAACAGTTCATAGAATCATAGAATCATAGAATCGATTGGGTTGGAAAAGACCTCAGAGATCATCAAGTCCAACCCTTGGTCCAACTCCAGTCCGTTTACTAGATCATGGCACTAAGTGCCATGTCCAATCTCAGTTTAAAAACCTCCAGGGACAGTGAATCCACCACCTCCCTGGGCAGGCCATTCCNCCCCTGGCAGAGCTTAAGCCCGTGCCCCCTTGTCCTATTGCTAACTGCCTGGGAGAAGAGACCAATCCCCACCTGGCTGTAACTTCCCTTCAGGTAGTTACAGAGAGTGATGAGGTCACCTCTAAGCCTCCTCTTCTCCAGACTAAACAACCCCAGCTCCCTCAGCCTCTCCCCATAGGTCTTGTGTTCCAGTCCCTTCACCAGTCTTGTTGTTCTTCTCTGCACCTGCTCCAGCAGTTGCTTGTCACAGCGGTGCTGGAGGCAGGTTTGGTGATTCCTCCCATGGGCTTTAGTCCCAATCCCAGTAAAGCTTGTTATTGATACACTGTGAGAGATATCCCACGTGTCGGCACCTATTTTTAAGTTCACTCTGTGGTGTGAATGTGCAGCTGACAGGAACTGGACAGTTCATCCTGGGCCACCGTGTTCTGTTTTAACTTCTGCTTTTCTAGGTAGGACTTGAATGCTGAAGAGATGCATCTGTCAACTTTGGTGGACGTACAGGAGAAAATCTTTTCGGTACAGAAGTGGGAAGTTCATGAATTAAGCTAAACCAGTGACTTCTAATGGTCCATTTCAGTTGCACGTTACGAGGGTGTTTTAAAGAGCAGGGGCTGCAGCTGAGTCCCTGCGACTGAGAGCAGCGATGCTTAGGTCTGCCCGTGCTGCTGGTTTGGGGTTCTGGTGGTGTTTGAAGAGTGGAGACAGTGGAAAGGCAGCAGTGGGTGTGTGGGAAGGTAACAGCCGTGTGTCTGTGTTTCAGCTGTAAAGTTTGGTCGAATGTCCAAAAAGCAGCGGGACAGCCTGTACGCCGAGGTGCAGAAACACCGACTGCAGCAGCAGCAGCGCGACCACCAGCAGCAGCCGGGAGAGGCAGAGCCGCTCACCCCCACTTACAATATCACCACCAACGGGCTCACAGAGCTGCACGACGACCTCAGTAATTACATTGATGGGCATACCCCTGAAGGTAGCAAAGCAGACTCTGCAGTTAGCAGCTTCTACTTAGACATACAGCCTTCTCCAGATCAGTCGGGTCTTGATATTAATGGAATCAAACCAGAACCAATATGTGACTACACACCAGCATCGGGCTTCTTCCCTTATTGTTCTTTTACAAATGGGGAGACCTCTCCAACTGTGTCCATGGCAGAATTAGGTAATGAGAGAGAAAAGCTTCCATTCTAATTGTCTTAACAGTACCCTTTGGATTAAAGTGCCACATTTAGCCAGGCGACAGTGAGAATGGTGCTTCAGTAGCGCTGGGAGCGTGTGTGGGCATTCTGCTGGGACGCGCACAGTGTCCTCATCTCGGGGTACACAGGGAACAACTTACCCGTCTGGATTAAAACTCCAGGAGTCCGGGGTTGATGAGCTCTAGGAGTGCTGCTTTTGCTTTCAGTCCTTGCAATAGAACCCTTTGAATACTAGGTAACAAGCTAATTTTTAGTGCTGAGCAAACAGACAGCGTATTTCTTCTTTTGCAGATTATTTTTTAACATTATATCTCCTCAATACTCTTATTTCTGGCAAAAAGTGATGAGGCTGATTTTGCTCTGCTCTTTACCTGGGAAATCTGAAACCAAAGCACCAGCCTAATCTGAGGGCACTTCTCCTTGTCACTGGTTGAAGAGAATCTGGCCCCAGATACTGAAGAAAATTTTTGAATGTAGCAAATTTTGATAATTTCGCCAAAAGCCTTATAACAAACACATTAATCAGCATGTTCTGCTTTAAACTCTGCCCTGAATGATTACACTGGGGCTGAGTTCCACAACTGTGACTTGTCAACAGCGGAGACTGGAGTTAGAGCCTGCTGTGTGAACAGGTTATAAACAAAGTGGAACATGGCATGAGAGAGGTGGTTTCACAATTCTATTACTTTTATAAGCAATCAGGTGCTTAAAACTGATTTTGCTTGCTTACGCAACATTTTTGCTAATTATTTTAGTTATAAAACCCTAAAAAAAATTAGTTTGAAAAATCAGGTATTTCACATTAAAATTTTGTGTAGTTCATGTTCTTTTAAGAGATTTTGCAGAGAGGAAGGCAAAGAATGCTCTCGTGGAAGTTATTAAAAAGACTTACATTAAACTCACCATAAAAAAGAAAGGGCTTTTCCTTTCTAAGCCAGGTTTTGATTTGGATCACTGGCCTAAGATCAGTTTGTCGTGTTGCTTCCCTTTATTTACACAGTGCTTGCATTTAAAGGCTGCACAGCGTGATTTGGGTGCCCAGCACTGACATTACTGAACAATGTTTGAAGAATGTTTGTCTGCCAGACCAAGGTTTCAATTTAGGAAGGTGTGGCTGTTCAATGAAAGTATTTAGGTGTGTGCTGCAATACAGTCCAGAAGGGAGGCCGAGGCTTGGGAGTAACATGGGAATATTTCACCTTCTCTGCCCTGCAAGGGCACAGGGACTGTGCTGGCAGCGGCTGCTGCCCAGGACAAATGTTTGAGCTACACACTTGTGAGAAAAAAACAATTGTCCTGAAATACATCAAAGCTGTGATGACAAACCAAGTATAAATTACCTTGTGTTCTACCTTACTGATTGCTCAGGTAGCACATATAATCTGATTTTAACCTCACCTGTGTTAACAGACTTTTCAGGTAGTCTCTTACATCAAACTACTAACATATGAAGGATGGTGCTAAACAGACTGATTGTGCAGCAGTTGTTTGTGAAGGGCTGGGTTTGGCCCTTGTCAAACAGAGCCCATTTCACAGACCTAGTGCTCCAGCTGTGATTATACCCCCGTGCTGTTAATGCCCACCATTCCTGGTGGTTTTAAGCCTTCCTTTTCAGCGGCCTAACAGGCAGAATTGTGTGAGATAAGTCACTACACTTCTGCTTGTCACGTGCTCAAACGGCAGAACAGGCCCACGTGAAGGGCCAGGGTGGAAAAGAGAAAGGCAAAGTATAAGTGGAATTCAGGTGTCTAAATCCCATTCAAGCCCCTGAAGGTTTATGGAACCCGGTTTTATTAATAAATGTAAATCTGCCATATAGTTCTTTTAATCAAGTGTAGCAGCAGAAAATATTTTATTTGGAATTAAAATATTGTATGGAAATTTTCAATCGTGCAGTTCAGCTTCTCTAAAGCTGAAGAAAAACCCTTAGTGATTTTTTTAGTGAGTTGTCTTAATCATCTGGATGCTCCAATAGATATATTTTTAATATAATGTAATATAATTATATTGATTATGTAATAATAGAATTAAATATAATAAATATGTACTATTGAATATAATAGATTTTAAGATAATATTTTTAAATTATATGAGAATAGAAAAAATGGCACTCCCTGGCAGCCTGGTGGGACGAGAGTCCTGCTTAGCAGAGCACTAGGCATGTGGTAGCAGTCTGTATTTCTCTTTTGGAAAGCCCCGGCTGTGTAAAGCCCGGCCTCGGCGCTAGCAGAGGCCGTGCCCGGCCGGCGGGGCTGTGCCGTGCCCCGTGCCCGGGGCTGTGCCGGGGCTCTGAGGGCTCCGTGCCCTCGGTGACACACACGACATCCCCGGGCCAGGCGGATCCGCTCACGGCGGGACTCCCGGGCCAGGCCCGGCAGCTGCAGTAAGGCAGCAGGGGCCGTTCCGCAGCCGCGGTGCTCTGGGCGCTCCCGCCTTTCCCCGAACTCGCCTTCTTGGGGCCGACTTCGGGCTGTGGCGGTTCGCGGGGCTCCCAAAGCGCGCTCCGAGCGTCCTCTGCCGGCGGCCCCGGGCAGCGCCCTGCGGGACAGGGGCCTTCTGAGGGACAGGGGCCTTCTGAGGGACAGGGGCCTTCTGAGGGACAGGGGCATTCTCCGGGACAGGGGCCTTCTGAGGGACAGGACAGGGGTGTTCTGCGGGACAGGGGCATTCTCCGGGACAGGGGCTTTCTCCGGGACAGGAGCGTCCTGCAGGACAGGGCCGTTCTGCTCCCGGAGCCGCTGCCATGGGAACCCCACCGGCAGCGGCCTGCCCTCGGCTCGCCCTCCTCCCTCCCTCTGCTGCGGCTGGAATATGTTATTTGCTCACGTCTGGAGGTACAGCTTTGCATTTCTAATGCGTGGCGCTTTCTGCTCTTGCTTTTAGAACATCTTGCACAGAATATTTCCAAATCACACATGGAAACTTGCCAGTACTTGAGAGAGGAGTTGCAGCAGATAACATGGCAAACTTTTCTGCAGGAAGAAATCGAGAACTACCAGAACAAGGTATGAAAGCTCACCAGGCCATGGCATGGTTTCTTTCAAGCATGGTGTTTCCATAACACACTGCAAAATTCACTTTTTCACTGCTTTCTCTTTACTATCAGGAATGTATATTTCTGTGTGTTTAAGAAAAGAAAAATGCTAGAATCAAAAGCCGCAAGATGCTCAGGATATCCTTTGCATTTGTGATTTGTACAGGTATAGGAAAAGGCAAAGCCATTCTCCTAAAATTTGTGATAAAGAAGGATAGGAAACCACAGGAATTTTTTCAATCCTAGGTGGCATGTTATTTTCTTCGCTTAATTTGTAACCTCCTGGATCAACAACAGCACGATCTGAAGCCTCCAAGTGTTGTGATTTTACATGGTGTGTTTTGTTTTGGGTTTATAAACACCAAACTCTCATTCACTCTGCAGTTGTCCCTCAGTGTTGGGGTTTTCCCTATGGAATGGCAGCGCATTGTCCATGGTGCTGCCACCCCACTGGGTACTGTAAGGTCTAGTCAGTGTTTGTATTTCCAACACGCCTTCCATCCACAAACTGCTGCCACTGGCTACTTGTGGGACACTGTCCTGGGAAGCACTGCTAAGACACCTGTGCTTTGTAAGTGTTTTTTATTTCCACACAAAAATATTTAACCTTTAAGAATATCCTTTTTTCTTCATTAGGTGATTTCATTGTGCATTATTATCAACATATGACAAACTCACTACTTGCATGCCTTCTTTATGTTGCTCACAAGATGATCTTCATATACAATCATCTTTCTCTGTGTCCTTCTGAAGATGAGCAAGGCAGATAATTTACATCCAGTACAAACCACAGAAGTTGATAGGGGAAATGTGATTATGGCCTGCTGGTGTAAATTGACATTTTCTTTTGATGCAGTGAATAAAATTCCTGCTGAAGTGACCAGAACCGTTACACTTTGACATTTTTGGCTTATATGAAATAAAAATACTGCAAACTGGATCTCTTCTGGCATGACTTAAGAAGTCTTCCATGTTTGCAATGTCCCTCCGCGTGAGGCTTTGGCTTGGAGATCAATTCCCCCTGTTCTATCAGCAGACTGTAGCCAGGAGTGCTGGGGAAAATTCCCTCCAGGTTTTTTTTGACTCAGTTTTACTCGATGACAGTGAACTCTCCCAGCCCTGGTCAGTAATTTGTGCCTTTCTCTTCTCTCCCACAGCAGAGGGAGGTAATGTGGCAGTTGTGCGCAGTCAAAATCACAGAAGCTATTCAGTATGTAGTGGAATTTGCCAAACGCATTGATGGCTTTATGGAACTGTGTCAAAATGATCAAATTGTGCTTTTAAAAGCAGGTATGTGGGTCAGTTTTAAGGTCTGCTTCTGTTAGTTTAACTGAGAAAGGTGTTACTTGTATCTAGTGATTGCATATTCATATGTAGTACAGTGATAATTTAAAATAATACAGGGGGAAAACCTTACAAATTGTCTCAGAAGTAACATCGTAGTTACTCTGGATAGGAGGAGTTCAAGTCTACTTACTGAGTCTGCGTTATGAACAATGAGACTATGTAAAGATGGGAAAGTTGGACTCAGATTTTTTTAAATTTTCGATTACTAATAGTGAATTACATATTTCAAGGTAAAAATCCAGATTGTTCTCTGCAAGAGATTGTAGAAGGAATGCAGTTTACAAACACTGGACCAAGTTGTCAGACCTTTGGTGAACATAAATCTAAATGAGCTGCTTTGACTTCAGAGACTTCATTACTCTAAAAAGAATTATTAGAGTTTATTAGCAATGGCTAAGTTGCTTCAGCAAAAACTTCTTAAGGGGGTTATGGGAATTCTTCTAATTGTAGTATGCTCTGTTACCCCACAGGAACCTCTTACCCTACTCGATAGATCATGAAAGCAGAGCATTATTTTTAAATCCTCCCTCGCTCTTTGCAGCTGAAGTCTCAACTTCCAGAGTCAAACATCCACTGTTTCTGTTTTAGGGTCTTTAGAGGTTGTGTTCATCAGAATGTGCCGTGCCTTTGACTCCCAGAACAACACAGTCTACTTTGATGGCAAGTACGCTAGCCCAGAGGTTTTCAAGTCCTTAGGTAAGGAAATGTCAAGTGTTGTGTCTTAAAAAAAAAATGGAATAAAAATAATAAGGTGGAAAAGCAAGGGAAAAGAGCTGCTTTGAAAAAAATCAGGCTATAGTATTCAAATAAAAGAGCTGCAAAGCTCAAACTACTTGTTTTGTAAGCAGTCATGCTGTCTCTGTTTGAGGCCAAGCTGATTGCAGGAGTTAAAACAGCTTCACTCTGTGCAGTAAAGGACTTGGGGTTCAAATTCAACATTTTGATGAGGGTAGGGCAGTTTGGACTCGCTGAGAATGGAAGCCCAAATTTCATATCTAGTGTAACACTTTGTATATCCTGTTGGAAAAGGCAGCAGATTTTAAGGTAACTTTGGATATTCTGATGTTACTGCTTTGAAGATGTTAATAGTGTTTTATAATGGGCCAAGTCCAGTTATTTGCAGGTAAAACACTGTAAATCAATTTTTTTACTGAACCACATTTTATAATTTTGAATCTTTTTCCTGTATATTTTTTCCTTTTAAAAGGATGTATTTCTCTGGGTGTAGATTTGGGCTGTTTTGGAGGGCAGTGGAAACACCTCAGTGGAGAACGAATGCCATGTCATTACTGAAGTGTTCTCTGCCTTCCCAAAACCCCTCAAGGTACAAGGTCAGAGTGCAAACAGTTCTGGGCTCCAAGGAAGCACAGTTTGATCTGTTTCCAGCTGTATCCAGAGGTTTAGGTCTGGTGGGGGTGAGATGTGCAGAGGAAAGCCACCTTCCCTCGGGCTGTGAGGGCTCCACCTCTGCCAGCCCGTCCCTGCATGTGACAGCAGCAGTAACCTGACTGACACTGGGAGAGCAGGAGAAGGGAGGGAAGGAGACACAGTTCCTCTGCTGCATGACAAGTGTTCAGACCTTGGCTTCTCCCTCTGCTCTGCATGTTCCTTGTGTGCCTCTCTGTTCCCCCACTCCGTGTGCTTTGTAAGGCCACGTTTCCAGCCTCCAGTCCACATGACATAAGAAAGTTCCATTTAGAACAGAAGCAAAGCTAAACCAGTTTTGAGCCTTAAAATAAATGGCTTGAGATTTATGCATATTTGCCTGCCAAGAGCCACATGTAGGAAATATCTAGTGTGCAAAAGCTTCCCAAGCACTGGCTGTGGGAGCTGGGGACCCATGGGAATGGGGATGATAAGCACAAGGATGAGTGAGATCTCACTACCATCACTTCACAGTCCTTAAGGGGAAGACTGTTCACCTGTGAAGTATTTTACATCTATTTCTCATTTGCATCAGAATAAATCAATAACTCTGTGGCTCTGAAGTAGTTTTAAACAATGTGACATGAGATGTACCTTCTTTTTGGCAGGTTGTGAAGACTTCATTAGTTTTGTGTTTGAATTTGGAAAAAGTTTATGTTCTATGCACCTGACAGAAGATGAAATAGCTTTGTTTTCTGCGTTTGTTTTAATGTCAGCAGGTAAGAGATGAAGGTTTCCTCTGACTTTGTTTGGGTAGAGGTCGTTTTTATTTTGAGGTCTTTCTAATGATAACATTAAGACTATCAGAAGATGTGGAAATGTCACATCTTTTGGAGTGTCTCCTTCACCAAGAGCTTTATTTTAATAAACTCATTACAACTGTGAATTTAGGAATCAGTTTGTTAAGTTGGAAATCCTAATCTAAGCCCTTGTTTTCCACATTTTCACCTTATTGAGGACTCAGCTTCTTTAGAAAAAAGCATGTGAGACTGCTGGGCCAGTCCTGGTGAGAGAGGCAGAAGGTAGACACTGAATTCACGGAGTCAGCTTCCCACATCTGTGAGCTTGCAGCTGCAGCAGAACTCTTGGTCACAGGACAGAAAACTTCCAGCAGCACCTCAGGCCTGTGAAGCAGCGTTGCCATGTTAGCGTGGGACAAAGAGCCCCGGTAGCTGAGGTGTCTCCCCACGGTGGAACTGGGCACACTGAGGGTTGTGGTGCCAGGTCCCCCCAGGAGTGAGCCGGGCTCTGCCGTGCCCAGGGCTGAAATAACCCAGTGCTCCAGGGCAATGTGCGCGGTACCCCAGGCTCTGGGAGGGCTCCTCAGTCGGGTGCAACAGGATCCTGGGGCAGAAGGTCGGTTTGTGTCTGACTTGGAAGTAAACTGTGGGTTTAGGCTGCAGTGCAGGGGGCTCAGGAATGATGGTGAACGGTCTGTTCTCATGCTCTTTGCCAGACAGGAAGTGTGTTAGCCCTGTCTTAGCAAACGCCAGAGTCCTGCAGGTCTGTCACACAGAACGTAGCACCTCATACTACCTCTCTGCCATGAAGTTTAGGAGCTGCATTTTGGTTTTTTTAATATCTGAATCTTTGCATCTGATTTTTCTGTAAGTCACTGGAGATCTTTGCAAGATTCACTACAGCTACTTGGTCATTATGTGATCTGTTCATTTTCAAGTGAAAAGTTAGTAGCTTCGTTTTGTAAATACCCTGCACTTTACAGATCCTTTTAGCAAATGATTAATAAATCTTACTCAGATTCATTGCATTCTTCTCATTAAGGGCTTTATAATAATTGCACGTAAGAATTGTACTGCAAAACCTGTTAATTTTGAAACTCGTTTTCTATATGGGAGTATGTAAAAGTGGAAGGCAGGCTGCAAACAGGAAAGATGACTCTGTCAGAGACTCAGTAGTTCCTAGTGCACTGTGAGCCCTGTGTGCAGTACTAGAGGTGTTAACTCCATTTATGTCCAGATCGCTCATGGCTTCAGGAGAAAGTGAAAATTGAAAAGCTCCAACAGAAGATCCAGCTGGCACTTCAGCATGTCCTACAGAAGAACCACCGAGAGGATGGGATCCTAACAAAGGTAAGAGTCGGACTGGGCCACGGCACCTCACTGTGAAAATATGCCTTCTTGTGAACACTGTCCTGATTAAGGTGTAAAAGCTTTGATGCAGTTTATTTGTTATTTATAAACCCAGAATTCCTTGTTCAGAATCAAGGTGCTTAGCTGGAACTATTTACTGAAAACCAGTGATGATGTGCTAGGGAACAGGGTTGATTGTGGTCTGAAAGGAAGGATTTTGATGTGGAGCTTCATGAAAAGTGATGAAGGTTTTTTTATCCTAGTTCTCCTACACAACTTTTCTGCCACACAATACTATTTCAGTTCTCCAACATGCAGCCTTAATCCTTGTGGGATCTCTGCCTGCATGACAATTAAGTTTTTATTACATGCAATACCCAAACTAAACTTGTTTTTCAGACTCCATGAGAAGTTCCCCACGCAGCCTTTTTCTCAGTTCTTCCAAATCCTGAAGCCTAGGGAAAAGAGACCCCACATGCTATTATGCTCATCTAAAGTATCTTAACATAATTTTTCAGAAAAGAAAAAGTGGTGTGATGTTACAAGAAGTAAATCTGGAGAACTGAGTCAAAATAGGCCCTTCCTGACAGAGGTAGAAATTAAGAAAGAAATTAAGCTTATTCTTCGTTTCCCACCACAGAATTCATTACAATAGAAGCAGGAGGCTCCAGCCCAGGCTCTGTGGATTTTCCTCATTTCAAATCCTGGCTCATGGACTTCTTTTCTGAGTGTGTACTTTGGGTACCTTTGTTGGAAGGAAGTCTCTTCCATATGCTTTGATACAAATCCTTTACTCAGTAGCTTCAGGGAGGTACCCTGATATTTTTGTGATATTTTTGAAGTACCTGTTTTTCACCTTATTTGGCTTAAGTTAAATAAGTCCAATCTGTTGCATTGCCAGTTCCCTTCATAATACTCACCATGGGTTTAAAAGCAGTTGGACTGGGGACTGCCTTTTTTCCAAGAGCATGATTTAGTTGCATGAATGAAGATCCAGCTCTGAAATTCTATATCAATCCAGTGAGGAAACCTAATGATACATTTTCCTAGGAACTGAAAGATTATTTCACAAACAGCTGTGAGTCCATTAGGTAAAGCCCTTTAACACCCCCCAGGGCTGTGCATCTGAAATGTCACTGCTGAGGCGAACAGTTGTGTTTGGGAGAGTTTAATCCTTGCAGCAGGATCGGGAGGGCTGGTTCCACGTATGACCATATGACTTTGTTCATTTCTTTACAGTTAATATGCAAAGTGTCTACTTTAAGAGCACTGTGTGGACGACATACAGAAAAGCTTATGGCATTTAAAGCAATATACCCAGACATTGTGCGACTTCATTTTCCTCCACTTTACAAGGAGTTGTTCACTTCAGAGTTTGAGCCAGCAATGCAAATTGATGGGTAAACGTATCACCTAAGCACTTCTAGAATGTCTGAAGTACAAACATTAAAAAAAAAAGAAAGGAAAAAAAAAGGAAAAAAAAAAAGAAAGAAAACCAAGACACTTTATATGGCCCTGCACAGACCTAGGGAGCCAACACACTGCACATCTCTTGGCGGTCGGGGTCAGGCGAAGGATGGGAAACAATGACACAAAGTTGAACTTGTTTTTCTCATGCATATGATTTCCATTATGCCTACAAATATGGACCCTTTTTCTGTCTCAGCTTCTCAATCCTTGACCTCTGTTTACACAGACTGAGGGTACTAATGTCAGAAGGTTGTTTTCTCCTGTAGTTCACTGCCCAGACTTTTGACAGAACAATCAATTTGTTGATCAGAACAGAGTCCACCCAATAATCAGCGACTGGTGTGAGGTGCAGAGATTTCAGCATCAGTTTGCACAACTTGCTCATTGTTTCATGAAGGACGATTTTTTTTCACCTACCACTGTTTGCCAGTAGACAGAACGGCATGAAAAGGGTCCATAGCAATAGCAACAATAGCATTATAATATATTACAGGGTAAATGGGCATGAAGACTATATATAGCAAAAGAGATATTGTTTATATATTGTTTTAATTAATATAAAATGTAGTTACTGGTATAGCTTTTCTTGTTGAATTGATAAGGCACTTTCATTTTGCACCTTTTTTCTTTAAATTAAATGCTAGCGTGTTCATTGTTGTGTTGCATGTGCACCAGAAATTCAAGTTTAACTGAAAAAGGTTTGGCAGGTACTGGTACATTGGGAGGTATTTATGCTGCTGTTTTCCATGTTACTTTTAAAAGAGAGGCTGGTCATATCCTGAAATGGTTACAGATTTTTTTAAAGAGTTGAAAATAATGACAATTTTCTACGTAAAAATAATCTTTCCAGATGTTAAATTCAAAGGTACTTTTATTTTCCAATCTGTCAAACCTGGATGTTTAAAATTACATGCCTAAATTCAAATTTAAGTGCACAAGTCAAAAGCCTCATTGTCAAAGGTGCTGAGTTTCCACTGTCAGAGTCAAACTAAGCAATTCCAGCTCACTTCCAAATGAGCAACACAGCACCTCTGAAAATCAGGCTATTAAATGGTGTATTTCTGCCCACCATAAATCCAGGTTTGAAGATGCTTACTCAAGTCTGTATCTACAGTAAAAGTATGTGTGTATGACATGTATGTGGAAAAGTAATTTTTATACATAATATTCCATACTTTTGTACTCCATATGGTAAACAATGCCTCCAGACTCCCAAGTCGAGCCCAGCAAAACCCAGAGGAGGTTTGACTGCAGGGAGAGGAGACACTGACCCCCTCAGCATCCAGCAGTTCAGTTCCAGGGAGCTGATCAGAGAAGTCCATTGCTCTCCTTATTTAGAAAGAAGCACTTTAAAGTTTAGCAAATGAGGACTAACAAAGTAAAGGCACACTGTTGCTAGAAAGCATTGGTTCTACTCTGGATAATGCCTGGAAATCATTAATATCATAACTGCATTCTGTAATTCTGATTCCTGTACTGCAGCACCAACCGATAAGCTGAATCTTGCAGTCTTATTAATTACATTCCCTCCAGGAAGAATTCTGTCTCTGAGCAAAGCTGGCAGCAAACCCAGTGCTGAAGGAGGCAGATTCACAGTAAACAACATTACAAACTGAACTGTGGCTGTTTGAGCCAGAGGTGTGTAATTGGGTTTGGATGAGATGGAGATGCATAACTGGATGCCCTGTGGGCCTACACAAAGGAAGTTTCTGATAAAGTACAAAAGAAAAAGCTGGGAACTTCAAAAAAGGAAAAGGAATGAGACAGAACGTGCTATAGTTTCCAAGGGTCAACAATCACACATATTACAGTTGTTGAGATGTAACACGTGAGTAGAAGCACACTGAAGCCTAAGGATTTTAAAAAGGAGAATGGGGCCAGTGGGTTATGATTAGCAAAATACAGGTTTATTCTGTGATTTGAACATGTTTCCTTTGGGGTCAAGGTGAGCCATTTAGCTGTGCCACCCCTTGAAGTGTGACGGTCTGGACATCAGGGGAGCTCAGAGCTGTCAGTGCTCTGCAGGGTCTGGAGGGCAGGGAAGAGGAGCATCACTTTGCTCCCCGCAGCAGTGACCCCGAGTGTGGGAGGGCAGCAGCCGCAGCCCTGGGAGCACTGGGATGGAGTCAGGAGAGGGCTCCTGGGAAGAGCCCCCAGAGCTGTCTTTTGCTGCTGCTCCATCCTGCTGCTCCTGGAGAGGGGGCTCAGCCCAGCATGTGCCCTTCCCATCCCACTGGAACACGTCTGGAATCATTGTTTACTTTATTGGAGTAACTGGCACGATATGGTACTTGCATTCTAATGTCTGTTCCTATTTTTAAGCAACCCTTTTAACTAACAAATGTTTTCTGAATGTGACCAGCCTTAGGTGCTAGTCCTGTAAAGATCAACTAAACTTAATCTCAGTGTTAACTAATGAGTACTGAAGTAAGACCTGTACGTTTTTAGAGAGCAAAATACAACTCCTGCTTGTGACAATATGTAGACTACCAGGTAAAAATATATGGGGATTAATTTTCAGTCACATCCTTTTTCTTACCTTTTCCTGATGAATATTAGTACTTTACCAGGCACCTCAGTGCCAGTGGTTTTGATTGGAATCTAGTTTCGCATATTTACACTCCTAAGTCATTGACATCATCATTTTTGGAGCATTTACTAATAAAATACATAACCATAAAAGGTTTCAGACAGGGCCTTAGCTGACAGTGATCTTCCAGGCCAGAAAGGGCTGTAATTTTTGTTGGCGGGAGCTCCTGTGCTGACCCTTTGTTAAAGGCAGGCTGTGCACACCCCCCAGGTGACTCTGCTTTCCTGGTCCCAGGGAACAGACCCTTGGCAAACGAGTGTAGTTGTTGTTTTGCTCTCCATGGACAGGGAAGAAAGGGCTGCAGCCTGGCAGGGGTACTGCTGAGACATCTGCCAAGGAGGCTTTTATGGAAGGGGACAGGGGTGGCTGGTCAGAGATGGCCCTGTCAGAACCCAGCACAGCAGAGGAGATGCATCTGCCCAACCTCTGGGACTGGGGCTGGTGTCAGATGGTCAGCCAAATACTCAGATATAAAACATACTTGAGGTCAGTGGATATTCACGAGTATTTTCATAATCTGCCCCGTTCACTACAAAGAAAACACTAGGATAGCTGAAGACAAAGGAATACATTCGGGTTTGTGACCTGGTCCTCAGAGTCTGCACAGATGTTTTCATTGGGTTATATCTATCCATAGAGATGTTTTCTGGCTTTCTGGAAGGAGACACTGTCCTGTCATTGGAACCACCCTAATGTGTGTCATCCCCTCCAGCATTGTTTGACATTGAAAAACTATGGGATTAGGTAAAAAAGGGAGGCTGTTTTTAAGTTTGGTTGTTCTTTATTAGCTTCTCTTAGTCTGGATACCAAGATATATCTGTGTATGTGCACCTGTGTGTGTGTGAGAGAGTCCATTGTGTGAGCACACGAGTGTTTGTGTGGGTCTGTGTGAGTGGCTGCTTCTAGGCTGTTCAGTGTCAATAAAGAAAATGTATTCAAAATACTTAAGTCAAAAATAGAAGGTGGAAAAAAGATTTATTCTATACAAAGCCTTGTCTGGACCACTTTAGAGAGACTTCTATTTTTTTAACCCTTCTATAAATGTTTGATGGCACTTGAAATATTCCTGCAATAAAATGTGATTTGTGTAAACATTAAAAAAAAAAAGATTTTGTAATGTGAAACAATGAAAGAAAGTAATGTAATTTTTCTAAAAAACAAAAAAAAAACCACAAACGAACGAACTTTGTATTATTTTCTTGATGGAATTTGTCTATTTGTCTTTGGAAAACTTTTTATTTCATTGAATGTGCCATAGTAGAGGTGTGTTTTTCTTTTTCTTTCTTTTTTTTTTTGGTGTTTTTACATTTTAGATTAAAGGAATAGCTGTGTTCCGACATTCCAAAATGCAAGATGACATAGCAGTCATGATTAAAAGGTTTGATTAGTAAGCTTCAATCATTGTTGCTTTTTTTGCACATGTTCTTCATTCCTCTACAGTGCAATATGTACATAGAGCACTTGCGGGTGTAACCTTGATCCCTCAGGGAAAAATACATATTTGTACAGGATTTTTCTTTTTTTTGCCTTTTTTCTTTTCTTTCCTTTTTTCTTTTTTTTTCCTTTTTTTTTTTTTTTTTTTGCTAAGGAATGTCGATTGAATCACTTGTCTGTTGTTGAGGGGCAGCCAGATAATAATCCTAAACCACTGTCACAAAACATTGATTGTTTAAATTTTGTGCCCTTTTATTATTTAAAAAAAGAAAAATAAAAGTTATTTTCTGACAGTTCTTTGTGCTGATTGGTGAAAAAAAGGGTAAATAGATAAGCACCTTATGATTGACTTAACTGTGAATGACAATCCATCTCGTTTCCAACAAGAGAAGCCCTATCATTTTGGAGCTGGGGTTATGAGGCAGAAACTAATGTGCTCAGGGATCTTCTAAAACTCTTCAACAGGGTGGCCAGTACTGCTGGTGGAACAAATTGCTTTTTAAAAAATCTGCTCGTATTTTCTTCCCTTCCCCCTCCCCCCAGGCACAGGAGAAATGGATATTTTTGTTAGCTAAATGTGTGTGCCTCGTTCTCTGACTCACTTTTGCAGCCCAGCTGCTTTTTGGTCGCTACTTTGTTCAAGACAAAACTCCAAACAGCGCAAAGGCTTCGCAGTTATATTTTAGGAAATAAATGCTGACCCGCTAAATAAATGATTGAAATTAATTTCAGTACCCTCTGGGTGTTTTTATAAGGGTAGGACTATTTTTCCAGCTGAAATTCAGTGTTCTGCAACAGGAGATGGCTTTTCAGTATTTAAGTAGTCAGAGAAGACGGGTCAGTTGCTGGTAGTACCTTAGGAATGAAGAGGTCGTGGTTAGGTGTCAGCAGTGAAGGCACACGGATCTGCAGGAGTACAGGAACAGCACTTCAAACGTTGTCTGTCGTTGTTGCAGATGTTTCATGGTAAAGCAAAAGACCTGACTGGAGAGAAACACTGAGGCTGAAGACATTGTCTTATCTAGTACAGCAAATACAGCCATGCCCAGGGATTTTGCCTGGGAAGCGTCCCAGTGCCAAGCTGGAGGATGCTGGAAGCCTGGCCCAAGTGAGCTGTGTTTTGTGGCTTCACAAAAGCAGGTGACAGCTACCAACAAAGGGAGCAAGACTTCAAGCCTTTAATTACACTGGGAAGAGGGTGACTTTCTCCATCCAACCTGTCTGTCTGCTTGCAGAAAGCACCAGTTTTCCAGCATCTTTGAGGGTTTTTCACGGGTATTTGGCTTCCAGCTGTTTACTTAGGAAACAGGGAAACAAGTGGCTTCCCCAGCTGCCAGTTTAGCCTGGAAAGGCCTTCTCCGGCAGAGCAGGGCTTAGCCAGCACTGACCTCCTGATCAGTTGGGGTGCTGGCAGCTCCAGCAGAGAATTCCTGCTGCTGATCACAGCAGACCCCGTTCTTTCCACACCTGCACATCACTTAAACCTCCTCTCAGAATGGACAATCTGTCAGATGTTTAACTGTGCACTGGGATGAGCCAAACGTTACAGTATCTTTTTTTGGATTGGCATAGACAGTCCCCAGTGTGTACTGGATGAACTGAACAGGTTACACAGGATAAGCTGTGCAAACAATGTGTATTTTTTTCCCTAGACATTCCTAAACTCTCCCCAATGTAGATAACCCTATTAATATAAATGTCAGAAACAGCATTTACTATATAATATCCAAAAATAATAAGCAGTTTTCTCTTGAGTATTCAGTGTATGAAATTCTACCTGTGCTAGTGATCCAGATTGCACAGAACACCTTTATTTTCCCTAGCTGGAAAAATATAACTATTAGAATTATTTTTTCATAATTAATACTAATATTTATTACTTTAAAAGTTTCATCCATTAATATATTTGAATATGAGCCTCTTATTTTCTTTTTGTTTAAATATTCCTGTCAGTAAATCATTTGGTGGAAATGAGGGCACATGCATACAGATACCAAATACAACAACAAAAAGCAAAGCTTTCAAATGTAAAGGAGTATTTATTTAAAAATCCTTGCAGTATGTGCTTTAACTCTAGTACTGTGATAACGGCTCGCTACGTAATGCTCAGTCACTGGACTTGGGGGAGAAATGTGTAACATTTAGGAGAATATACAGTCCATCTTTGGAACTTCAGGTACTAAACAGAATTTTAACATCAAAACAGAAGCTGTATTCTACCTTTTCCATATGTAATGTTGCTGTTTGTATTTTTTTTGCCTTTATCATTGGTAGAATATAGCAATAACTTTATAGCAATAAGTAGGCTATCCAAATAAGAAACAAAACATGATAAAGGCTTCAGATCAATACTCACGGGTTCACTTCTGCCACAAGATTCACTTGTATGTCTTCCCTCATCACCTCATCACTTCTTCAAGCTGAGCTTCACAATCAAGTTGTCCAACTTGATGTGTGCCATCACCCCTTTGTTAACACGTGCATGTTTTCGGTGTTCCCGTGTGCTGTGTGTCCTTGTTTTCCCGCGTTAGTGTTTCTCAGGGGTTCCGAAAGCACGGTCTCCGGGGTGTTTCTCCGCAGGGCTCTCTGTGTTGGCACGAACCCCTTTTGCCGGGGCGGGGATGTGAACGAGCTGTGATCAGGGCAGTCTCCTGACGGAGGGAGCCCAGCAGCTGCTGTTCCTGGGAACTCGGGGCTGCTCCAAAGGCTCGCAGCCCCCAGGCAGCTCCTGCCGCTGCCCCGGTGTGGGGCTGAGCTGCAGCTCCAGCTCTGGGCGGCGTGTTCCTGTGCCAGCACAGCCACTGTCCGCGCTGCAGCCGCCGCTCTGCTCCTACCCCGAGCAGGGCCTTCGATAAGGATCTGAACGCTCCGGCAGCGCCCGGATCACGAGGGGTGACTTTCGGTTTGAGAAACACTAGCCCGGGTTACCCCCCGAGTGTCGGTGTGGGTGCACAGCCCTGACAGGAACTTGCGATCTGTAATCTCATCTCCGCTAAAGCGGAGAATTCATAAGCAATACAGTGAATTGTAGTTCACGAAAAGGCAAACGTACTGTACACCTGTGGAAATCCAAAACGTTCCTCATTTCTACACTGATTTCGAACAAGTCACTGAACAGTGGTCAATGTTTGACGTATTAGGACATTAACTGGCTGCTTCTTTCTATGTAACTGTATTGTCTGCCTGCTCCTTTTCTGGAGAAGTGTTTTTGTATTGGATGTTTGGGCCAATGGGAGGCTTCAAGCTACAATGTATTTTCCCAGATTAAATATATTTAACATATGACAAACCCCAGACAAGGCTTTTTAAAATGTATAAAGAACTGCAGTGTTAGGTGGTTTATTTGCAAACTGTTTTCAATGTTGTCCATTTTTATGGCACCTTTAACAATATTCTTGTTTCCAAAGTACAAAAAAAAGGTTAAAAATACTCTAGCCATAACTGAATGTCAAGCAATAAAAACAAATGACTTTTTGTGCATAGATTTAAAAGAAATACAAGTTTTAGACATCTGCATGTAAATGCAATCTCTTGTTTACTGCTTTCTTAAACTTGAGCAACTGATTCCTTATTTTACTACTAATTTAAGGACTTGTAATGGCCTGTAAACATTTTATCTTGCTCTGTTCTTTCAACTCTAACTTTGTCTCTGCTTTGGAGTCATAATATTTAATGTTGTTCTGCTCACCTCTATACAGTTAACTTTTTGCTTTCATTCTGTATAGATAAAGTTATACTATAAACAGCCTACACAGTGCAAATATTTATCTGTTTATCAAATACCACATTATGCTGTATAATATCTGTTTTACTATATAATCTATTTTAGACATAGCTGTTTAGAACTAGAGTGTGCTATTTTTGTGTTTTTCTGATGTGTGGTGCTAGATAAGTTACTTTTGTGAACAAAAACAAACAAACCCCTTTTATTCCTAGACAATACCACCTTTGGGTCTTGTTAATTTCACTGAGTATAACTATATATAAATATATATATTTGTGTATATATATATATACACCAACATATGCCCAACAAGTACCTGTATCAGAGTACAAGATTTGGGACATGGTTTTCTCTTTAAATGCATAGTGTCATTATATAAATTATTCTATAGTATATTTAATAAGGAGAAAATTACTTCACCGGTACAGATACTTGATATCAAATGTAGAATTTTTTTTTCTACATTATTAACATTATTAATTATTAACGTTATTAAAAATGTTCTGTCCAGCTTGTTATCCTTTTGGTTACTAAAAGAGTCTGTATTGTATGAAACCCAAGAAAAACATCTGATGTGCCAGGCCAAAGCAATGACAAGGTGCTGGCTGTCTGCAGGGGAGGTGGTTATTTGGCTGCGGGGAGAACTCTCTGCCGTGTTGCACGAAGGGTGTAGCTGTTCCTCTGCCGGGTGCCTTGCCCCCGCTCCCTCGGAATGGCATCTGAACACACTCCCTGGGGGCGTCCCCGGGCCAGGCCTGCACTGAACCGCAGTGGCTGTAAATAGCAATATTCTGGAACTCTTCCATAGAGATGGATGGCTCAGTTCCCTCCTTGGATATGCTTTAGAACCAGGCACACATATCCAGGGACAGCCAGTAGCAACTAAAGTTCATTAAGAAGTGGAATTTGCAACGTTTTGTCAGGTATGGGGGTTTTGTTTTTCTTTTTTCATGTATACCTTAATTTACGTAGCCATGTACCCTTCAGAGTACTCCTGTCCCCTGTTCCCTTCATTCTAGATATTGTTTTCATGTTCATTCTTAAAAACTGATGGATATCAAATATCTAACTAAGGAGGTAATTAACCTTTTAAATATTTATTAGAATTTTTCTGTAATATTACTGAATTTATAAGATCTTTAGCAAAGATTTTTGAGCAATTTATTAATAACAATGTTTCTGTTTACTGCACTTTTTGATAATAGAAGGTAGTGAATTTTAAAGCCATGGTTCTTGGCTTCCATGCACTGCTTTTATACCCTCAATCCAAGGAATATATATATATAAATAATTTTTTTTAAACAGCAAACATACTGTTGACCTAAAAACAAATACAAACTTTACTGCACCGTGGGTATATTTTCATAAGTGGAATGTTTAACTGCAAACACTATCAGGACAATTATAAAAACCTCTTGAAGCTACAATCTTATTTAAATATAAGCCATGACAACTTTATTTTCCCTTGTTGATTTAAGTCACCTTTTGATATTTTCAAAGAGAAAAGGACTCACTCTTAAATTTGTACGTTCCAACCTACAGGTAATGCCAGGAACACGTTTCCCCATTGTTTGAACAGTTTGATATATTTATGCAAAACCATTTGGTTAACATTTCTCCTCCCTCGTTACTAAATATTCAATGTACCAACGCCAGAATCAATGCTGATTACAAACACACATCAGATTGAAGATTAAGCACACAGACTTAAAAAACCTCGTTGAGTGAAATGCTCAGATTTCTGTAAATACACACAAGTTGAAATGCAATGATACTGTACATGTAAATACGTGCTGTCTGTTATGTGTACAGTATGTATAAATTCCTTTTCTAGGCACAATCAAGTGTAAGCCATCAAGAGGAATACTAAAGTGGTATTGTACTAAACCTTTGCTAATGATCTTTACCCAGTCACTTCACTTGTCCCCCTCATGGACCTTTCCAGCTCACTCCTACAATAGCCTGCTTATATTCCAGTTTGTTATTTTACTCGGTCCCGAAAAAAGTATTTTGATTCATTTTGTAAATATGACTGTAAAAATAAGAGATTTAATGTTGTCTTTTAAATACTCCAATTTTCATTCTAATATGAATGTTGTTATATTGTACTTAGAAACTGTACCTTTAATATTACATTACCTTTATTAAGTGCATTGAACACATCGATTTTAGATGTGCTTTATGTACTGTTATCCTGTAATAAAACTTCAGCTTCTAATGGAAAAATCTGTCTTAACTTTTTGTCAGTAGAATCTTGGTTGGTTTCCTGAGTTGTGGTTAGTAGGTTTTTCCTTAAGGAATGCACCGATACAAAACCAGGCTGTGCTTCCAAGCCCCTGTGTCAGAGCTGTTTCCACACAAACATCATGTTGCATTTGTCAGCAGGGAAACAGGACAACTCCTGAATACCTTTTAAGCTCCCCTTTTGGCCAACAAGAGCTTTCAGCCTTCTCAGAATGCATGTGGATTAACCTTACCTTCCCTCTCCTTGAAGGCGTCTTCACATTTGAAATCACAGTTCACTGCACCAAGTGCCAAACAGAAGAAATCTGGCACAAGGCCCTCCCAGGGACCTTCCCAGTGGAGTTACCACTTTGGGATAGATCTAAAGAAGGATTTGGGTATCAAAATTGAAGTTTTAATACAATTTAGACATCAAAAATCAAAGATGCAACTCCCCTCTGCTGTGCTAACCTTGGGAGCACCTGACTGTGTCAGCAGCATGCTTGGTCTTAAAGCCTTGGGTTGGGGCATGTGAACTTCTCCTTCTGCACCTCCTCAGAAATGCCTCAGTCCTGACAGAGCTTGTAACAGCTCAGTATTTATATGCCTGACCATGATCCAGAAGTAGACACTAACATTCATATTTGAAGTACTGGGTCTGGGAGCAGCTTCACTCCCAGATCAGCTAAACAAAAGGAGTGGAAGTGGTAACTCTCAGAACTGCCTCACTGGGCAGTGCCATTCGTTCTGCAGCAGCTCCATGTCTGCAGCAAAGACACTGAAACCCCAGATTTAACTTTCTCATCCTGAGGACATGATTGCTGTGCAATCTTTCCAGTCACAGGAGAGTTCCTAACCACCAAGACAGACGTTAGGCAGCAACCATAGAAAGAACTGTGTAAGTTCAATATAAAACACAGGAGGTGTTCTGAAGTGAGAGAGACTGAGGACTCCTGTCCTTGCCCATAAGGAAGGCTAAGCTGTACATTCGGAGGTGGTGGGTTTGATCCCTGATTATTTCACAGAACCACAGAACTGTTGAGGGTGGCAGGGCCTTCCAAAGGTCACGGGCAGGGCCACATAGAGCTGGTTGCCCAGGACCATGCCCAGTTTTTGAGAGTGTCTCCAAGGATGGTAACTCCACAACCTCTCTGGGCAGCCTGTGCCAGTGTTTGTCACTCTCACAATGGAAACATGTTTCCTGATGTTTGTGTTTATGCCATGGAAGTAAAAAGATCGCCTGTAGGAAGTAGCACCATTTTATTAAAAAAACAAAACAAAACACAAAAACCAACCAACAAAACACCACCAAAAACAAGACACTGCAGGTTATAGAGATGCAGTCTGAAGTAGGATTTAACCTGCCACATTCACCAAGATAAGCCTCCTCGTCATTCATCTGTGCCACTGTTGCCATACCTGGGCTGGGCAGTGAGATCACTCCTTGGAGGCTCCTCCGCCACGGGACTCTGGATGGGTCCAGCAGGGACAGGAAACCTTCCTGCTCCTCTGAGATACACAGACGGAGAGAGGGCAGAATTAAAATCAATGTCCTTAAAACTGATCTGCAAGCAAGTTGAAGACACCCTTGTTTGGAAATCATTCTGAATCATCTCTGTGTTCTCATGTATTTGATAGTGCCCAGTTTTAGTCGCAGGACAGCAGGGCGACACTGACTGCTCCATGTCCCCTCCTCACTGCCCTTCATTTCCCCACCCGTAGAGCAGTGAAGGGTCACCTTTTTGTTGTAACGTTGCAGGCAAGTGAGTTTTTATTACCCAAACCTATGGGCTCCGACAATACCCGAATTCCACATTTTACCACGCTGGGAAGGCTGATTATCAGCAAANTTGATTAAAAAAAAAAAAAAAAAAAAAAAAAAAAGGAGATAACAAACGAGAAGTGATCCAGAGAACCTGGACGGCCGGTAGAGGAGCGAAGCTGACGGACGGGGCACCTCAGCCCTCAGAGACGGCCTCAGTCCCTCGGTGACGGGCAGGGCGGCCACCGGTGCCGCTAGGGACACCCGCCCCCTGCCAGGGCACCACCCACCCCTGTTCAGGGCACACGCCCTTGCTCAGGGCCCACGCCCTTGCTCAGGGCCCCAC
>VZRE01006676.1:127866-166384 GCA_013396775.1 Cephalopterus ornatus
GTGTATCTTTCTCAAACATTCCAGCAAGTTCAACCCAAAATTTGGTTTTCATTAATGAACATATGAAAGTGTGTAACTCCCATCAGTTTCTGTCACCACATCTAGAATTTATATATCGTATTAGTGAAACTGTTCTTGTGTACTGTAAAGAATGTGTATTTTCCTGGTTAAACCCAGAAGGAATTAATACAACTGTACCTTCCACAAAGAGGAAATCTGGAAACACTGTATAGGCATCCTCTTTAGTTTATAAATTATTCTGAGTTTTGTTTTTTGGGGGCAGGTGTGGCCTTTAATTTTTTTTATATTGCAATGTTTTTGGGGTTTGTTTGTTTGTTTTTTTATTAGGGATATTACACCAAAAAATGGCAAAGAAGTATTTTTCTCACACGAACTTTATGAAAAATATTCCTTGTCTCCGAGCCTGGCTGAACTGTGGCATTTATCGAGAAGGTACACTGCGTTACGTTGTCACCTTGTGCTCTTTGTTATCGTCCCGTGGACAGATGCTCGTGCTGTTTTGGGGGAAAGCTGGGTGTTCTGTGGCACACAGGGGTTTGTTACTGACTCCTCCTGCAGTTGGTCTGTGCTTTGGCTGCTGTGAAACCTCAGAGAGCAGGAGGAGTCCAGGTTGGGCCCTCTGGGATTCTGTCTCTCGAAGGGGGGATTTTGGGGATTTTGGCATAGAGGTTGGGTTATGTTTTGGGGGTGGTGCCTGTTTTTTGCTCTCTCTTACCTACCATAGAGGAACGAAGTTTGACCTACACCCTTAACTGGTCAGAGTGAGGGGCCTGTAACCCACAAACCAGACCTAATGCTTTTTAGGGATTCATGTCTGTCCGTGTCCTCTCACTTTGTAGAAGGGTGACTGACAGTCCTGTGCATCAAAATCCTTTTCACTTTTGTCTTTTGGAAGTAGCGAGCAGTGTTTTCATAAACTCAACAGCACAGAAGCATAAACCCAACTCCATAGGTGCAGTGGAGATTCAATTAATTCCTTGATAATTGCAGAAACTCTATAGAGCTTTAGCTGAAGGCTGGGAAATGAAACTGTGTGAACACAGGTGGTACAGGCAGTATCGTTTGTGCAGGTTTTACGTCCTTTTTTTCCTTAAGGAAGCAGAATCAGCATTTATTTTGCATAGTGAAAGGCCTGTCTCGTGCTGCTGGATTTGAGCATTTAGATCAATGTATTTAGACCACAGGTTTTCTTCAGAAGTTGTGAAGCCGGTAGGGAGGTGCAGGTGTCTCCTGGGGAATGAGCAGTCACACCACAAAACCGCTCCAAGTAGCTGCTGTGCTCCAAGGAGGAGGTTCAGCATGGGGGAGATAATTTGTGCAAAAGGGGAATTACTGTATTTTTATGAACTGACAGCGAGAACGTGCCACTTGAGAGGAATACCTGCTCTCTCTATCCCACATCTTTAGCCAGAGGAGGCTTTTCTGGTTCATCTCTGTTGGAGCAGCTTTCCTTGGAACTGGCAAGAGATAAGCACAGCCCTCACAGCTCGCTGCTGGTACACCTGATACTACTGTAGGATTCTTGCTTTGCAGGGTTTCTGGATTAGGCACTCAGGAGTGGGATTGTGTTCAGCTGTGTTTACAGCCAGGAGAGGCCAGAGAGGCTGCAACTGGGAAAAATCAGGAACTGATGGAACTGGGTTGTGTGGCCATAGTCAGGGGGCAGAGATATTAAACCTCTCGGAGCAAATGTGAAAGGAAAAGCTGGAGGAAATTTGCCAGTTTTTTATACTGGGGTTTCTGATAGATATTTACTTAAGTCTTGGTGTAGAAGCTGTGAAGGCGGGGTGCTGATAAAATGAAGGGGGAAATTTAAGCCGTCAGCTCCAGTGAAGGATAATGCTGTAAATATGGGCAGAAAAGCTCTGTCAGATTATTTTGGTTTGCACCCCGGTGAAGCCTGTGACAGCACTGCATACTGAAATGATCTTGATGTGCTGCCATTTCATTCAGTGCTGAATACAGCCAATTTGAGCTGCTGGAATTTCTTGATGTTCCTACATTGGCATATCTGAGTCAGCATCTTGTCGCTGCTCCAGCTTAATTAAATTTGCCAGTTTGTGCCACGGGGATGGACACATCCCTGTATCCAGAGAGACAGCTGTGAAGTGTTATTAAGAGCTGTGGATGTGATACTGCTGGGTTTGAATGACACGAGAGATGTTTCCTACTGCTGAAATAGTATCTTAAAAATATGCTTTTTCCAAGATCAGCAGTTAATGTTCATTTTGTCTGCCTTAAGTATTTTCTCTCTTAAGAACAATTATTTTAAATAGAACAGGGTTGGCCTTCCTGTACTGGAGTTGTTTTAAGAAGCAGCTTCGTTATTGTTAGGGCAGCTGTGCCCCTTGCCCTGGCCTAATGTTATTTGTGGTGGCTCATTCCAGCGTTGTTTATAGTAGAAAATTAAACTCTTGAACTGTGTGCTCTGTAAGAATTTCTTCATTGGAATCCGGAATTTCTGGTGTTACAATGAAATAATTTAAATTTTCTTCTTTTACAGTGAAAGACTTAACTAGAAAAAGCCTTTCTCCTTTACTGTCATAACTGACTTTTAATTTTGACCTTTCTGAGTGCAAACTGAACACCAGCCATCAGTGAGTGATGAAATGTGGAGATTCTTTATCTTTTCATTGATGATGGGTGTTTCCAGAGCAAGGAATCCATTTCACATTTAGCTTGTTACCTCAATATTGAGTATACAGACTAATATAGACACCATTTTGTTTAATGAGGAAAAAAACCCCACTACTTTTTTTTCCCTATTTTTAAACAAGTGGCAAACCTTCTGCTGGTACTGAGGGCGAGTCTGATTGTCCAGGTGGAGCTTCAGAATGAGAAAAGTCCTGTGGCACAGACCAGGAATTGGAACAGCACAGTGTCTCTTGGACCATTTTGCTGGATTTGAAGTTTAGGCTTGCATGACTACCTTTATTTATTAATTCTGACAAGTATTAGTATTTATGTGAAAAGTGCAGATTCTTTGTTACTTTTCTTTCAGAGAGACAAAGAAAACTGTGGAGGCCCTCAGAACCTCCTCAGAAAACAGACAGCCTTGTGAGGAGCAGGCCGCAGAGTCAGCTGAGGCGGAGGCCAAAAGCACAAGTGATGATCATCCTTTTCCAGAGCCCAGGCTCCCCTATCCGTTCACCTCTTGTCTGTCTGAGAAGGAGCAGAAAACATACTTATATCTGATGAATAAGTACTCAAAAAAAATGAACCATTTTCAAGTTAGTGCAGCAAGTCAAAGGGAACTGTTCACGTATTTGGTGAGTGCACAACTGTGGACATACCCGCGTCACGAAGGGAGTCAGACAGTTGTTTTTGTTACGAAGAATAAAGGGGAAGGTGGGAACGTTGGTTTTTAAATTCAATTTGTCATAGTTTGTTTGTCCTGGAGTTCATGTGCTGCCACATCAGAGCTCACAGGAGTAGAAGGGCTCGAGTGCACCCTTGCAGCTGAGCCTCAGCTGTGTGTTTAAGTGGCTGTGGCCTTGTTGGACGGAAGTATCATTTGAGCTGAATCCTGTCAAATGTAACTAACAGCAAATGTTTTTGAGCCATTCCATTTGGTTTCCTATGCTTCCTTTTTAATGCTAATTCCTTTTTTTTATGCTGTAACAGTGGGAATGTCATTCCCAGGCACATGAGTGTCTGCTGCGTTGTTGCTGCTTTTGGTACAGTATCTGGGGAAGTCAGAGTCAGATACTTTGTGGCTTTGTCATGTAAACTTCATCAACAATGTCTTGCAGCCTTTCTTTTTATAAAGCACCATATCAAAAGAGGTTTGCTGTTTGTTTGGGGGGTGGTGTTTTGTTGGTTTGGGATTTTTTCTTTTTAAAGGAAATGGGCCTCACAAAAATTTTTTTTCCTGGAGTGAACCTCTGAGCATTTGCCAAATTGAGCAGCAAGTGGAATCTATGCCCTCCCTCGTACCATTACCTGTGCTCCCTCTCTGGAAATTTTGCTGGTTACATACCTAGCATAGAGGATTCTATTCTGTCTTAAAAGTAGATTTTTCCCTTCCCCAGCAAATGAAAGAAGTGGTGAACAATGAAATTGCAGAATTTATGAAATTTGCCCAAAACGCTGCAAGAAGCTGTGCCCAGGATTATGATGCCATCTCTGAAGATGCACTGCGTTATACTGAGGTCAGTGCCAGGGGTCATTCCATCTTTTCTGAGGTAATCCCATTGGAATTGCGAAGAGCATACGCAGACACTGCCTATGGGATGTGCTGATTCCATGCTGGCATGAGCCGTGGGTCGGCATTTCCCTTGTGCTGTGCAGCAGGGCTTGGCCTGTGGTTCATTGAACCCGGTAAGGTGTGATACTAATCAAGTCACTGAATGCAATATGGAGAAATAGTTACTCCTCAGTTAAATAAAGTGCATCTTTATATTTGGGAACAGAGAAGTTGCAGTTTAGGTGTGCATTTCCATTAAGAAGTTGCTCCTAGATATACAACACTGGACAGAATGTTAAATTTTCCTCTACAGTAGCATCTTACAGAGGCTCTTTAATCAGAGGTGACTCAGGCTTTAATCATTATGATCTGCAAGTTCATGCTGTGTTAAATATCCGCTTTGATGATTCTAAGATCAAACATGAATGCAACTTCATGTATCATTCTTGGGTTTTGGAAAAGGAATTCCAGAATACAGGTTCATTAATCTTTCCCATCAGTGGGTTAATGCAGAGTTTGGGCACGTGTTGAGGCGAAAATCTTGCTTGCATTTTTTCTTTTCCCTAAAAATTGGGATTGGTTTTGTAATTTTATATCTTGTGTCTATTTTTTCAAAGTGATCTTGTCATCTGGTCACAAAATGTGTCTCCAAACTCAAAATTCTGTTTATTGTAAGGTTGATACCTGGAGTTAAAAATGAAATAGGGGCACATATTAGTTTTAAACAATACTTGCAAAAATAATTCAGTCTAGTTACTAAATAGAAGTGAAATGTCTTAAATGCATAATTCAGATATAACAATTATCTAGAGTTGACATGACAGCGAGTTTCAACACCAGTGGAATCATCCTGTCCTTACCTTTGTGACTTTTACCTAGGCCTGTGTAAACGGGGTGGTAACACAGAAAAATACTATTCCTCCGAAAGATAATAGACTAAAGAAAGTAATTACTTGGTTTAGCACAGTTCAAACTATACTAAACTATATATTTTAGTGACTACTCTGAGCCTGTGTGCATACATTGTTAGCCTTGCATATGGAGGGCTGAGGAGAATTTAAAATGTATGTCCGTTCTGATACCAGTGATTGTAAGAATATTATAGAGCTCTACTGGTGTCTGCAGGTTTTTAAATGCAACTTGCAACGGCAGAAAAAAATTCAAAATGAAATTCTTATGCAAGATGCAAATGCACAAACAGTTTTTGTTTTTACCTTAGGAATTGCTCCGTGCCTGTATTGGACATGTGCAAAAGTATCCCGAGTTTTACATGCTCCAGGAGATCATGAGTATCATGGGAGGGAAGTTCCATACCCAGCTGACCTTCAGGCTGGAAAAAAATCTTCTTGCAATGGTAATATCTGTTGGTTTTGTGGGTTGTTTTTTTTTTCAAAGAAGTGGAATTACATCAGTATTGTGTTACACAAGGATTTGGGAGTTTTGCAGCTATTATTCAGTGCTTGGGTTAGCAGTTATAATTGATAATTAAAATTATTAATTAAAGCTTCAATAAAATTATTTTGGTAGTAAAGCTGTTCGCTGTATGTTTGCCACAAAAAGATTACAGTAATAGTATATTTTTCGTATAACACAACTTCCTAATGCAGCTGCATAAGTTATTAGTGTTTTTCCTCACAAGAAGTGCAGTGTTGCGTCAGCAGGATGCTGCTAAAGCTGTTTTCTGACTCTGCTTGATTTCTCCAAGGGTACAGCAAGACGTGGTAAAACAGATTTCCCTGATATACCTGTTCAGCTGCCCACAGATTATGGAACTGTTACATCTATTATAACACCAGAAAAAAAGGCTCAGATGATGCATAGTGTAAGTAACCTTCTCCCTGTCATTTTGAAGGCATATTTTGTACCAAAGTGCCCTTTGATCCTGTTTATGGGTTGAATTAGATTCCATTCCACCTCACCATTAAACAGCTGAAGTTTGTTCGTGTTCTTCCACTGCGAAAATCAATGAGTTCTGTAGAACTGATTTTTTTTTTTTGGACTGTTTTTTCCAGATAATTTGTTATCAGCTAATTTAAGGAGTTTTTTGTTCACATATCAAACCCCAAATTTTGAACAGAAGCACTGTGATTTCAGAGACACTTTTGCTGAGGGAAGGAGCAGAGGAGATGCAGGGGAATGGGCTCTACCCCAAGAGATGTTATAGCTGTAAACAGAATTTGGTGATGTCTCAGGTGGCAGGAAACACGAACACAGCTGGATTTTCCTTCCTTCTCTCATGGTGCTCATTACCTTTGTAGTCCTTTTTCATGGAAATGTGTCCTCACAACGTTTAACAATTTTATCATTTCAGTTCTGAATTTGTATTCTTCATGGCTTTATATTTGTTTTGAGGTTCTTTATATGTAATTGGTATTGAAACAACTGGGCAGTTCTAACCATACTTTAACATTACACATCTTTACTATGCCATTACTTACCTCATAAGAAGTTCTGGAATATATATTTGTGAGTTAATCTGGTTTGGGGTTTTTTTTCTTCAGTGCATTCCTGTATTTCATGATCATCTAAATTCCTGTTACACCCAGTAATTCAAATTTATAGGAACAATCTCAAAGCACAAGTTCAGAAGGTACATTTTCTCATGCTGCAATGTGATTGCTTAAGATTCAGCCCGAAACCTTCCGGGGAGTTTTCTTCTTTTTCATTTCACACTGAGGCACTGCAGTGGTATTTGGACTTTTGGGAGGGGATGTTGATCCACGTTTGTTTGAGTTTGGAGTTTTTCTTGTAAATTGAAATCTGTGTATGTTTCATAAAAAAAAGAACTTTAAAACAAATAATTTTTTTTTTCTTTTTCTGTTTAGGATATTAGTTCAGATTCAAATGCAGAAAAACTGGCTTTGAAATACTGTCCTCAAGTTGTTTTAAGTAATCAATCATTATTTACTTTACTGAATAATCATGGGCTAAACTACAAGGAGCAATGGGAAATTCCAGTTTGTGTTAAAATGGTCACTGTTGCAGGTATGGGTTGTTTTTGCTATAAAAGTTTGGGGTTTTGTCCAGAAAAGCTGGAAAGCTGATCTGGGGTCACTCCTTATAGTTTTCTACACCTTGTCACTGGGAATAGTCCCAACCTCCACAGTTATCCCCATAAACATTGACTTTGGACACACAACTATTTTCCACTTGGGGAAAAAACAAAACAAACCAAAAAAGCAGTTAAATATCCTTTTGCTTTTCAAAACCGGGAGTTGTGGTCCTTGGAAAGAAACCAACTGCACAAAGCTGTTAAAATTATCAAGTGAACTGATTTCAATAAGCTAAAAAAAAAGAGCCATTCTGAAAAAGAGCAAATGCTTTCTGGAATTAAAAGTATCTATTTGCATCATAGAATAGTTAAAAAGTAATGAACATCCATGGAGATCTTTTTCCCAGTTGCAACAAAAAACATTTTTAATCCACTGCTGAATTCATCTGAATGCTTTACTTTGGTTGTCAAGCCCTCCTTCAGTAATCTGAATATAGATTTCCTCTCCTGATAACCTTTTTCTTTTTTTTAATACACTGGGGTTTATTGATTATGAGTATTTATAATGTTTGTTGTCTCGGGATGTCCTCGTGTGCATCTCACACAGATTTCTAAATCAGACTTGAAGATAGTAAATAAGCTATCAAATATCTGCAAATTTTACAAGCTTTTTGCTTTCCTACGTGAAATTAAATTACTTTATCAGTAAAGATATGCCTGATTCCTTTTGTTATCAGCATTACAGTTTTTAAACTTAATTTTGGATCCCAAGTTAACAGCTAACAGGCATTCAGAATGTGTTAGAAATATATAGTGTTTCTTGAAGGGTTTCTCTGCTCGTTCCTTTTCCACTCAGCCCCTTGCATTAATTTATTTTTGTGTTCCCCGTGTGCCTTTGCTTTCTGTGTGATGTTGGCAGGGCATCACTTTGGTTTTTACTTTTTTATTTTATTTTTATTCCTGTGGAAGTGTGTTGAGGTGTGAACAAGCGTGGGGCAGCAGAGCCCGGGCACAGGGACTGATTAAAGGAAAGCAAAGTGCAGCTTCACTTCTGGGCAGTGAGACTTAACAAATCAAAACTGACTTCCATCCAAGGGAGAAAAAAAAATCTTTTTGGAAACCAGAACACATTTGATGATAAAATGCAGTATAAGAAGTGATGAATTCTAAATTCTTATTTTCCAAATGGCCTGTTTAGAAGAGTGTTTGAAATAATGTCGTGTGTGTTGCTGCTGCAGACCATCATCACTCACACTGTACCTGGACATACTTGTATTTTCTGTTGTTGGTGAATGAGGGGATCATTTTTCCTTTCTTCTGAGAATGTGGAATGGATTTGACCATAATTGAAAGTTGAAAGATTTATTATTTACATTATACAACAGTCTTTCTTCCTTTCATTTAATATGTACTCAATCTCTTTTTGTTCTTGAAAAGGTAGCAAACCAGTTAAAGTGGTTTATGTTGATTCACCTCTGCTGAGGAAAGAAATGACAGTAAGAGAGAGGAATCAAATCTTCCATGAAATTCCAATGGATTTTCTAGCAACTAAAACATCCTATGTTCCCATTTCTGATGTATGGATGGACAAACCAGCTGAGGACAATCTGTTCCAATGGGATGTATGTAGCTTCACCTACTCTTAAAAACAAACAAAACCAAGAACTTGTGTTATATTTCCTGAATTGCCTTTTTTTTTTTTCTGACAATGAAGGAAAATTCAGGTTTTCTATTGATAGTTTTTTTTACTGCTGAGTTATGGACCCTGTTATAAAGTGTCTGTCTGGTTCCTTGACATCTCAGCTTTGCTGCTGACTTCATTAAAATGTGTTTTGTTCAGTTACTTCAGTGGGAAAAGTTCTCTGGACTTTATTTCTCTCTGGAAAGGCCTTCAACTCTTAGGACTCAAGATAGTCCATATTAAACAGGAACATTTTTTCAATTACTGCCCCTCTTTCCCAACAGTCAGAATATGGATAGTAGAACATTTTTCATGTTTTCAACTTGACTGTGTCTTGTTTATGATTAAGACATTCTGATTCTTGGTTTGTTTTATTGGTTGGTTTTTTTTTAATACAATTATTTTTTCATCCCTGTGTTAAGGTGTCCTCTGATGCCTACCAGTGCAGGAAGATTCCCCTTCCAGATGCCACAGGGATGGACTTTGATGATGATGTTACAGAACTGGAAACTTTTGGAGCGTCTGCCAAGCTCTCAAGAACTTCTAAAGTGGAAAGTACTTTTCCTGCGGTTAATAACGCTGCTAAAGCTTTATCTCATGGCCTAAAAATGGGGGGGAAAAATACATCCACCATAAAGAGTGGAGATGAAGAAGGGAAAACCCCGCTCTCTGCGCAGGAAGTTTCAGCATGTGCCAGCTGGCAGCTTCCATCATTAGATGGCATTCCAGGCTTCAGCCCTGGAGAGGATTCCCCTGGTGAGTCAGCGGAGACAGGACTGACCAAAGCACAGAGTGTTGTCACCAGGGAAGTACTGGACAATGAAACAAAACTAAATCCTCTTTTTGGTGCTGCCCAGAACCCCGAGACCCAGCCTGCCTTGTGCAGCAGCGACACGGATGAGGAGCGGCTGGTCATTGATTCAGAGTGTAAAAACACTGAGTGCTGCCCAACAACTGCCCCGGCCGCTGCGTGTGATCCCTCAGCAGAGCCTGCAGGATCTCCTCCTCCCACCCAGATCCCTTCAGCGGGCCTGGCTGATGGCTCGGATTCCATGGAGCAGGGAAAGAAAGCCTCCAGGAAACCCCCCAGAAAGTTATCCAAAGAGCTGGATCCCGTGGGACAGATTCTGAAAATGCAAACTGAGCTTCTCAAGTCACCTTCCCAAAAAGCTCCTGAGCCAGTGGGGAGCTGGGACAATCCTAATGCTGTGCCAGCACAGGGGCCTCAGTCCCCAAAACCACTGGTGACCTCCAGCACAGAAGCTGGGCCAGCTCCTGCCTCCAATCCCAACAGGAATACCTGGACTTGGCTCTTTGAGGGAGTGCCAAAGAGTAAGTAAAGTGTGTTCATTGTGTAAGGAGGAAAATGTCCAATTTTTGATAAAATTTAACATAAAAACGTTGGAACTCCTTCACCTGAAGCATGTGGTAATCTGTTATATTTATTTAGAGGTGTGCCTTTAATTCTCCCACAGAGAATGTGCTGTTAATTCCTGTCTTGCACACATAAGGGAACATTTTGGGAGCTGTTTGTCCACTGAGCTGAATGTGAAATACTGTTTTACTCTAGGAAAACAAAAAGCTGTTATACACAAGGTTTTTAAGCAAGGAAAAGAAATAGTTTGGTAGTGAAATGAGTAGTTTTTGCACTGAAATTCAAATATTTGAGTAGTCTGGTCTGCAAAAATAGATTCTTGTCAGTCAAAAGTGGAACTATTTGCCTTATTTTTGTAGACTAAAAATAGAATCAAGTTATGTAGGAATTAATCTTAATTACTTGATCACTTAATCTGTAGGTTAACACAACTAATTTAGTTGAAACTGTGTTACCACTTCCTAGATTTTTATTGATTTAACTGAACTTCAGTAGTCACTGCAAGACCATTTCTCCTCCCTCAGTCTGAAGGGCCGAGCAGCAGGACGCTGTTCCTGTTTCTCTGTCTCTTAAAAAGCCAGGGTCGGGAATTCAGGTATTTGATAATAGAAATACTATTTTTTTTAAATAGAGATAGTGAAACCAATATGCTGACACTGAGGAGTGACTGTGTGAGAACAGGAAGCATAACTGTACAGTTTGAAACCTCTTTGCATGTCTGTTTTGCACAAAGCCAGAGTTAAGTTATGTATTTTACTAACAGAAAACTACCTCCAGTCCCTTGCATGACAACATCTCCCACAGTATACATTTCAGAACATATCCAAAGATGCACAGGAGCTCTAAATTTAATGTTAAATGTTTTTGTAGCAATACGCATTTGCAGGTGTCATTTTGACACATATTTCCACATTTCTACAGGACAAAAAAAAAAAAACCTGGATACATTTTCAGTAAATAGTCTTGAACAAGTTGGAGTCTATTCTGTTTATTTGAAATGTTTTGTTAAAATATCTCTAAGGGATGAAGGGATGTTTGTTACATATCTCAAATCACTGGGAGAGCAACAGCCTCTCTCTTGACTATGCTGGTACTGAATTGAAGCTGAAGCAAAGTCTGTGTGGTGCAGAGGGTTTTCCTGCCATCCAGACCTGAGACTGAAGTTATTTTGGTAACTGCTGAATGGACAGCAGCTCTCAGGAGGCAGCCAGTGTAAATGACATTTTTCTCTCCTTTGTGCTGAGTGACTGTGACTTAAAAAGCTGCTTTTGAGCTATTTCTACAAAAGGGAGTCACAGCTCTATTTGTATGAGGAATCTAGTAATGTGGGGTTATTTAAAAATACACTCTTTAATGAAGTAAACATTTTCCGAATGTAATTATTTTTAAACTTTTTTTTTAATATGTGACTTTTTTGTGCCTAATGGAATAATTTTCACCCGAAAATCTTAGGAAGCAAAACGAATTTTAGGAAAAAAAACCCCAACCAACAGAACGAAAAACATACCGCAAGGGAAGAAAGCTAATCTGCTTCGTGGTAAAAAAGGAACAAAGTAAAAAAAGTGATTTTCTGTATTTTTTTGTTTTCTGCAGGAAAGCTGCCAAGTGAACTCCAGCTGCTCGAGGAAGCCCCCTCAGAGTACACAGCCCCTCGGGAGGGCAACGTGGTGTACAAGCTGTTCAGTCTGAGTGACCTGCTGCTCCTGGTGCGCTGCAGCGTGCAGAAAGTGAGGGCGCTGCCACGGTACCAGAAAAAGAAAAAACCCCAAAAGGTGCTTTTGAGCTTTTTTTACGGCTTGGTTTAGTTCAACAGTTGTGCCCAACTGGCATCTCGGGATTCCCGGTGCCTTGCAGCATTTGTGCTTTCGCTCAGACCGTTTGTACTTTTAATTATTGCCCTGCAGTGTGTGTCTGCATGAAGTCAATATTTGCTGGAGGAAGAGAGGGAAGAATAACTTGTGATTACTTTAAAGCTACTTGATTGGAGGATAAGCAAGTGTAAATCTCCATTTTTTACTGCAGTTATATGCAGTAAAATATGATACTCATGTAGACTGCTGTCAGTTTGAGCTGTTCTTAAAAGTTAATGCAATAATGGGGGGTTTGGCCCAGGGCTTTGAGAATGTTTGTGATCTTAAACACTTCCAAGCAGGATTCAGCCTTGCTGTTGTGCCTAGTTCAGCAGAGAAACAGGAGATAAAATGAACAACACAGGACACAAAGATAAAAAGAGATTCTGTTCCTTCTGCTTGAAAATACTATGGGGTACATTATCTCAGCAAATGGTTTATCTTATGGAATAAAGTGGTTTAAATGCAATTCTAATGGAAATACGCCTTGTAACATCAGGAGAAGGGAAGCTTATTCTGTAATGCTCAGTCATTTATTATTTTGTTGAGTCCTCTGAACCCTCCAGCACGTTGGATGCAGTGTGTCCCTCCTGAGGGGACAGAATTCCAGCAGGCAGGCTGTAATTGTGTTGGGAGGAAATGGATCGTTGGAGCTCTGATTCCTTACCAAGATTCTGTGCTCGGAATGTTATTTTGAAGAAACACCATCCCTTTGCTATTGATCCACGGCTCATAAATGCCTGTGAATAGCTGCTTGGGTTGTTATTTGGAAACTGAGCACTTGTTTATTTTTTTTTAATTTCTGCTGCAATTCGACCTGTGGTTTGTCAGTGAGAAGAAGTTGGTTTTCTCTGTCAGTGTTAACACACAAAGGTTTGCCTCTGATTTCAAATGAGACTCCAAGCATTAGATTCTAATTTCAAGTGAGATTCTGACAGGAGGAATAAATGGCAGGATTCTGCTAATAATAAGCAGATCAGAAATGCAATGTATTTTTTCTTGAATTGCTGCAGAGGGCAGTAGAGCACAGAAGTGTAAACTTCAAACTAATTTAGTGGCATGGAAAAATGACTCAGTGGCGGAATTTTATCATTTGTAGAAGCTTCCCTGGGCCTTTTTCACTGTTTGTTTTTTTTTTTATTTTTCCCTCTCACCCTCCTCTATTTAATACAGAGTCTCTACCCCAAGGTTTGTACTGTGGGTTTCACAGAATGGGAGCCATCAAACAAATCCTGTGAAATGTCTTGCTCCAGCTATGGTGGGGGACTACGGGGTTTATAAACTACAAAATGTAGATGAATTGTGGACATTTCTGCACAGTGAGTGCTGATCTTTCTTTTATTCTCTCTTTTACAGCTTACTCCCATATTCCTGCTGCCAAAACTAGAATACCAGGCTTATTATGGTGTGGAAGCTCTGACAGAAAGTGAAGTGTGTCAGTTGTGGACAGAGAGTTTGTTGCATTCCGAATGTTTATTTTATGTTGGTAAGCTCATGTGTTGATTTTTTTTTCCTGAGAAACGTGTATGTGTGACTGTAGAATAACAGCAGAGATACATATTTATTAAAGGTCTAGTCCATACGTCCTTATTTATTTTAACTTTCCCATTTTATTTTCCATTTTGAGTGTGTGTTTTGTCTTAAAATTTGAGTTGGGTGGTGAAAGAGGATATTCCAACTTTGCGTTTAGATAAATAGCATCCATTAATGTTTGTTTTTGAGAATTGCATTTATTCTTCTTTTAAAGACAAACGTATCTGTAGTGTGGATTCAGTTCTCTGAAGTTAGAAATCATCCTGACTTGAAGTATCTTTGGGTTTTGGGGGAGTTTTTAGCTCTTGGGTGTTTAAATGACTCATATGCATCATGAATTATCACAGGAGTGGTAAAATACTTCTTGATGAAATGTGAGTTGTAAATATATCTTATCATTTTGAGAAAGCATTATAAATAAATTAGTTATTGTGTACCAAAACAGAAGATGAGCAGAGGAGCAGGGATGTGGCTCAGAGGATGCTGATTCTTTGGCCTTTCAGCTTGCAGTGTGGGAAAAGGCCAATTGTTATTTATTTGTCATTGAAAACAGGAAATAATGTGGTTATTTCTACACTGATAACATGTGGACAGGTGAGATACAGTGAGGAAAACCCAGCAGGTTCTGTCACTGAGAAACAAGAGAAATTACACTCTTTGAAAACAGTTTACAAGTGTCTCGTATCTGAGGTGCTGGAAACGATTTTCTGGCTTGGCAGAACTGAAATTACTAATAGGAAGAAGAAAAATACACAGCATAGTATTGCTGAGAGCTTCTTCCCACAGCTGGGGTGTTCCTCGGGAATTCTGAGCACTGGATGATTTCACTTAAGTGTGTTTTCCATGTTTTCCATTGTCCATCTCTAAATGATCCGTGACATTTAATCTCTTAATATGTGATATGACCTGAAACATCTCTGTCAAAGAGATGGTCTTGGTATTCCTTGTGCTGCAAATGGAAACAGGAGATCATGTAATAGAATCCACGGATTAGAAGTAACGTTCTGTGAGAACGGAGCAGGAAACCAAGAATCTTGTGTAGAAGAGATGGCAGCTGAAATCCAGAGCACAGAAAACAAAGGCAATAAAAGAGGAATTAAAAGTGTGGAAATGTTAGCAGAAAGGCACACTTGTAAGGCCATTTATTCCTAAAGACATAAGCCAAGAACATTAGAAATGCAGTGTTACGAGGCAAGTTTCACTAACAAATGTCCCACAGAAAATGCTGTGTTCGTGTTTGTGCCATGACATTTTAACATCAGGAAAGTGTTGATGTCTGTTAGGGTGTATGTTCTGTAGAGAAATGAAAAATGCATACAAAGAACGTGGCCAGATTTTTTTAACAACCCTTTTACTATACAGCGAGCTTTCTGATACCGATTATCTTGTAATTAATAAGGTTTTAAAAGGGAAAACGTACAACTTGGTGGCTGGTTGATATTTAGAATATGCTTGGCACGTGCTATGAGTGAGGGTGGTGCTGTTGAATGTTCTGCAGTGGGGCTGCCTGGCATTCTTGTAGGAACAGCCTGGTTTGTGGGGTTGTTATGGCAGCAGTGGTGGCCTGTGGTTGCCTAACCTTTCCCCTTGGGCACTGTATTACACTTCTGCTGGGACTGACTCACATCAGAGTGCTATTTTAGAAATGCTAACTTCAGCTTTATAATTTTTATGTAGAAGTGTTGTATCCTAACATAGAGTCATAGGGGTTGTGTGAAATCTCATGTATTTGAGGTAGTAGTTTTGCTGATCCCATGGTTGTCTGCTCTCCATATTTCATGGAAATGATATTTCTAATTTTAAACTTGAAAAGCAATATTTGATACGGTTTTTCCCTTCCTTAAAAAAAAAACACACCTCACAAAGAGCTAATTATGTACCCAGTTCTCCATTTCTAACTGTATCTTACTGTGCAATAGAGAAGCATTTCTTCTCTTTTTATTTAACAAGCAGCCCAGTCTATTGAATTGCACTGCAGTTTGGCTGCCTGGAGAAAATGTTATCAAGGTTTTTATAACATTTCCGGAGTCACAGGCAGGGAAAGTGCAGGGAGAGAGAGTGATGTGTTTGCTGAGCACACAGAGGGAGCAGTGGCGCTCTGTCTGATCTGCCATCAGATACAGGGTAGCCGAGGCAGGGCTTGGCAGGAACCAGCACCCCTTGGAACAGACACTCCTGCAGTGTGGGAGAAGGCAGGCTGGGACACTCCTGGGAATGTGGGAGAAGGCAGGCTGGGACACTCCTGGGAATGTGGGAGAAGGCAGACTGGGACACTCCTGGGAATGTAGGAGGAAGCAGGCTGGGACACTGCTGGCAGTGTAGGAGGAAGCAGGCTGGGACACTGCTGGCAGTGTAGGAGGAAGCAGGCTGGCTGTGCAGGGCTGTTGCGGCCCCACCAGCCATCCCTGGCCCATACAGAGGATTCCTGTGCCTCCTCCCTGGGTCCCTGCTCATGGAACAGGCACAGGGCCCAAGGCTGGCAGCCTCCACACTCTGTTCATGTGTTCGAGAGAAACACAGGGTTGAGAAACACTGGTTATTCCAGTGCTGTTTGTTTGTCAGCTCCTGGATACGCTCTTTCCAGCAGCAAAGCCTGGGGTCCACAGGAGTTCTCCTTCCGTGGGCTATGAGGAGGCACAGAGCATCACTGGGGCTTGGCACTGTCCTCAGCAGTCAGCTTGTACTCCCAGCCTGGGGGGCTTAAAGTCGGCTACAAATACGGAGTTGGGCCTCCCAGCATGTTACCAACTTTTGATACTGACAGAATACTCTTATTTATTCAGGTAGACAAACTGAGGATTGCAGATTTTTGGTACTGCCATGTAGTTTCGAACAGAGGTAGATAATTAAAAAAACGTATGTGGAAGTAATACGTATTCTGTGAAAGAGCATCTGTCACAGCCTTTAATAGGAAACCGTTATCATGCTCTACTCAGGGATTCTTTCTGCTCTCTTTGAGGAATATTTGCAAGGCAGCTGAGAAATTCTGCCTTTCAGTTTGTATCTCTAAAGGAGCCATGGAAAAATGTGATGTTGCAAGTGTCCAGATTTACTCAGAGGGCTCTTTGCAACAGAAGGCTTTGTCCTGAAACTCCAGGGACAATTCTCCAAGGGTGATAATATCCTGGAATTATGGGCAGCTTCAAATGGGGTCAATGTCTCATTCTCTGTCATTAATCTGATACCTGAAAGTAAGACTACTGCAAGTGTGTGTTTGGTGTAAGCAGAAAGACAGACTTGACTTCTGAGACCATGCTAGAATTTGAATTAAGTGAAATACTGTGTTTTATAATAAAGGAATTTTTAAATCAAACTCTTTGTAAAGCTGTAGACTTACCCCACGGTATGAGTGTGGAAGTGTGGGACAGCTTACAAGTTCTTTTATCTTGAAAAGGCTTAATTCACTACCTCAACCATCCTTTGTCTTGTCAATTAAGTGTGGATGGGAAGTTCTTTGGACCTTGGTCTGTGCCCCACAGTTGTTGCTGGGTGTTGGAGGGAGGGATGCCAGCTCAGCCTGGTGACTCAGCGGTGCTGCCGGCCCAGGAGATGCCACAGAGCACCCAGGGGCTCCTGCAGCAGCTGCAAGGCCTGATAGGAAGTCGAATGTTTTATTTTTTTCTGTGTTCTGTCATCAAACAAGCCTGGAGTTCTGTCTTGCTCTTGCTGTTAGAGCACCTTGCCTGGCTGTTGATTTAAGTCCCCTGCTGCTCAGATAGGAAATCCTGCCTCTGCAAAGGGGCTAATCTCTGTGACATGTTTGCCAAATAAGGCACTTGTACTTGATCTAAGCAGTAAATAAAGTTGGGATAAACTTTGCTGATTAACGGGAGCATTTTACCCTGACCATTATTCACTTGTTTGCATTAAGTCCCTAAGAAAAACCTTCTGCAAGAATAGTTTACCTTCACTTGAATTCACTTTAAATTAAGATTATTTAAAAAATCAGTTGGAAAAAACCCTATATGTTACTGTATGGGTAACTTACTGAAAGTCAAGTGTTTTCAATCAGTCACTTCTCAAATACAAGATACAGTTATACAAGCTAGGTGGGAGTAGTTCATAGATTTTTTTTATTATTTTAATTTTTCCCCCATTATGTTGTCAGTGAGTTTAGAAACAGAGAAGTCTGTGATTTGAGGAGAGGCTGATGAGGAATACAGAACTGAGATTTTTTTTAAATTTTTTTTAATGATGACTTCAAGTCCCTTTCCCTCTAGTGAGCAATGCAGAACACTAAATCTAGCTGCTTAGTCCTGCACAGAATATGGATATCGAGAGAAGTAACAAATGTGCAGTGCTTAGAACAAATCACTTGCCCTGGTGCGTTATTTTTTCCTTTGAGAAAGTGAAAGTTCTTACTCAGTCTTCTCCCACAACACATAAAGCACCAGGGATGTTCGGCTCGGAAGGTGAAGTGCTGTGGTTCAGCACTTTTAACTGGGCAGTTGAAGCATTTACACTTCCCGGGAGGGCAGATTTATAGCAAGGCAGTCAAGTCACTGAGTGGGCTGTGTTAGATTATGCTGCCTTTTCCTCCTCCCCCTCATGGGAGCTGGAATAGAACAGATTCCTGGGAAAACCTGGACGTGAGAGGGACCCAAAGGCGAGGGACGGTGAGCACATCCAACAGGCTGTGCTGGGCATCTTCAGTGCTTACCAAGGGAAATGGGAGCGGCCTTAGTTGTAAAAATGGGATGAGGGGAGCTTGGAATTGTTGCTACTCGCTCTGTCAAGACAAATAGTCTTTAACCATTTGCCAGGAGCAAGGCTTGAGTTGTGAATTGGGAGTTTTCAGGTTGGGGGGGTGGAAATCAAGATACAAAAGTCAGAATCCCCAGAAAAATCAAATAGCACAATTGTTCAGGTAATGTATCAGAATAGAAAACCAGGTATATTGAACTCGGAAGTAAATTTGTTGTAAAAATCAACTTTGATCTGTCCAGTGAGGAATCACAGTGACAAAGGTCTGGTGAACTTCGGAAGATACAAACTAACGGATGAGATGAAGGCCATGGCAAAATAAGGTTGTGTATCCCACCCATCACCCAAAATGTAAGATTTCCTGGGGTCAGGGGCATCCCCCTGGTTTACAAAGACAGTCCAGCTATGGATGTCTGTACTTCAGGCAGCTCTACATTTTATTGTGCAATGTTGATAAATACTTTTCTCTGTTCTATGCTTAAAAAGAGTACAAATTTTTTATTCTTTTAAAATTGCATTAGATCTGCAAATTAATGCTTTTACATTTGTTCATTTTTATTTTTAGTGTATTAATTGCATTTCTTTTTTCAGGACATATTGATGCTTTCACGTCAAAGCTTATTATGCTAGAAAAGATTTCTCCAGAAACTTTAAGAGAAAAACTTGGATTGATCAAGTGAGTGTTTTTAGTAAGTTCTTTTAGCAATGAATTTGAAATCCTAACAAGCCTTGCAAGCTACTACTTTTGGTCTTTTTTTCTTTCACAGGCCTGCAAATTCATTAAATATACTTCATCACATTTTGAAGAAAGTGTCTGAGTAAGTGCTCAACTCTTGTTAATTGTGTTTATTTGCAGCATTCCCCAGCTCATCCTGTTTTTCCTGTAGAATACTTGTCTACTCTGGTTTTTATTTCTTTAGATACACAAAATATTTTACAGTTTCTCTTAGGTCTCTCATGGCATAATGCAGTTCTCTGTCAAATGTGCTTGGCATTACAAGGTTTGAACAAATGATGCAAAATAATAAGAACTTGATTTTTACAAAACAGTTTTTCAGGAGAGGAGAGCTCACCCTTCTGTGAGCTGGAATATAATGTAAGGAGGCTGACATGTAACATTTGGGCATCTGTTTTGTGTTAGTCTTTTTGCTTAATTTGTAGAAATAATACTGTTTGTGTTCATTTCTGCTTAGTTTGACTTACAACAGCACATGCCTATGTCTGTATAACACTGCAACCTTTCCCCTGCTCCTTTATTTAGCTGCTTCAAGGCTTTCAGACTGCAATTGGTTTAGGTTTTTTGTGAAGCAGGTTTCTTGAACTGAGTGCAAGTACCTTAATTCAAATTACAGAGGAGTTTACCTGCACTTGATAATTTCTGTAGCTTCATGATTTGTGACTGAGATTTTTGATCTGGGCAGTTGGTTGACATTTACCTTCCTGAAAACCTGTTTGCCCCTGCGTGTGTTGAGGGCACGTCTGTGCTTTGTGTCTGTGTCCACAGATGTAGTTATGCTTTGTAAGGCACTGGAGTTTGCCCAATATGGATGGTTTTCAGTTGCATGTTTAGTTGAATATGATGACAGTCTGTACGCTGTTGATAAATTAGTAGATTAAGAATACATTATAAGCACAGTAATTAGTATGTATTTATCAATATGGTTTAATTAATGTTTTCTTGTCCACAGTCTTTTTATAAAACAGGGACTGATAAGTAAATATCTAAAGATGTTTTGCTTTTGCGTTGAGAACATCAAGTAGCTATTCTGATCAGATAAAAAACAAAAAAAAGCGTTTAAATACTGTTTTTCATTTTCAATTTCTCTCTTTCTAGTTTGCAGGAGGGCTCTTACTTATTGTCTCATGCTGCAGGAGATTCCTCAGTTTCAATTTACAAGAGCTCTCCCGACAAGAGCACGAGATCATCCTATAACTTACACAAGGCTCACTGTGACCTGCCTGCTGTCCCTGCCACTCTTTCAGTGCCCTGGGTGCCCCTGGATCCCAGCCTTCCTTTGCCCTACCACATCAGCCATGGAAGAGTTCCCTGTACCTTCCCACCTGCCCCCCAGGAAGGCTGGAAGCAGAAGGTCAGTGTTGCTAGAAAAGCAGATTAGTAGCTTAGAAATAATCTGTTTCCATTGGGTGTATAAATGTCATCTTTGAGGGGAGGAGACCCTTCAGAGTTCTGGATCCACTACCAAGCATAAGAATGCCTTTTCCCTGGAAAATGGTTTAGGGGAGATTCTTCTCACCCAGCTTTAAACATGACAGTGTGGAAAACCCTTTAGGTTTGTTGTGCTGTTAACAGGGGGAAATGGAGTGTTGTGTAAAGATGCATGTCCACAGCAGGATGGGCCTCTTGGATTGTAGCACTCAGGCTGTTAGAGTTGGCATTTTCTGTCTAATGGCTCCAGGAGTGAGAATGATTAGCACAACTGTAGACAGGTAAAACCAGGGGAGGTGGATTCTGCTGTCAGGGTCTAACCCGTTGGGCTTTTAGTACAGTTCTCTGGGATACATTGTGGTGTTGGTGGGGTCTTTTGGGTTTTTTTTTAATCTTTTTTTCTCTCATCTGATGGCAAAATTCTTGCAAAATTATGTTTTACATCTTTAACGTGACCTAGTGATACTTTTGGACAACAAAAACAATATGAAATTTGGCTTAATGAAAAGCTTTGTAATTCATAGGTTTGCAGTGCAGCTGAAATGGGTACAGTATTTGCATTTATAAGGATTTTCTAACTTTGCCTCTGTGGTGGTGGTTTTTGTTGATGCACTTTTTCTTCAAATGCTTTCAGGAAGGACCTTTTAACCTGGCTTCAGTTTTTTTCAGTCTCTGTGTCTTTCCCCCAGAACTCAAAACCTTGAACTTGTTAACCATTTCAGCAGAAACTGGTATTTCTTTGAGGGCCAGGATACTTAAATTCTTACAAGTTTAGTGAGAATAACTGGCTGGGTAGAGGAGAGGAATCCAGATTATGCTTCCGCTGTGGAATGTGTAATGTAATAACTGTAATATTTGATCTCATGTAGGCAATGGGTGGTGAGCAGATCAGCCACACACAAAAAATTGGCAGTTTTTACATTTCTGTGTCTGGCAAGACACAAAACTGAGTGACCTCAGTCTTTACTGAGGGTTTTAGTACTTCCCTCAGCCCCCTCATGCCGCTCTTCGAAGGCTTTTATCCTAACTTAATGATTCCTGTTTTCTGCAGCTGGAGTGGGGGAGAGTCTTGGATCAGCTTCTGGTTGTTTATAATTTTAAACAAAGCTCAGGTAGGGATAACTGTTTGTCCACAGCAAAAGTCAGTGTTCCCTAAAGCCCTCCAAAGTGTGGTAGCTCAGTTGGACTCATTGCCATTGATCACCTGCCTCTCCTTCACCTAAGAGGAGACTTCCATTGAAATTCCTGTGGCTTCTCAGACACACAGAAACTTCAGTTCTCGTTGGTGTCTTGCTCCCTGTGCAGAACAACATTCATAACATATATGCATGGTACTGTTTTAAACTAAGAGGAATGAGTTACTGTCTGTTAAAGGCACATAAGGTATGTGTAGAGGCGTGGAAGTACCTTAATGTGGGAGAATACGTGTGTCTCAGGCAGAAATAGGAAATTGTGTAGGGGGGCTTACTCCTGTTTACTGAAAACAGCTCTACACAGCATTTATCTTCTGCGTTTCCTCAGAGCAAAGTTAAATCTAAAGAAATAAAATGTTTTAGGTGTTTGAATGTCATCTTCTGACATAAGTGAAAGTTAATAAAGCTTAAAGTCACTAATACCTCATTTTTATTGCTGTTGTTTCAAAAGCAATGTGGTATTGATTATGAGAAGAGCTAATAGTCTGCCTCTAAAGAAACTTCTGACAGAAATTTTTTAGGAGTCCATTGTGCTTTGTAATTTATATTGGTGAGCAAATGATCCCTGTCATGCTTGGGAAATGCCCCGAAGATCCCACTCTAATATGTTTGAACAGGTAGTAACCTGTTCAGAAGTAAGAAAATTTTCAAGCCCTGTTTTTCTTCAGCAGAGATTGACTCGTTTGTGTAAAAGCCCCGTGCTAACTGTGCCTGGCTTAGCAGGCTGTGGGGTGGTTCTTAGGCCCTGGTACATGTTTCAGCCACATCCTGACTCCATGTGAGGGCAAACTAGAGTTGTGCATCTGTTCCTGATTACCTTGGGCACGCTGGGTTCTGCCAGAGGAAATCCAGGCACAAGGAAGAGGGAGGACTGGTCAGATGGCACTGTGCCAGGAAACCAGCTGTACCATCCTCCAGCCCAGCTATGGCCTGGCAGTCTCTTTGAGTGTCACTCTATATGTTTGTGCTCACTACAGATTTAGGATTATTAATTCTGGTTTGGTGTGTTCTGAGTTGCTCTTTGTTTGAATTCTCTCCCCGTGTGTGTGTAGATGTCTGGGGCAAAAGGACAGTCGGACACACCCTGCGAGGGACAGCCAGGAGCTATGGAGACAAAAGGCAAGCCAGCTAAGCCTGGGAGAAATGAAGGTGTGGCTCCAAAGAAGCTGAGGAAGAATTTCTGCAAGCAAAGAAAAATGAAGAAAAAGTGGAACACTAAGTACAACAAAATGCAAGCAAAGTAGGAACGGGCCTGGAGAAGAACAAGAGGCAACAACAAATCTGGGGCTTTCTTGCAGCTGCAGAGGAGGCAGAACAAGCTGCCAGGGAGATGGCTCCTTAGCTGGAGCATTCCCTAAACCTTGAACCCCTTCGTACCTCAGTGGAAGTATTTCAAGGGAAAATCCCAAATTCAGTCAGAGAAAAAAGCAAGTGCTGCAGCCCCTTGGCTGGTTACAGGGGAAAAGTGTCTTCTCTTGGTCTTGGGGTTTTTGGAGAACTCCATCATGAAGAACTCCAAATGAAGCAGTGGGTGACAACACTGATTCCACATAACAACCAGAAATTCAGTTTTCTGAATTCTTCCAGAATCAGTACAGATTTTTATTCTGACATATTTTAAAGCTACATTTTACTGTGTGTATTGTGCAGAAGGAGAACAACTTCAAGATCATTATTGACTCTTTTTGACACATGGTGTCTCCCAGCTCTTAAATAACTTAAAGGTTTTCTCTTTAGGTTGGTGTAACAACTGAGGTTTGGGGAACAAAAGCTGTGTGTATTTGAACAGCACGTGCCATAAATTTGCACTAGGAAACACACAGCTAAACAATTACATTTTGCACAGCTTAACAAATAAAACATATTTTATGCTTCCCCAAAACAATTTCCAAAAATTGTTTGGATTCTGGTGTGTCCTCAGAAATGACTATTGCACTTATTTATCGTGTTTCTGAATGTCCTGTCAGACCACTTTGAGATGCAGTAGTGCTTACCTGAGGTGTTGATGTTTGCCTGGGGAACAAGTGATGGGATCAAGGCCTTAGTCATGTTCCAAAAAGCCTTCAGACCGTGCTGTGCCTCAGCAGTTGGAGGGACATTCGGAGCCCATGCAGTAAGGAAGAGAGTTCCTTACTGTCTAGGAAAAGGCCAAGCAGTGTCATGTGGTTTCCTGGAGCTGGGGAGTTGTGTGGAAAATTAAAGTTGTTTGGAATGTTGGTGTTGTCCGATGTGTTTGTAACGGGATTGCTGGGGAGGGACGGTTTCCCTGCATTAGAGCTGGTTTAGGGTATGGACTTGGGAGTATTCCATCAAACAGAATCTCAACACAAACAGTCCTTGAAATAGAGGCTTGAAAATTCTGTTTGGTGATTTTGTTTTACATTTTCTGGATTTCTGCCTGTACTTCCCGTTTTTAGAAGAGCTCATGGATTCTTGAAAGCGCTGAGAATGAGTCCAATAAATTCTTCCCCATTTTTGTCTCGAAAACAGCACAACTATTTTAAACTGCCTGAGCCAATGTTTGTTTGATGTTCTGGAGAGCTGTTTGGATGCAATGCTTAAATTGCTGTCACAGAAACCAGAGGCCTCAAAGGTGTTCTTCCAAGGTTTTTGTTTGGATTAAGGAAGTTAGCAGCACACACATCTGATCCAGCATTCCTCTGCTCACTGTGGCTTGACGTGACACGTTTGAATGTCAGGAAGGTAAACACAAAAAAAATTGTTCACTGGAGTTTACCTACTACAAAATCCTGAAGGGAGAATTTTTTTTAAAATCAGGTTTAAACAGTGAATGTATATTAAAAACTGTTCTTTGTCAAATACAGAGCATTTTCTGATGTGGGGTTTTTTCCCAACTGTTAGATATATTTATAGTGTCATTTGGTTTTTTCTTTTTTTTTTTTTTTTTTTGTCACTGCTTCTTTTAGCTGCAGCAATAAGCTAATGACAAGCTGAACTGGGGTTTGCAAATTACAAACAGTTCTGATTCAAAATCCTAAATTGCCCTTAGTGACTCCTCATAATAGGAATATTTTAGCTGTGAGTCATTCTTCCAGATAACTGACTCTGTGTGGAGGATTCAAAGCAGTTTTCAGTTTGTATATGTAAAAACTTTTGCCAGACGTATATGGAATTTAGTTTCCTAATGCAGTTTCATGTGTCAGACATGGGTGGTTTATTTGCCCATATATGTATAGGCCTAAAAGACTTGTATTTTTCTCTTAATACTACACTGTTGTGTTACACTAGTATATTATTAATGATAGCATATTAATTGTAGTTTCATATCTGTTTAGAACAGACTCTGGAGTTTGGATGCAGCAAATGAGATGGCTTTTTAATTCAGTTTTGTTTTGTTTGATCTCTTTTGGATTAAGTGGGACTGAAGTAATTAGCTCTGAGTTAGTGCTTGGAAAGGTTTTGTTCACGTGTCATGGGTGGAAGCACCAAAGTATACTCCATTTATAAATGAAAAATAAGTCTATTTAAAGGAGTTTCATGAGGGGAGAAGGGAAAAGGGGTAGGATGTTTCTTTCAGGCAGTAACATCTGAAATTTGAAACAAAGAAAATGTGTCAACAAAATAACTGGTATAAAATGTTTCAGTAAAGTCAGAAAATGTGCTGGGTGTGGAGTAGCTGGTTCTGTAGGGACTGTTCCAGAAGTATTGGTTACCTGAAGAAGAAAGAAGGAATCGGGGGAGCCTGACTGTTGTGATGCCAGCAAAGTATAAATTCCCAAATACAACACAGATTGAAAAGCTGTGGGAAGCAGGAAACCACAGCTGAAGGAGAGTGCGTGGGCCTGGCTCTTACCCTCCAGGTAAGTGTTACTCTACAGCAAAATAATGCTGATCTTTTTTATGGCCTCAACCCACTGAGTTTAGGAGAAAAAGCCCACAGATCTCACAATCCTGGCCTGGAATTTCAATTTTTAGCTCTGTTTGGAGCGGGTTGTGTGTGTTTATGTTGCAATTCATGTGGCTTGTTTCTAAATATAGCTACTGCTTCTCGTCACTATTGTAAGAGTATCTTTTCTGTCTGTTCATCTGTACCTGCCTCTTCTCCACTGTGGGGTCACCTGCAGCCTGGGTGAAGATTGATTCTGCCATGTTATCAGAGGACATCAAAGTACTGAGCAGGACTGGCCCCGGGGTCAGCCCTGAGAGCTCTGGAAGAAACCTTCCGGGAACAGAGGATAAGAGCTGGTTCTCCCCATTCACTGGTGGCTGTTAGGAGACTAAACTGATGGCTTTGTATCATGTTCAGACAGTTTGAAGTTAGTTTTGGAGGACCAGAGGCATTTTTACCTGGCAGTTGAGGTGACTGGTTGGCATATGTGCAAACCCATACAACTTTTATCAGTTCTTTGTGTTGGTGGGAATAACTGCAATGTTACAACTGCTGTGAAATCTAACTTTTCCATAGTAATAAGAGGGGTTTTTTTAAATTTCATTTGCACTGTGCACTAATGAATCATTTACAAACTGCTTTCATTCCCATCTGTGACTGGCTAAACCTCTTCACCTTTTCTGTTGGACTGCAAAAACTCTTAGGACTACAATGGGCACTGTCTGTGCACAGTGTATTAGGAAAAGATTAACTGTATGTTTTTCTCTGTCTCCTGGTGCAGCCTGGCACTGGAACACGGAAAGCTGGGACCAAGTGACCAGACGTCCCAGCTGGCAGGTGGGAGATGCCAACACAGCAAGGGGCTCTACAAGGCCATGCTGTGAAGTTCAGGAGCAGCTTTTTGCCATTTGAAGAGGTATTTCTTTTGCTTCTGGTTTGCTTGCCTTGTGTTTTAAATAGCACCTTGTCTCCAAAAGAATATAAAAGTCAGTTCAGGTGTAGTCTTTCAGAATGTTAAGTGCTGACCTCTATTTAAGCTCACTTTTAATTCTGCTAGTGGAAGTTGGGCCAGTTTTGGTCTCTTTGTCTGACTCGGTGTGTAACTTTCTCAAGTGCTTCTCTGAGAAGTTCCATAACTAAGCTCCTCCTTTCTTTGTAAGATACATCCATTCTTACAAGTGTGGGTACAATCCTTCCCAGAAGCTTTGTCATTGCTTGATATGTTAAATTTCTCTGTGCTGAAGATATGTTTGCCTTTTTTTTTTCTTCTTTGCTGTGAAAATGTATTTTTCTACAGAGATTCTTGAATTTTATTCACAGGTTCAAATTCTGTTACTCTGTGTCCACATTATTACACTAAAATGCTTTCAAACATGTATTCCTGTATTATTTATCCCAAATTAAATTTCCTTCTCAGTGCCAGAAAGCACCTTTGGTGGCCAGGTGACCATCTATTTAAGCACAAATCATTTGAATTACACCCCACCTAGCGTAGGTGGGAGATTGTTGCTGACAAAAAGCTGATTGGAGCCGTTCTGAGCCTGGGGAAGGTCTCCTGTGGATCATCTCAAGGCTGCTCTTACTCTCATGGCTGTTTGAAGGCAGGTTAGTCCCCAGCCAGCTGTAAGCCTGAGAACACACCATTGTGCTGCACCTTGGTGAGGCATTTTTGTTTGGCTGGTTTTATGGAACTCTACAATATGCTGGCAATTTTTAAATTGTTTGTAGAATAGTTTAGTGTCATGATTATTAAACAATATCAGTCCTAGTGCAGCCTTCAGGGCATTTCTCAGCGTTGATACTTCCCTGCTTTTCCAGTGAGACCAAGAAAAAGAAAAGGCATGAAAGCCCTGTTCTTCCCCAGGACAGCATGGTAGCTTTGTATGAACTGTAACAGTAGAGATAATACAGAGGAAACATTCTTTTTGTTATGTGAGATTAAAATATTTCAATAAATACTAAAAGACTGTCACTTTTGTATTATTATGTCACTTAAATATTGATTGTCACTTTAAACTCAATATTAAAAAGAATCAGGTAACGATTCTCAGTGGTGGGAAGGGAGGGGCTATTACAGACCCCAGTGATACCTTCTCTGGTTGTTGAAGTGGAATATAGCAGCCACATCCCTCTGTTCACTCACAGCATGCTTGCACAAGTGTTTGCATTTCCTATTTGGAATTGCCCTAATAGAGGAAGACCATTTATTTGCTTTTCCAAGGGCAATGTCCTTGTTCAGAAGAACCAAAAGGAAAAGTGTACTAATGTTGTTGACCTAAGGTATGCAGTGCAGTGAGGCAAGGCAGTTCCCTTCAGCGTCACACTGGCAGTTCCCGTTGCAGTATTCAGAGCCAGCTTTCCCCAAGATGTGTGAAGACATCTGGGTTTCACTGAAACTTCTTCAGAGGTACTGAGCTAAACAGCTTTTCCCCTGCAGGAATATCCCCTGCCCTGCCTGTGGCCAAGGAACAAGCAGGTACCACGTCAGTGCTTTCATTGCTTCCCTGCCACCAACTGGATATGGTCAGTGAAGACAGAAAGGAGCAAGCTCTACCACAGCAGGTACTGTCAGAACTCTATGAACAAAGGTAATGACCCTGACTCTTAAAAATCTAGGGGTTTAAAATAATTCTGGGTTTTAATAAAGCTTGACATGCTTTTGAGTGTTTCAAGTCTTTTGCTACTCAAGGCCATGTAACCCAGATTCCATTTTTGAAATTTTACCTTGCAGTGAGAGGTAGAGACTCCCTGTCCATTCCCTTGCCACTGCCTTGTCCAGAGCATCCTGAATTCTTGCATCATTGCAGGCTTTTAGGAACTAATGCCTCCAGAGAGACAGCAAACATCTCTGAGACACTCCAGTGATGCCGATAATGTTATCTAAATGCAGTCAGTCCTTTGCTAGCACTGCCCTGTGTGAGCACCCTGAAAACAGTTACATTTGTGCATTTAGGTGGGAAATAAGCCAATTAATTCCTCAACAAAATAATATCAAAGATGATAAAGTGATGCCAAATGAAGACTCTCTCCTGTCTATGTACTAAAGGTGTTCCTGGGGAGGTCTCAGTGGTGTAACTGCCCATCTCTGCACAAATGGAGTCAAAGTTTGGGCATCTCCAGACAAGGTTTTTGTGATCTCATAGTAGACTTCCACAGTTTATACATAGGTCATGTGCAAGTACCTTTAGGTGATCATCTGTGAAAAAAGAAAAGTAGTGACCAGTCTAGTGCTTTTTCAGACCTGGAACTGAGGTACAAAGTGTCAAACTCTGTACCTCTGGGTGCAGAATCTGTTGTTGGCAGCAGTTCTTCTCAACTGGAGTTTGCCTTTATGTTTCTAGCTGAATTCCCTGACTTGAGGGTGCATCTGTGCACCTGAGAGCTTGACTGTTTTCCCGGGCACATCTAACACAAAGTCTCACCTGTGGCTGTTCCTCTTGCCTCCCCCAAGGTTTGCTGCCCCCAGAGCTGCTGCTGTAGAGCATTTGTGCTGTGATTTTGAAGGAGTGATGCAGCATAGCCTGTCCTGCTGAGACTCTCTGGCTCTTCCCACGTCAGTTCTTTCTGATGTACTTTAAGCATAGAAAGAAGAACATAAGGATTTTCTGTAAATGAATTTGTTAATAATCAGTGCTGAGATCAATGCTCCTGGTGTATTTTTCAGAAACTATTTTAAAGCATCCATAAATGAAATGAGAGTATTTGTTTAGAATTTAATTTCATCACTGAAAATGAGATTTGGAGTAATGGTGCAATCTTGAAAATAACTCAAGTTGTTTGTGACTCTTAATCTAATGCAGGCTTTAACATTTGTTTGTCCCACAGTTAAGGAACAGCATGAGTGCCATCCTGTGCCAGGCCTGCTGCAATTGATTAAAAAGCTCCACCTACCAGATCCTTGCACAAACAATTCAAAACAAAAAACCACCAGGAATGCCAAAAAAATTCCTGCTGAAGTAAGTCACTCATTAGTCTATCTAGTGTGGGCTATACTGCCAGGCAGACAGAGCACTTCAACAAATACTTTAATGATCTGATTAAATTTGAGCTTAAAAAAATAAGGGAGGAGAAGCTGTCAGAACCCCATTGCTGAGCAGGTCATGTAGTCATGTTAAAATCTACCTCAGCAGTCAAACCCTATTTATTTCAGAACCACGTAGTCAACTGCAGTTCTGTTCCCTTGACTGACAGGAGGACAGGAATCTTGTGCAAGCTCTCTGGATATTCTTTGTAAATAGCAGAATAACAAAATAAAAAGGAGGTACACATGCTCCTTTCAGCAGCTTTTGTGGCATTTCCAAATTAACAAGTGCTCACATCAAGTTAAAATTCTTTGGCTTCTTTTAGGTAACCTAAGCAGAATGCACAGTGAGATTGATTAGACTGGTTTGTTTAATCCTAGAACAGCACATTGAGGTTAAGAAACCTGGCGAGAATTTTGTACTGACACTGTCATTATGTCTGGAGAAGGACAACATTGTGGGTCAGTAGACTTGTCACTGCAGCCTCTTTGGTTGGTTGTTTTAATAACAAGCAGTAAATCTGTATGCTGGTACATGAATAAATAAGTTTTGTTTGCTGCCTTCTTCAGGGAAGATATTTCACACAACATCACATTTATCAAAAGAATACATTGTCTTCCATTTACAGGTTTTCCACCAGCCCAGATAGACAAACTGAGAAGGTAAAATATTGTACATATTCCTTTGGCTTAAAAAATGTCTGTGGCTTCATGCTACTGTGTGTGTGTGTAAATGTTTCAGGCTGAGGCTTAAATTTGGGGTTCTAGTTTTCCATTCTGGCAAGACCTTTGTGCAGCTTTCTGTGGTCCAGGCTGTGTCTCCCAGGAAGGAGGTGGCTGCCTGTCTCTCCGTGTCTGTTCTTCATCAGCCCTCTTGGCTCCTCCTCCTTTCCTGTGCTGCTTTGAGCTCAGTTACTCACCACACACTGTGGTGGCTGCTCATGCTCGGGTTAATGACTTCGGGAGGGCAGTAGCATTGGGAAAATAAGCCTTAGTGCTGAGAACCTGTTTGAAAACTCCCCGTGGTTGTGTTGGCACTGCAGCCTTTTGTTCGGCTCCCCTGTCCCCAGTGTGAGCACTGGCTGAAGGTGTGCAGGGCACAGCAGTGGAAGTCATCCAGCTCAGGCACTAGTGTTTACTGAGGGCATGTTTGAAAGCAAACATTAGTGAAAATGTTAAGTACTACATGTACTCTTTCGTGCTAAAACAACAGGCTTTCAATATATTTTCTTCTGATTCATTAAAGGAAGAGGTCTGTGCTTCTGACCTGGAAAAGCAAGTCTTAGCCTGCCTGGCAGAAACAAATCTCTTGGTAACAGCCATTCCCTTTCGCTCAATCAACAGCTTTTTCGAAGTCAAGTTCCTTTGTCTTAAATTTTCTCTAAAACTCTAAGATGCCACTTGAAAGAGTAACAAAATCATCAGTGTAGGCAGTCCTGTGTAATCAAGAATCTGTGATGTTCCTGTGTCTTACCAAGGTATCGTTTGTTCTCAGTATCTCAGCTGAGCCAGGTAATGAAGTTCAGGCCATGTAAGAACATTCTCAAAATAATGTGTTTTATGTGATTTTTTTTGCTCAAACAGGGTTGATGTTTGAAAACAAATAAGCCACTAAAAAATTTCACGGAATTGTTGATATGAATAGCAAATTTGCAGCTGTGTCGCAAATTGCTGTAGTAACAATATGCTGACTTCTGCCAGTGAACTTTACACTGTAAGTGATTTTAAAATTCATTTCCATGGGTCATTTCAGAGGTGGCCTGATGTTGAACAACAAGGAGAAAATTTGTGCAGTATGCAGTTATCAGCCTGCAGATTTGCCATAGGGACCTGTAGTTTAAGGATTTTGAGAGTAAGTTTAGGTGGTGCTTCGTTAGATTCCTTGAAACTTTCAGAGTTATTCCCCAGGATTCCCAGGGACATATTTAAGGTGTGACAGCCTCCCCAGTGCTTTGGCAGAAGCTGGGAGATTAATCCAAACCATGGGACTGTTTTTGTTATGAGTCACTAAAGTGGAAAGAGCACATAATGATGGGAAACAATGAAGCAGAACAGACTTGGGTTTACATCAAACCTTTTTAACACTGTTCCTAGGAAAAAATTCCCTGAGGAGTTTTGGCAGCTTCCATCTTTTGTAGCTGTTTCTGTCCTTTGGCAAGACAGGCCAAACTCTGCAATGATTATTTCTGCTGGTCTGCTCTGGGTGATGTCAGGGGCTCCTGCATGCCCTGGTGATGTTTCCTGCAGTGTTTTCCAGTGTGGGGCAGTCTGGGGAACAGCATTCCAGAGCTGGCTGCCGGGATCGTTTTAAGCACTGGGACATCTAAATGGGTTTAAAATGTCCCTTAAGTAGCCTGTTCATGCTGGAAGCATTTTGCAGATATTGTTGAGAAAGCCGAGCTCAGCAGAGTGGGTTTGGGTGTGACATGGGTCTTTTTAACCTGCTAGAGTTCTACTTAAAGGATTAGTAATAGGGCTAAAGACAGCATGGTACCTAGATTGTGAGGGACCTGCAACTCTCCAACCCCAAGTACATTGAACTGCGACTGAGGGTATTGAGGATGATCTGGGAACAGAAAGTAAACTTCTTTAATATCTGACAGTGCTTTCCAGTTCTTTTTTGTCTCAGACCGCCTGATCTTTGCATTAAAAGGCAGCTGGCTCTGAAGCAGCACCAGGAAGTCCCCGAAGGGCTGAGGAAATGCCCTGCAACGTGGTTACACACATAGTGACTGTTTGTTTCTATATCCTGCCACTGTTTCATTCAGTGTGAAGACGCTGAGTTTGTTCCAGCCGCCAGCACCAGTCCGAGGGATTTGGCAAGTGTTTCATTGGTGTTTGTGTTTGTATCCAGGCGACCTCTCCTCCTCACCAGATGATTACTCCGTCAGGCAGCTGAAAAACCCAAGTGCTGGTGATTCAGAGTTTAGGTTAGAAATGGGATTGAGCTCCAGAGACTAGTAATGCTCAAGCTGAATGTGTGCCAGAGGAGTTCCTTTTCTGTTCTTCGCTACACATATGCCTGAATTGCTGGTTTGACGCTTGTTCATGGTGCATATTCCTCTCTGACTCTCTGTCTCACTGGGGTGTAAACCTCTCTGACTTCCTGTAGTTACCATGCCCCAAACGGAAGGAGAGAAGCTGCAGGAGCCTGGACTGAGATATGAAGGAAAAAAGCCTATTGCACCTTGGAGTTGATGGCCCTTGTCACCGTGTCAGCCAGATGAAAGTAACAGAGGGGTTTGCTTCCTTTTGAACATCTCACAGAGCAGAGATGAGTCCAGCTGTTTTCTGTGGACAGTGGACAGCCAGTGCAATGAGTTGCACCTTGGTGACCTAAACTTTATGGTTTTTGCCTAGTGGTAGTGACTTTATTTAGGCTTATGTGTGCCCTGAGACAGCTTTGTTTATAATTATTAGGTTTTGTGAATATTTAAAGGCGTTTCTTTCTGACTGTAACTATGATCTTAGCTAATATTTTGCTTCGTTACTCTTTTGTCTTAATTTGGGATCCCAAGTCACCCAGGCATCAGGTTCTCCGTGGAGGAAAGCTCCTTGTGCCCATAGGCTTGGAGTGGAAGGATCCACTGAGACTCAGAGATGAAAGGGTGAGGATGATGGTGTTATTTGCACTGGTGAGGAGGAAAATCTTGGAAAATAAATGAGAGTTCAAACTAACATTGTGGTCAGACATGCATGAAAGTGTCACAAGAGGGATAGTGAACAGCAGACAGAAATTAATTTGCAAATACAGAGTTGAAGAGTGCAAGAGGAAACTTTTAGAAGTCAAGTGCAAGATGCAGCCAACTGGTGGGAGATATAGATGTTTTACTAGCTATGAAGAGCATTTGCTGTCAGGTTCTTATGTGTGAGGCCCTTTGAGATTCTGCATGGGAAGTTCCTGTAGGAAATAATGCCTGTGATGTCTTCGCCAGTCACAATGATTGCTAAAATTTGCGCTTTAAGAAGGTTATGTCAGCTTTCATGTAATGTAGACTTTCTATGAAACACATGAAGGTAAACTGGGAACAATTTGATGAGTCTAATTTATTCCTGTGTCTTGATGCAGTAATTTGTGCCCTTTATCATTTTCTTTTGCAGATGCAATACTGAGTCTTTGCCCTGAAGAGTCAACAGTCAAAAACCAGGACCTGATCAAGGCAACAGTGTGAGATCACCCAGCAAACCACAGCACTGCAAGGCATCCAGTCCAGGGGCCAGTTTCTATCCGGGATGACCTGCTCCTCTCACAACAACCTCTCTGTTCCCAGACGGGACTGGCCACTGCCAGCTCCCTTACCTATTGTAGTGTTTGTTTGTGAAACACACACAGAACAAAATATTGGAAATCTGGCCAACACATAAGATCATTCCAGAGATTAAGTCTAGCTCTTTAAAAGGGATTATTTCAAGTAAATGAAATTCTGAGTGGAGAATAACATTTGTGCAGGAATGTGCATGTGGTGTAGGAATGAGATTGCACAGAATAGAACTGATCCGAGGGCTTAGGTGGTTAGGTGGAGCACCTAACAAGATGTCTGGTTCTCTGGTATTGTGTTAGATGAAAGTTGGCATTGGTATTCTGGGATTTAGTCTCTTTTTCAAAAACAGGCATTGGGATAACAGTTCTGTAATAGTTAGAGTAAAACCCCTTCACTCCCCTGAGAGCCAAACAAACCAAAACACAACTCCCCTTCCCTCAGGTAAACAAGTTAAACACTTCCAGTGTTTAGTTTTACTAGGTGTGTTAAGCAGGAGTCCTTCCTCCTTTCTTCTGTAGCCATGGACATAATAACTTGCCAATTTGTTCCCCTGGGAACCTAACTAGCCTAACTTATAAGTTATATTTAACTTTCTCTGTAACCTGTGATTAAGTGCTAATAACAAATCTGTGTGTATTTGTATTGTGGCAGTTCCCAAATTAGACCTGATAATCAAGATGCAAAAACAACACCTGGAGGTCTGCCTGCTCCATATGCTAATCAGAATGGAATTTATATTGTCCTCTTGCAACATAACACATTCAGGGATACAACAGCAGTACACAGAGGCTCAGTCACACCTAAACCAGAAAGTCCTTTCTCCTCATCCCTCCCCCCCTTTCTTTCAACTGTAGAAGCAGGTTTAAGTAAGCAAGGCATGTTGACAGAATCGTTGCCTTCACAGCTCCAGTGTTAATGCACCTCTGTGTTTTGTAGACAGCCTCCTGAAAGAGTGTGAGCAAGAGCTGTGTAGATGAAGTAGCTAAACAGTCAGACAGAAGTGAGAAAAAAATCAGCTGGACTGGCCCCAAATGCAAAGATTTTATTGCAAAGATAAAGTTTGGATCAGAGGGGATCTTCAGTTAAGTATTCAAGTTAAGCACATCAAGCCTCCAGTAGTATAACATAATAAGAAGATAATGACAGGAAAAATCAAAGGTGTTGGTGGGGCAGAAAACAGTGGTATATTGAATTGAAAGAGGGAGAAAAAAAGGTAGAATTAATATCAAACAATATTAAGCAGTAACAAAAGAATGGTAGAGTCAGCCATGATACTGTCATTGAGTCTGAGAGGATGGAATAACTGGCATGTCTAAAAATCACAGGATGAAGCTCAACCAGTGAACAATCAGAAGGGAAAATGAGCAGTTGGCACAACTGTATTTGTTTTTCCGCCCCCAGGACTCTGTGGAGCTCCAGTCCCGAGCAGTGTGCTCTCTGATTGCTGTGGGCAGCATGCAGGAAGCCAGAGGTCCCAGAGAGGGAACTGCAGCTGAAGGAGTTGCTGGTTATTTGAAATATGACCTTCTATGCAGGTATTTTAGGGGAGTGCAGGGATTAAGCAATGCGAGAACAAATCGAAAACGTGTCTTGGCTCTGCCTTCCTTACAGGCTTGTTGAAACACGTTTGCTTCCAGTAAATCTTCTGTGAGGCAGACACAGAGACACTGGGCCGGTGCTAAGTGCAGTCCTTGTCCCAGCCTTTTATCCAGCCTCATGCTGACGTAGTTACTGCAGTGCAGTGCCCAGGAGCAGTGCTCAGGGACCACAACCCCTTGTGGTAGATGCTGTACAAACCCTCCAAGCTTTGGGTAAAGCTTCAGGAATAACCTGTGTGATACACAACCTGATGTCTCACTTTAACAAGTGATTCAGGCACTTGGTTGCTGATTTCCCATCAATTAATTTCCTTTCACTGTCTAGCTTTCCTATTTGCACAGTCTGATTGCTGCCTTCCTTGACTCATTGGTTTTGCAGAGTTTTTTCTTAAAGGTATGAAGAATATATTGCATTTCCATGGGCAGGATCCATGGCCTTGGTATTAGGGATGGTTGTCTATTCTGCCCAAAAGTGTGGATGTGTTCTCCGCAGTTCATACTACTCAGAGTCCCCAACTGGTACAAGTGCTTTTGGTGTCAGTTGACCTAAATAATCAGAGTGCAATTAAGGGAATTTGTAATATGTTGGAATATAATGTTTGTATCTTCCTGACTCTGAATGTAGTTGCTCTTCTTTTTTTCCTGTTGTCAGTCTTTTTTCTGTTGAAATCACTTCACCAACCCCTGAAGTTTGTGTGAGGTCAGAGAGGCTGCTGTCCATTTTAAACTGAGGTGAATGTGTGATCCTGAGATTGAATAACTGATGATTAAGTTGGATGTCAGAGACAACATTTCTGAAGCTGTTGGCTGTAATGATAATAGCCAAGTTTTTGCAAACTGTACATATGCAGATCTAGTTAGCCAAAATTAATGGTGGTAGATGAGCTACTTCATCATTTAAGAAGTATTGAATTATTAAAAAAAACCCCAACATTTCTCAGGAAACGGTAGTAGTAGTGACATTGGACCGGGTTGAGGTAGAGGACTGAAAGGTAAATGGATGTTCAGTTAAGACAATGAATATGTTCCTCTCAATTCATTAATATGTGACTCAGCAGATTGTACCCAAGAATCAATATATATATATATAGCATGTTGGCAATGCACTGCATATGTGAAAACTTTCTTTGGCTGAGGATGTTGTAATTATGGTTTTCTCCTTTTGTTTTAATAATGTTTGACAATAGATGGGGGTTAAAAAAAGTGCCCCAGAGGGCCTGTGCAGCCATTAGTGTACAGATTGTGTCTCTGGCCTCTGCTCAGCTGCTTATCCCTGTTTAAAGCCCCTAATGAATACTGGAGTGCAGAGTAGCTGTTACTTCTAGGATTTTAAGGATTCTTGATCTGTGAATCACATTTCCAAGTTGTCAGTGATTTATTTTTTTTTCTAAGAAATCTGAAAAGCAGGGGGAAATCATGTGTTTAACTGTTAGTGACAGACACTGGTTAAAGTGGAATAACCAGGAATTAATTTTGAAAGATGGGTTCATTAATACCCAGAGAAATAACGAGAGTGGCCTTGACAGAAAGCTAATGTGTCAAACTAGTGCAATCCTGGCACCAGTGTTCTCTGACAAAACTCTCCTCCATGAGGTGCCTTTTCCTATGGCTCTCCCCTTCGTACCAGTTTTGTTTCACGTGAAAAGGTCTGTTAACATTATTTTCACCTTCTGCAATGACCAGCTCATGTGTCCACTCTGTTGTCTCCATGTTTGATGTCAAGTGTAATATTTCTTAGTATTTCTCCCCTTTTGTATCACTGATCTTGTTTCATCCCAGCAATTACATTGTCTGTCAGCCCATGTTCTTGTCTCTTTTGTGTTTGCCAGCTTTTGCTATCACTGTTTTTATGCACCTGGATAAGCCTAAAACTTTTTTACCCCCTGCATCTGCCAGAAGATATCTCTGCCTATGCGTACAAAAAAAAGCCTTCTAGCAGAGAGAAGTATCTCTGTGCAGAATCAAAACCACTGCGTGACAACATAGTATTGAAAGGACTACCTAAATCTATTCACCTGCAGGGGCTTAAGAAAACCACACTGAAGTTACAGGAATAACTTGTAATGCCTTGGGAGCGGGGAGTGCTTGCTTTTCTCTGAAGTATTTGGGATCCATGACCAGTAAATTGGCCACACTGTTGGGCTGAGTCATCTCAAGTGATCCAGCTGAAGATCTGCAAATACTTAACTATATTTTGCTTTTGTTACCGGTGTGAGATCTGGGCTTCAGAAACTTCTTTTTCACTGCTCAGGCTGGCAGAAGGTTTGATTTCCTGCCCTGTGCTGGGCGTGGTGGCCTGTTGGGGTTATCTGAGCGTGATTCAGTGAGGCTCAGAGCAGAGCTCGCGTCTGGGTCTTCCAGGGTTTATCGCTGGTGGCAGACGTCAGCGAGCCCTCTCACAGCTGGTGCTGCACCCTGAGCACTGCCGTGGGACGCGGGCTCGGCCGTCACCGAGGGCTCGGGCCATCTGGGTGAGCCCAGGGCGGGAGGAGCCGTTCTGAGGGTGGCAGGGAGTGCCCGGCAGGGCCGGGCGGGGCCGGGCCGGGCGCTGCACAGCGGGGCTCGGGGGCTGCCCCTGCGGGGCCCGGGCACTGTCACAGTCACCCTGCTGTGGGGAGCCCGGAGCGCGGGCTGCCACACACCTCCTGTCCCCGCACCGCCGGGGCTGGCTCCCCCGGGGGCACGGCGGCTCCCTCGGAAAGGCGGGCGGCCCCAGGCTGCTGGAGAAGCGGGGCCGGGGGGCGAGGGCTGAGCCCCGACCCTGCACCCCGGGGCGCTGCTCCCGCCGCCTCCTCCGCATCCCCAGAGACCCCAAGGACGGGGACAGGGCCCCGCGGGGTCGGAAGGAGAGGCCGCTCCTGCCCAGCCCGTGCCCACCGCGCCCCTGTGCCTGTCCCGGTGCCGCTCGGGGCGCGGCCGGTGAGTCAGCGCCGGGGCGGGAGGGGCCGCCCGGCCCTACAAAACCCCGCCCGGGCGGCTGCGGGCCCCACAGTCAAAGCCGCCGCCAGAGCCGCTGCCAGAGCCGCTCCAGAGCCAGAGCCGCCCAGCCCCAGCCAGGTGAGCCCTGGCCGGGCAGCGCCGGGCC
>VZRE01006676.1:166395-207357 GCA_013396775.1 Cephalopterus ornatus
GACGCGGGGCGGGGGCCGGTGCGGCCGCCGCCCTCCCGCACCCTCGCTCTGCTCCGCTGCCCCCGGCCCTGCCCGCCCGGGACTTTTCCGTGCCCGGTCCCACGGTGGGACTGCGGGGCCAAAGGCGAGGCTGCCCCGAGGAGCTCCGTGAGCCCCGCACCGGTGCTGGGTGTGGCGGCCGGGCTTAGGAAGGAGCGACCGGCCCCAAACTTGGTCAAACTTCCCCAGATACTCATTTCTGCTCCTCGCTAAGGTGCACAAGGGCTCAGCTGGGTTGGCCATGGTGCTGTCAATTCGCTTCCCAGCGGTGCCGGCCGCTGCCGTTCGTTCAGCTGGAGCAGGGCTGGAATGACTCCCGCGGGCGCGGTGGAGCCCGGACACACCCGAGCGCGGGGCAGCGGCCCCTTCCCTTCCCTCCTGCCCAGGGCGCGGCTGCGGATGCGCCGCTGGCTCGGGCAGCGGGGACCCCTCGGACGGGCGGTGCTGCCGGGGGCACGGGGACCCCTCGGACGGGCGGTGCTGCCGGGGGCACGGGGACCCCTCGGACGGGCGGTGCTGCCGGGGGCACGGGGACCCCTCGGACGGGCGGTGCTGCCGGGGGCACGGGGACCCCTCGGACGGGCGGTGCTGCCGGGGGCACGGGGACCCCTCGGACGGGCGGTGCTGCCGGGGGCACGGGGACCCCTCGGACGGGCGGTGCTGCCGGGGGCACGGGGACCCCTCGGACGGGCGGTGCTGCCGGGGGCACGGGGACCCCTCGGACGGGCGGTGCTGCCGGGGGCACGGGGACCCCTCGGACGGGCGGTGCTGCCGGGGGCACGGGGACCCCTCGGACGGGCGGTGCTGCCGGGGGCACGGGGACCCCTCGGACGGGCGGTGCTGCCGGGGGCACGGGGACCCCTCGGACGGGCGGTGCTGCCGGGGGCACGGGGACCCCTCGGACGGGCGGTGCTGCCGGGGGCACGGGGACCCCTCGGACGGGCGGTGCTGCCGGGGGCACGGGGACCCCTCGGACGGGCGGTGCTGCCGGGGGCACGGGGACCCCTCGGACGGGCGGTGCTGCCGGGGGCACGGGGACCCCTCGGACGGGCGGTGCTGCCGGGGGCACGGGGACCCTTCGGACGGGCGGTGCTGCCGGGGGCACGGGGACCCTCGCACAGACAGTCCTGACCCGAGCTTTGCCTGTCCGCTCCCCCACGGAGCCCTGTGCGGTCCCTGCTCGCTGAGCCAGCCTTGGGCGCGGCTCTCCCCCCACCCTGCCCTCGCCATGAGCAGAATTGCTGAGATCTCTCTGGATTGTGAGTCAGCTTGGACACCACTTCCTCCTCGAGTGAGGAGAGGAGGTAGGGCAAAGGAATGTTGCCGTGTATTTTGACTGAAAGAGAAGTGAAACGATTTCAGGATAGTCAGGCAGAAGTGAGTTGTGTTCTATTTATTGAGCTCTAGTTCTATTTAGCATTACTTCTTGTGTTTGTATTCATATGCTGTGTCTGCACAGAGATGTGAGACCCCGACATACAGGTCAAGAGTGAAAGACTCTTGGAAGCTCTGTGTCCTTAGGTGATTCATCCCCATGTTTGCCCGCTGTTGGTGGAGATATCTGTGATAAGCAGCCCTAGGGAATCTACTTCCATTAGCTTACATTTGGTATGGTTTGCCTGGATTAAAAAAAAACAAACTGGGTTTTTCTGTAAAGTCTCAGAAGTAAGAATAACTTGAATTTGAAGAAACAGAAATCCTTAATTCTGTATGTGCATAGTATCTCCCCAGAATGGAACGTCCTGGGTGTTGTTAGCAGTGTCTGTGGAAGAGAATGGTTAAAGTGTATTTGTGGTAGCATGGTTTTAATGGGTTTTGAAATTCTTTCCTTTAAAGCTGCTTTTTCCCCTCCAAACAGCAGCCTTAAATGATTTGCTAAACCTTGTTGGGTGGTTTGGGGAAACACAAGCCTGGCTTATTTGTACTTTTAGTTGGCACTGTATATAAATGGATGATTTTGAGTCCTTATTTCATTTACCACAGATATTGTGCATCATCCTTGTTCTCCCTCATCTCCTCTTGTGATAGGCTTTGCCCGGGTTTTTGGAGACCCAGCACAAACGTGCTCCCAGTGAAGGAGTTTCCACTCCCTCATTCCGGGGATGCCGTTTCCTTGGCTCAGATCCCTGGGAACACCCTTTGGTCAAAGCTCTCTCTACTTATAATAAGGGCTTCTTAAAATGCTAACTCTGCTTCTTGAGCAATGCAGCTGTTTGTGCATACCTGAAAGTGTTCTCCAGGGACCACATGGGGGGTTTTCTGCTGTAATGTCTGGGAGCTGCCCCTGGGAATCAAGATATGGGACTGCTTTGAAACACACATTCTTCTGTTACCAAACAGTTGTGGGGATAAGGCAGTGAATAGAGACTGGGCCAGAGTAATAACACACCTGGAAAACAGTGCCTTCTGTGGGGATTGAGGCCAAAACATGCCTTTTCTTTTAGCAGGATATCATTGTAATTCGGGATTGCGTAATGTGCATTTAGAAATTGGTTGTTGAAACTTGCCTTAGGGTAGTGAAGTATTAGTTTACAGCTGGAAGGTAAAACTTGGTTCTTCTCCAGCGTGAGGAAGAACAAGTTAGTGCAGGTGTTTTCTGTTTACGTGTTCAAACCCATCCAGAACTTGTCCAAGGTACATCAGACAGAATCAGTCCATCAGGGAACAGTGAGAGCCTGTTCTCCAATCTGAGTGCCTTACAGAGCAGGATGAGACAAGAGAGGTGTTTGTTCTCTGAGTAAAGATCTTTCTCTGCAAAGACTCTTGCCAAACCTCCCATTTCCCCTTTGCCACTCTCAGCTCATGGGCAGTGGGTTGCTCTGGCATTGTTGTGTGTGCTGATATATGAACCTCCCAGTTCCAGCTCTGCACGAGGCTGTGTTAGTCCTGTTCCTGGACTCTGATCAAGTTTTTGTTCCAACAAGGCTGATTCAGTGTGGTTTTTAATGGATTTAGAAACAGAAGTCTTTCTAAAAGCTGTTCAGTGATTCTGTTTCTTCTTAATGTGCAAGATGATACTGCAGTTGCTTTGCTTCCCTCTCACTGGTGTTTTCTTTGTGACAAGCAGAACCAAAGGACTTCAGTTGCCCATCTTTGGAGTTGGTTGAATTACTGTCAGAGTACAAAGGTCTCACTGCTTAGGCTCTTCATTTTATTAAGAGTAAACAAAAAGACTTTCATAAGCCAATATGTATCAATCCCCTCTAACCAGCATGATTATAGTGCCAACAGCAGGTAGCAGCTTATTACAAACTTCTGCAACCTGTCTTTAATGGCTTGGGTTGGATTTTTGCTCTGAAAAAAGATTTATTCTCAAATACATCAATTCATGACTGTGATTTTTGTTCTGTCTTATTTTTCTTCCCCTTGAATCTTAATTTCTGTTTGAAGTTAAGTTGCCTTAGTTACTTAAACCTGGATTGTTTCAGTAGATGAAAGGGTTTCTTTCTGTATTCTGAGTGAGGAAAGTATGATTACAGCAGTTACGCTGCAAGAGCTGTGTAATTGTGTTGGTGGGTTTTATGCCTACAGCACTTGCTATATCTACCAATAATAAGGATTTCTCTGCCTTTTTCCTGATTTACAGGAGCTAAAATAAAAAATAAACACTTGTTCTAGAGTTTTAACCAGATCTCAATTACTAAGAAAGTATTTCCAACTTCTTTCTGGTTCTCTGAGCTCTTAATTTCAGATTGATCATTGAGTGGAGAGGAGTTTGGTCTGGGAAATTTGCCTGGGTGGCCTGAGAAAGCCCCAATACTGTCAGGAGAGGGACTGATGGAGAATAAAAAATAAGTCTGAAAGCCAGTTGGAAGGACATGCCCAGGACTGGCTGCGCAGTGCTGGGAGGTGGCTGGGAGGGCAGGTGCCGGGAGCTGGACTGGAGCAGGGACAGTGTGGAAGGGAAGGAGTGGCAGCCAGCCAAGCATCGGGCAGTGCTGGTGCCAGGCCTGGTTATCAGTGGAGTGTCCCTGGGCCTGAGCTGCTGCTGCCCTTTCTCTTCCACTCTCATGAAGCCCAGCTCTTTTCCCTGTTGAACACTGCTCTCTGCACCTGGACTACAGAGACCCTAAGAAACAAGCTTGAATTCCAGCAGGCAAAGTAATGTTTGCTGCCATCCTGGAGGACTGGATGATTGTGTGAGTGGTAATGCCAGTCCTTCCCGGAGAGATATTTGAGAGCAGAGTTTTGGGAAAGCATCAAGCCTCTGAAATATTGCCCCTGGCTCTTAACCTTTCTGTAGTCAAGAGACCCTTCCAGTAAAACAGTGATACAGCTCTGGCAAACTTCCCTGACCAGAAAGCAGAGTTTAAGCAAGGCAAGGTGTTGTATTCTGAACACATCCCATCAGTGATCATTTCTGCAGCATGTCTGATCTGTCTCAGGGCTGGGGGTTTCTCTGGTTTTTTATGCACATTAGCGAGATGTTATGTGGGTTCTGGCAATGATTCTCTTGCCTCACTGGCCCTTATGTTTGGAGCTGCCGTTTTAAGGGAATCCTTGTTACCTGGTGTCTGACAATCATATCACTAACTGGTGTTTGTGCTGAGGAGCCACTACAAAACCACAGGACAGGGCATCCAGGGTTAAAGAGCAAACAATAAATAGTCCCACTGTGTTCCGTGAGTGCCTCAGGGACTGAGTGTCTGATTTAAACGCTGTGACTTGTTGCTGCCTATTGGCTTTGAGCTGGACCAGGCTATAATGTTTCTGCACCATTTTTCTGGGAGGATTTGTAGGCTTAGTCAATTCTGTTTCTGAGGTAGAGATTCTCCAGTTCCCAGTTTAAGTATTTAAAATGCAGAAGAAATGCTTATTTAAGGAATTTTTTAATTCTATTACAATAGAACGGAGACCTCTCACTGTTGCATTGTTAATGGTGGTGTGGCTTGGAAACTCTTAAATCTGCTTTCTTGCTTGGGATTGGCAGATCCATTGGATGGTGTCACTGAGTACTGCAGTGTTCCAAGATTGTGTAACACACAAATGTAACTGTAAAGATATTTAAGTCTACTTTGTCTCTTTTTCTCTTCCTCCAGCATTCCTTCAAGATGTCTACTGTTCACGAAATTTTAAGCAAGCTCAGCCTTGAAGGAGATGTAAGTATTATTATCTAAACAAGAAAAATTTGTTTTACCTAAATGTCACAATCTTGTTTCTTTTACAGGACTCTGTGCCAATAATTGCACTGAGCTGTACTGTTCATAAGATTCCACACATCTCCTCTGCTTAAACTTTCATTGGCTAAAACCACAAAACATCTGTAAACCATAGGACAGTTATATGAGGTGACTGGATTTAATGAGGAACAAGTGAGTTAAGGATGATAAGAGCAGATGGAAATATGTTTGGTTTTGCTGATACTCTCCCAATTTCCTTTTTTTTTATTTTCAAATTAAAAATGAAGAACGTTACTTAATACAAATAAAAATATTGGGGATTTTATTCCTGTAATGGTCATCACCAAAACCAAACTATTTCTTGAAAAAAACTTTTCTCAAACTTATTTTCTTGTTTTCTGCTTTCGTTTTGATTGTGTGTTTTCCACCACATCTGCACTTGGTTTATGGTTTTATTGAAATGCCAGAAAGCCACAGCCTTTGTTTGGTTTCTTAAGCTGCAGCATTAGATGGCAGGTTACCAGTGTGGTATCAGCACATCACGCCATGACTTTGTGGTTCTGTGATTGGCACTGAAGGGGAAGCGAATCCTATCTGTGCATAATTTCATCGTATTGCCTTTAAACTTGCTGTATTTGTAAATCTCAGAGCTGGTGACTCCAGGTCCAAGCTCGGTACAAGCACATTTTTTGCCGTTTTTTGTTACTTGTTGTGCAATGACTGATCCCAGGCTGTGTTTGTGAAAGAGCTGTTGCAAGGAGCTGGCCAGTGCACTGGAGGTAAGTGGTAGAACTGGTTTTGTAGTGCAAAAGCAGTCAAGTTTCAGCTTTCCTGACTCTGTGTGTTTTAATGGAGAGTTACTTTCAGAATAATGTTTAAGTAATCTATTCTCAAGGGCAGAAATGTTTATTCCCTAACGCTTGCAAATAGTTGGAAAAGTGAAATTTGAAACTCTTCCATGCCAGCATTTTCATCAGAAATGCTGCCCCAGAATCCTGTGAGAAGCATCAGGCAGCTGGTGAGTTCTGTAGGGCCTGAGTTGGAACTGGAATTACTGAGCAGCTGTCTTGCATAAAGCATTTGACCCATTTCCCCAAGCAGTGATTCAGCAAGTTAACTGACATTAAACACAAGGTTTGAACCACCCATTTCTCTCTTAAAAAACCCAAGTTTTTAGCCTTGATGTTATAGAATGGTCATGGCTGAAGCCAAGTCCTGTCCTGTGCCAGAAGGAACTTGTGTGCTCTGCATCACTGGTACAGAGATTGATTTGGGTCAGGGTAAAGAAACTCCCCTGCTTTCTTCAACCTTCCTTCCCTTAGGGAGAGGACGGAGTTGAGCTGAGGTTGATCTGTGCTTGCAGTTTCTACATCTCTGCCCTAGAGTAGAGAAAGATTCCTGGAATCCTGAAATGTAGGTGTTATGAAAGGGCCCTGGTGTTGATAGAAGAAACTGAGCCTCTTCAGCTTTCCTGTTAGTGATGTTTGCTTCTCCATCAAGTTTTGTTCTTCCCAATAGGACTAAATTTGTCAAGCTCATAGGAGGTAAAACAGCCAGAGGACCTCTGAAGCACTCTGGATACATGGGGAGGAAACATCCTCTGCCTTAGTTTGGCCCAGGCTGTGGTGCAGTTACACTTCAGCTGGACTTCTACTGCCATATTGTAGAGAATTTTATGTTGAACTAAATGGAAAGTCGGTTGGGAAAGCTCTTGTCTGAAAATATCCAGTACCAGTACTACGATACAGTCGTGTACCAGAGTGATTTGAGTCTGTATAGTCTGAATTTAAATGGCTTTTTTTCACAGGCAATCACCCTGCGAAGACCTGTGTCAGGTGTCAGGGAAAGTGAATCTAAATCAGTACATGCTTTGGGTGGGACACAGTAAAAGGTGGCTGCCAACTGCAAATACACTGTGTATTTTGTTAGTGTATGGTATCATCTTTACAGTAAAATGCTCTATCCAAATCACTCAGAAGATACTCAGTGTGGGTGGAAGGAGGGGTGCCCAGCTCTGCCGAGGTGACTTGCTTCATGTTCTCCAGAGTGTGGTTAATTAGCAGTGCCACGAGGTGTGTGCCTTGGGTTAGGGACCTGTCAGGCACACACATCTCTCTGAGGCTCCTTGCACATCTCCATTTACTGTTTCTGTTACCAACTTGATCTGCTAAAAGGACAGTCTGTGTTTTGTGATGTGGCTCTGGGCCAAACTGGGGCCACTTTGCTGGACTGAGCTGATGGTAAGACACAAAAGAGAATGGCTCAGTTTATCAGTGCTTTTTTGACTTCCCATCCTCACAGCACAAAACAGACTGTCTCAAGAGGGCACAGCAGTTGCTGCCAGTGGAATCTGTCCAGGACAGCCTGACCCCTGCAGGAGAGAGTCAAATGTAGTCAGAAACCATGGAATATTTTTAGTTGAAAGTTGTCCTCTTAAAAAATTTTGCAAGTAAAAAGATTCTCTAGGGATATTAAGACAGCTTAGCCCTGTTCATGAACACAGCCTTCTGCTGGAGTTAGGGACAGAAACAGAAGTTTCTGGGGCTCTTTGCCAAGAAAGCTTAGCTGTTCATTCACTTAGGAAACAGCTGTTTCAGGTGTTGGTCACAACACCTTTCTGCCAGGGGTTTAGGTCTCTAAACTGAACTCAGCAGAGTGGGATTTGTGAGTATTTCTCAGCTCTTTGTATGAAAATCTGTGGTTTAGTTGAACCTGCCTGTGGGAGGTGATAACAAGCTAAACTGTTGGCTTAGAGTGAAGCAGCTGAGGAGATTTGAATCTTTATTCTGGTGACCCTCTGTTTGAAGCTGTAATCCTCAGGAGAGGGCCATAATAAACAGCTGCTAAAATCTGGTAACTTTTAAAATGTTGCTTCTGTTTACTCAGTGAAGTTACCTGCAAGTCCTCTGACTCTTAGCAGAGGTAATTTGAAATGTCATTTGGTTTTGTTATCCTCATGCTGCTTAAACCAAGTATCTGCAGGCAAAGAGTTTCAAAAGGACATTGTGAGTAACTTTTGCTTTCTAGAACTATAGGCTTGAAAATATTTCTGTTTGTATTATCTTTAAAGTCTGTGAGATAGGGCATAAAACTTGTTCTGACTTACTCATTAATCTTCCATCTCCCTCTGCTTTTTTTCAATCATTGTTTGTAGCCTGTAATCCAAAGTAAAGTATAGGCTTTAAATCTAAAATACGTCAGACTTTCATTTTCTTTGCATTAACTTTCTGTAGTCATTTTCCTTCAGATCTAGCCAGAAAACTCCAGATTTTAGAATACTGAGGTTTAGTGAATAAACTTGGAATGTGGTAGGTTTTTGCTGCAATGGAATATCCATTTGTCTGTATACTGTGCTATAATAAGCATGGCTGTGAGTGGATTTCTGGAGAACAGAGTTGGTGGCTCTCTGTAGGAATCTGTTTTCACATTCTTGTATTTAAACATTTGGCTGAATACCAGTTTAACTGTTTTATTAACTGCAGCAGTTACACATTACACAATTTAACTTGGAAGTTGTTTTCCTCCTTTTCCTTCCAGCATTCTCTCCCACCAAGTGCTTATGCCACAGTGAAGGCCTACTCCAACTTCGATGCCGACCGGGACGCTGCCGCCCTGGAAACGGCCATCAAGACCAAAGGTGAGAACAGGGGCTGGGGCTTCAGTCCTCTTGTAGGACACAGGGCTGGCTTGCAGAAAAACACAAAAACACTCTGTTTTGAGACCAATGTTTTAATATCCTTACTGAAGGATACCTGTTTTAGGAGGTGTTGGATTTTCTCAGACCTCACGGATGAAATCTTGACCCAGTTGGAGTTTGAACCCTGTAAATGCTTTGAATATGCTTTTGAGTTTGTAGCCATGAGTTGTTGAAGTTATCACTGAAAGTGTCCACTTTTTCTCTCTCTTGACGCATCAGTACTTCAAATTCTACTACTTTTCTGCCACTGAGAATGAAGTGTCAGCTTCTGTGGCAGAGACTGGGGACCAGGCTCTGAATCATGGATTTCTGCTGCATTATTGGATTGGACGTTTCTTCTTCCTTTCAGCTCTCCAGACAGCTGCATAGGGGTGGTTTGAACACTCTTCTCCTGGGTTTTGAACTAAATGCTCATGCATCTTGTATTAATTTGCGGTCAAAGAAAGTCCTAGAAACTAGTTTCTGAGCTGGGTTTGCAGTATTTCAGGCACAGGGCAATGTGAGAGTCCTCTGCTTCTCTGAGCCAGGCTGTTAGGGAGGCTTCTCTCTGCTCTGCTGGAACCATCAGGAGTGCAGGGAGTACGAACTCTGACTCTGAGAGCATTCCTTGGTGGTACTCCCAGGGCTGTGATCCTCAGTCCTTGTGCTGCTCTGGGACACCGAGGGTGTGCCACACCTTCCATGCTTGTTCAGGCCAGAGAGGCAACAGCTGGGTGGAGCTGCAGCTGACAAGTTTTTTGCCTACATGTCAGGAGGGGGAGAAATTTAAAAGCCAAATAGCTTCTCATCAGAAAGAAATGCTAAGTCTTCATCAGCATCAACAAAGCACATGGTTGACTTGCTCTAAAATGTCAAATATTTCCCCACCCTAGCAAGCAATGAGGCTTCCTTGCACAAGATCTCTTAATTTAACTGGAGAAATACCTGACTGAGGTAGGGTCAGTTGTGATTTTAAATCGTTTATGGTTTGCTCTTATTTAAAGAAATCCTCTTGTGAGAGAGGTGTATGTGCCATCATGTTTGGCAGAAGATGTTGTGTGTATATGTAGAGTTTTGTCTAGACTTCATAATTTTTTACAGCTCTGATTGTAGGGCAAATCTAAACATGTCAAATATACCATCAGACCTGCAGGATAGGTACAAATTCACACATTTGAACCCTCAAGTTGTTAATTACTGCAAAAGGAAATTGCAATTTCCCAGGCAGTACAAAAACATTTCCAGTCAGGAAAGTCAAACTCAGGTCGTTTTTTCACTTTCTTCCAGCAAAAATAATCAGTTTGCTGAGTTTTGGTTTTAGGATAAATGGAAACATTTCATCAGAGAGATGATTTTCAACTCTCTGAACAAATAATAGGGGAACTTATTCATGGACCTTCATGTCTGAAGGACTGAGCTGATCTTTGCAAATTAGTTTATTATTCAGGACCTGTTTTGGGAAGGTGGCTTTAAAGGTGAGAATCTCTTAATGGTTGTGATACTGAATCTTCCACCCTGAAGAGTCTCCCAAAGGAAGTATTCCTGTGGAAAAGTAAGAAGTAGAGTGTTATGACCCTTTTCCGGGTACTGTTTTGTTGCACTTTGAATGCTTTGTTAAAGGATATTTTCATCTGCTAATTCAGAAAATGTGCTAAAATGTGTGTTCTCTAAAATATATGTGGGGTTTTGCTCAAATGAAAATTCTGAATCATCCGGACAAGAACTGTTTTTTTTCCTATGGACAGTGGTGTAAACAGCCACACAGGGAAATTCTTCGGCAAGAACAAGTTTAAAAATATTTCTGGGAAGTATCAAAGTAGTTTTTGAGCTAAAGATATAACACCCATAATGAACAAGCTCTATATCCAAGCAGCTCCCACTTTCCTAGGAAGTATCACCATTTCTCTAGCCATTAGTTTGCCCTGTGTGCAGGAAGTGGAAATCAGCGCTGTAAATTATCATAGAATAGCAAAGAGTGATATGACCTGTTTATTTTGTTTGAAGACACTGAGGGAGACAACAGGTTATAAATACACATGGAAGCTGTTTTGTGGCTGAGGTGGCAACTTCAAAAAAACCCAGGCACATAAGAACCGAGCGTTTTTGGGGCTTTACTCTCTGCAGGATAAAGGACTCCTGGTATCTGAAACCCATGTTTTGAACACCGAGGTGTGTCTGTGCTCTGTGGGTCTGCATTTCACTGTCATCAGAGCAGCCAGGTGTGTCCTTTATAGCAGTGCTGTGGAAATGAGCCCTGGTGGAGTCTTATCTCTGGGTATCCCTTATATAAACAGGGTGGTGTTTGCCATCCTAGCAGGCTGCTTTGGCCAGAGCAATTGTTATCCAGCTGTTCCTCAGCTGTGGAAACTCCCAGAATCAGAGTCATCAACCTCTGTTTTAGTGACTGTGTGTGAAATGGGTAAAACTTATTTTACTGCCTAAACAACAGCTTTGTTTGTTTTAGACAAAGATCTAGGGCAGAGTTCTGCTCTGTGTAATATCTGAATATTTCAGCATTCATTCCCACCATTGAGGTTATTTCCTCCCACCTTGGTTGGCCATCTATGATCTGTGCAGGATCTGTGGAAAATACTGGCATGTGTTTACTGGGGCTCAGATCTGTCTGCAAAAACTGTACTGGACAAATGCATTGTCCAGCCCTTTGCTGGGCTTTGAGTGCAGCTGAATTAAGTGCAGGGGGTTTATATATATCCAACAGCCTAGAAAGGGCAATGTGCAGGAATGGCTGGAGGTGATGTAAAACCAGTTTGCAGTTCACAATCCTTCAACTCAGAGGTTGCATAATGCAAATAACTAGTTACAGTCCTGGCTTGTCCTTTTGTGATAAATGTCATGGCTGTGTTCCATTTTTATGCTGTTTAGTGTTTCTGTAGAAATTCATCTCGTGCCTTAGCATGTCCTTTGTAAATGTTGCCTTTTTGCTGTATAGGACAAGAGGCTGTTTAATTTCTGTACAATGCTCTGTTGTGCCCTGTGTATAGATTAGCTGATGTGCATGAGCCTCAACAGAAGAAACTAAGCAGAACAGCATTAACAGAGCTTATGTTAGGTGTCCTTTTAATTCTTTTGTAGCAAAGACAACTGCTGAAGTGTCTGTCTTCTGTTTCAGAGTTAACTTCCTTTCTCTGAGACTTTGTGTGCCTCAAGTATTTGTTAAATAATTTTGTCAAAGTAGGTTGTCAATAATCAAGTCACTTGCAACCTTTTATCGAGGTCTCATGAGATACCTTTTTTTCCCATGACTGGCAGAATTCAAACAGATCTACAATAAATTCATTCCGTGCAGACATTGGTAAAACAAGGATGACATGTAAACCAGTGAGTTCAGTCTTATAGAAGGATCTTCTGTTTATGTGATTTATTCAACCTTTTAGTAGAGTTTTTGATGTTATGAAATAAGTTTTTAGAGGCAACCTGCTGGCATGCTGGTGAGGGAGGATAGTGCCAAATAATCCCCCAAACTGCATCAGTCACATATTCCGGGTATTAGAAGTATCACTGAAGAAATATCTCATTGCAACGGGGTTTGGGTTTGGTGAAATCTTGCAAAGCAAAATAGCAGAGCTGAAATTACATCTGGTTTTATCTAAATTTTCCCCTTTGACTCCAGTGGGACCAGGGTTTTTTCCAAGGAAAATAAGACCCTGCAGACCATGAGCTCAGTCAAACAGTCCCAGGACTGTGCTGGTACCAGGTGGTGTTGAGGCCTCCCAGGGGCTGATCATGTACATTCCCCACCCGAGGTCTGGGGGAGCTGCTCCCCATCCCATTCCTCCCTGCACACTGATGATCTCTGTAGTACCTGGGTGCTGTTGGGGCAGAACCAGTTCTGGTGTTCTGTCCGTGCTGTGCTTGAAAATGTAGTTCAAGAGAGGACATTTCTAGTAAATGAGCTGAATGAATGCATGCAGACAGAAAAGATGTCAGCTCTGTGCTCCCCATGTCCTGGAAAAGTGACTGTCCATATCCTCCACAACAATGCTGGTGCTCTTGGTGTGGCCCATGGAGATTCAACTACAGTGTCTTCTAAACCAAAAAATAAAAAACTCCAAGTGATCCTCTCGGTTATATTTATTTCCTCTCTTTTGCTGATTGAAGCACAACACTGCCACAGATTGCCTCTTCCAAAAGAGAAGGTGTTATCAGACATTTTCTTTCCATGGCCCACCGATAGAAATGCAGTGATAAAATCTGCCTAGCCAGAATAAATTTGGAAGTAAACTTCTGTTTCATTGCCCTGAAGCTTGCAGAGATTTTAGTGAACAAAGAAAAGTGTTAGAGCTGCTGTCCTGCCCTGCCCCACCTTAGCAGATGTGAGTCAGCATCCTGTCGGTGCAGCAGCATTCCCAAGTGTGAGGTGCAGGCACTCACTTTCCCCTGAATGCCAGAGCACTGAGTTCACTTCATATTTCCACCCTCTAAACATAGCATAAGAAACTTGGCTGCAGGCATTTGGGGCTTGCTAATTTATCACAACTGTGATATGATAGAGCTCGAAAATGTCATTTATCCCTTTTCAATGCCAAGAGTTGTTTAAATTTAGGATTTATTGAAAAGCTTAAGACACTGGCTTGTGCTGTGCTGCAAGGCCCAATGTCTGTGTGTGGCCATTTCTGGACTGGGAGAATTTGTTTTCTTTTATGAAGTGGGAACACTTGAAAATGTGCGGGAGTAGGTTGTGGCTGACACGTGCAGTCAGCGTGTTTGCAGCCCAAAATCTGTAACTTAGACACATGATGCTGTCCAGGGCCTTTTGACATCATTTGCAGGTCAGACTGTGAGTAAGAGCAGTGCTGTAGGTCTGCCCTGAGGACACCAACCTGAGGGGTAGCATTTTAGCAGGAAAAATGTGAAGAAGAAAGGAATTTTGGATTTGACTCATAATTTTGGATCGTGCAGCTAGAGGCTAGATGGGCTTTTGCAAGATTCACACTTTCTATGATTGCTTTTTATAATATCTGTTGCAGTTCTTTGTTTCAAGTTGCTGTGAGGTTGCATTGGGTAATATGGAAAATAAATGTAGCTGGATTCTGAGTCCTGCTGGTAGCTGCTGATCCAGTCCTTACTTTCTGGCATTTTTTTAATCAAAAAATCATCTTTTGTAGTGACCTGTGTGCAAATTTTTAAGAAACTACTCATAAGACTTGTAATAAATGGAGAGACCTGAGGCCAAACTCTGGGCTCGTTCTGATCTCTAGAGCAGAGCCACCTATTTGCTTCAAAACCTTGCCAGGAAAAAGATGACCTCTTACACTTCATCTTTCTGTTACTGAAGAATATGCACTGCACTAGACATGCAATATTCAGAAAGAGTTTTGCTGCTTCCAAGTCAGTGTGAAAATAGCCCAAAGAGGTGGTTACACAGCACAGCTGATATTTGAGTGGCATCATGAGAGTGCTCCAGGTGTCTCCTCTGTCCATCCATTTGTGGGCTCTGCTGACTGTTCTGTTTGGAAGATGTTGTTACCTGGCCATCACTTCCAGCTGTGCTGTCATTCTCCACACAGCTTTGTTTAAGCAATAATGTACATAAATACAAAGAGGACATTTTACCTGGGGGCTGAAATCAGTGACACAGGCACAAATGTGCATTGGAGAACTGGGGGAGGATGTTCAAATTCTTTCACTTGTTTATTTTTACAAAGTATTCCAAGAAAAGTTTATAATTGTCCTGCAAAAACAGAGTTGTGTTCACTGTTTTAAGCAAAATTAGAAAATTAAATGAAAAATCTGATTTTTACCTGAGCAAGCTGGTGCGTCCTCACCCAGGCCTTTGGAAATTCCAGCCACCAGCCACAAATGTACCTGGGCTGACCTTTGCAGTTCTGTTCAGACACAGTCAGTGTAAAACTGTGCCGTGCTGCTCTTCCTATTTGTTATTCCAACTATTTTGTCCCTGGCTATTTTGTATATGTGGCTAAGAAGTCTCTTTTTTTCATCTTGTGGCAGGGGAGCTTGCTTTTCTAAACCTGTTCCTTTGAGTAATGGAGTTCCAGTTCCTGGAAGGTCTCACAGTAAGAGGAAGTGTTTAACACCACTTGAATGCTTAGTTACGGGGATGTACATGGGCTTGTTTGGCTTCTCTGTTGGTGTGAATAAACAAAGGGTCGCTGTCCTTGCAGAGAGCACTGGTAGAGACAGGGATGATGGCAGGGTGTGGAGATTTATGCCCATGGGGTCAGAGCCCTGTCACAGGGTACAGAGCAAGTCAGATCCTTCAGGTTCATCTCAAGAAGCCCAGGAGCCTCCAAATCCAACGAGCTTCTGGAGTATCTACTGAGTTGCCAAGACCAAGCTGCAGATGAGAGTTGTGATCAGAGGAAGAACTACCAGCCCAAAGAATTCAAGTTCGAGAGAATCCAGTTAGAAAGCAGCAGGTGAAGTGGGGAAAAGGAGTGGGAATCTGACATGGGAGGCAATAGCAGTAGGAGGAGCACGTGGAAAAGTCTCAAGGTGCTGCCTGCGGTGACAGAACAGAGTGGCAAGTGGCTGTGTCTGGGAAATGACACTGGGAAATCCTGCCTCCCATGCAACAGCAAACCCTTCTCCATGTGCACTGCCCTGCTGGATGGCCCCTGCAGGATGTACAGCTGGGGTGAGCATTAGGGTCTGTTACAGCCAGAGGTCTAACACTGGATGCTGCTTTGGCTCTTAACTTCAATAAATCTGAGTAAGCTCCTTGCATTCAGCCTGCAGTTGCACCGAAATGCATGGATTTGGAATGCTGCACTCCAAACTAAACCTTCACTGATACCTAGTTCACTTGTCTGAAAGATAAGTTGGGAGTTTGAGCACCCACGTCCTCTGGGCACGTTGGTTACAGCTCGGAATGGATCTTCCAGTCAGAATTTCAAAAAAAGGAGCATGTAATTCTTCCAGTGTCAAAAAATCCCTTCTGTTCCCTGAGCCTTGAGCTGCTAAGAGAATGAATACACTTTTATTTTCACGTTTTTATGTTTGGAACGATAGATTAAATGGGTTCAATAGAAAATATAACTGCTTTATTAAGAAGCCTTAATTGAAAACACTCTACTGAAACGACAGGCCAGGCTTTAATAAGTACAAGTTCGTGTCAGTTTTAAGGTCTGTGTTCTTGAGCAACTTTGTGCAGAATTGTGTGTGCCTGAACACAAGTGCACAGACTCCTAAGTGAGGCAGAAGACAGGGTCACAGGGCTGGTCACAGAGCAGACTTGGAGGTGTGTTCCTGCCTGTGTACACCTGGATTTCCTCAGGAGCCTGGGTTCTAACTGGCTGTGCTTTCTCCAAGGCCAGGACATGACAAATACTAATGGGAGTGTTGGGCTCTGCTCTAGACAGCACATGTGCTGTGCTTTGAGTGTTGGAGAACAGCTGGATACAAAGAGAGCCACACCAGAAAAGCTTCTTTAACTCTGTCTCTCGCTGCTGTAGGTGTGGACGAGGTGACCATCATCAACATCCTGACAAACCGCAGCAACGAGCAGAGGCAGGACATTGCTTTTGCCTACCAGAGGAGAACCAAAAAGGTAGGAAAATGTAAACAAATACTAATTATTCAATATTTTTCTTGTGGACAGTTTGATTTTTCAGGGTTTATCTTTTCTCTGAAATTAAAAAAGTTGCATCTGCCTTGTCCATGCTGTCACCGTTTAGGACTGGTGGATCTTCCAAATGTGTTGAGTATGCACAGCTGGGACTGCAGTCTGTTGGAGACAGTGGTTTCCTTGCACCTGCAGAAGTTACAGTGGGAGCCACAGGATTCCCTGCTGCAATATGATAAACAATACTGAAAAGTCATTGGTGTGAAATGCCTCCATTTGAAGGAAAAAAATGAGAGGGAGATGCTTTTGAGGATGAATTTTTTTTTTGTTTGGGGTTTTTTGGGGGGATGTTTGGGGTTTTGTTTATTTTGTTAAGACAACCCAGCATAAGGAAAGTATTCTGTTTCTGTTCAAAGCTGGCTTAGCTGAGGAAGGACTGCAGTCAGTTGTGCTATGAGCACTGCAGATGTGAGCCAAGTGATATGATGAGTTGTGTCACTAAATCCTGTCAGAAATACCTTGGATACTAAGCTACTGATGGAGAGAAATCTATAAAACGTGTGCAGAATTCTGCACCTTGAGTCTCACTCTCTGGAAGGCAGGAGCTCTTCTCTTCTGAAGTTGTCAGAATCTTACCCTAATTGAAGTTTCATGCCCTGATAAAGAGGAACCTTGTATAGAGTTCAGATTATGATGGATGTATCTCTTCCAGGTTTGCCAGACCCCAAATGGTAGTCCTCCAACAGCAGCCCAGAATACTCATCTGAACCCAAATGTAAATGTAGAGTTAAATTTTGGAAGTTCACTGGCTTTGGTGCATGACTGACGTAGGCACATGCAGAGGCACCCAGGGGTTGGACACGTGCATGTGTGCCCACATCTGCACCCCTGTGGTCCTGCCCTTGGGCACTGGGAGAGTGAGTCCTGCACAAAAGTGGGCCCTAATTGTGAAATGTGTCACCTAAAGCTTTGTTAAATGTTTTGCATGACCACAAAAATGCACAGTCAAGAAAATCTGCAACTTTTTTCATCTGTTTCTCTCTCACCTTTTTTCCTTGCTGCAACCCAAGAGCAAACTGAATTTATCGAGTTTAACAAGTGCCAAAGAATAAACCAATCTGTAGAAACAATGGGAATTTGCATAGAAACCACTCAGAGAGATAAAAGTGAGAGGAGGCAGTGGGATATGAAAAGACACGTAGGTATATCTTCTAGGGACAGTGTCTCGTGGTTTGCTTTGCCTATGGGTTGTGCAGTTTTGTGCAGTTTTGGTTGGCAATGTCTTGTGTTGTTGTAGGCTGCTCATTTGTTTGGTGCAGGATTTATCAATAGATCATAGTTTTTAAATGTCACATATCTACCTGTCTTTTCATTCCTTTGAGCTGAGCAGTGTCTGATGGAAACTCTTGGTAAGCTTGAGGAATCTTTGCCCATCCCCAGTGTCAGTGGAGCTCCCAGTGCAGACTGGGCCATTCTGCATGTGTGTCTTCACGTGTGTCTGGTCAGTCCTGACTGCCACCAGTAATCCCTGGCCTTGAAATGAACTGCTGGTATCCAGATGCTGCCCTGAAACACTTAGGAAATCACTTTCCATTTGCTATTTGTAAATAATTGATTGCTGTCAGTCGCTGCTTTCTGCTTCTCCCTTGGAGCACTCTGAGCCCTGGCGAAGAATGGCAGGGTGGAGACTCTGCTGTCCTGGCAGGGGCAGGAGACCTTATTCTTCCAGAAGCCTGCTAATATGAGGGCAGGTGCTTGGTTCAGTTACAGTGTTTAGTTGCAGTTATTTTAGTAAATAGTCAAATGGTTTGGGTTGGAAGGGATCTTGGAGTCCCAAGGTGGACACTGTGCACTAGACCCACTTGCACCAAGCCCCATCCAGCCTGGCCTTTTGAACACTTCCAGGGCTGGAGCATCCACAACTGCTCAGGCAGCTTGTTCCCTACAAGTTATTCCAGAGATATGTGGTGGTATTGCTGGTTTAGCTTAATGCCTGAAGAACCTGTTGTCACACAAAGGATGGAGCACTGAATCCAGCAGTTGTACTAAAATGTGTCTTACACTAAAGCAGGTAGATGCCCCAAACCCACATTCAGTCCCTTGTCAATCCACACAGTGAGTGAACACAGTATTACACAGATTAGTGCCTGGATTAAATGGGTGACTCTGGAGATGGACTCAGTGCCTTGGCTCTTTATCTCCCTGGCACAGACTTCCCTGCAATCCAGCTGAGGTCCCTTTCTCTGCCCCCTGTTCCCCTGCCTCTCCAGCTCACACATTGTTTGTGGAGAAACCAGCAAATTAAAGGCAGCAGTTCCCTTCTGAATGCTACAGATTTAACTTCAGCTTGGGGAATACTTGGATCTGGGTGAAGCCCAGGCTTGATCCAAGGGGTTTCAGCTTCACACTATGGCGAAGCTGATAGTTAGAATTATTCCAGTTGCACCTGAAACCTGTACGAGGACATGGCCTCTGGCTTTCTTTGCTGCAGGTTTGCAAGCATCCTGTGAGTGAACATACCTGACTGTTTCTTTCCCTAGCAGTGACTGACAATTAACAATAGGGATTTTTAGCTACAATCTTCTGAGAGTTTCCTTGAAGACAGGGGTCACTTTTCTGTGCTCAGAGATGATTTTTTTCTCTTGAGCTGAGCTGTTTGAGAGCTGGGCCTTACAGTGGAGCAACTGTGCTGTCAGTTTTCCAATGTCTTAGCTAGTCAAGGGCTGGGATAATAGATAAAAACACACAAGTAATACAGTGCCACTGGGAAAACTCTGGGAGTAAGGTGAAGAAGCACTGACCACAGGGAGTCAAACTCAGATCCATCTGGGCTTATTAGTTCCAACAAAGCATCAGTGCTTCAGGACTGGGGCAGAGCTGTTCAGATGTGTCTGCACTGTGCTTCCCAACACTTTGTCAGCCACTGGTGCATTTCTTCTTATTTTCAGAGGATTAGAAAAAAGCTCCTTTGCCCTAATTTCTTTCTTAGGCTTTCACAGAAGGAAAGCTCTTTGTGTTCTGTTTCCTTGTCAGTTGTGTAAGAAACACTGTTGCAGGCTTGGAGACTTAAGCACTGCAGGTTAAATTCTCTGGAGATCAGAAGTGAGCTTTAATTTTTTTCCTTCCATTGTCCCTCCTATTCCACAGGAACTTTCTGCAGCACTCAAGTCTGCTCTGTCAGGTCATTTGGAGGCAGTGATCCTGGGCTTGCTGAAGACACCAGCACAGTACGATGCCTCTGAGTTGAAAGCTGCCATGAAGGTAAATAAGCTTTGAAATTCAGGGTTCTCAGTCTGATGTCACTGTCTCAAGAATGAGTATGGATTTCATACCCAAGGCTGCAGTTTCCAAACATGTCCACTGATTGTAATTTTTTTTTTTTAGTGCTACAGTTTAAGTATCCTTAGCTGCAAGGCATCCAAAATGAGAGAAATTCTGGAACCATGTGTTTTTAAACTGTTAGATAAATCTGTTTAAGGAAAAAACCATACTTGTCAGCTCAGGAGTGACTGATAGGCTGCTTTGGCTGGATGCTGCTTTGCTGACTGCTCTTAGAAACAATATACAGGTTCGCAGTACACAAAACCATCACGAGGGCAGCTGTTAGAGGAGCATTAAATCCTCTGCCAGCATTTATAGGCTTAAGCAGCTGTTTCCAGTTACTGGGTTATTTTATCACTGATCTTGAAAGAACATCCTGTACCACACCTGCCCCTGTGTGGAACACGAGGAAGGGCATCAAAAGGAGTCTTTGGAGAAACAGCCCGGCAGGGAGTCCCTGTATTCCCCCCTGCAGTCACAGGCACGGATTGCTGGGTCAGAAATAACCTGTTCTGCAGCCACTGAAACAAGGCTTGGGAGGTGCTCATGCCAGTACATTCACCTTTTTAAGCCAGCTAAGGTTTGGGAACTTGTAGTTATAATCATCACTTCAATTCTGAATGTTCTGGATCGGGTTATTTTTTTTTTTAAATAATTAAAAACAAGTGCTAAGGTACGTCTACTGAAATTCAGAACATGACCAAAACCCCAAGTAACTAAGTTCTCCAGACAATTAGAAGGGAGTTAAAAAACTAAAAAGAAAAGAAACCCATCCCCTCTACTGCATAAACACACACACTACACACACCCCCCAAAAAAACCCTTTAAATCCCTAAAACCAAAAACCCAACCGACTGTAACTCCATGGTTACTCCATGGTAACTTCAACTGTGGGCCAAACCCCTTGTTTGAGTAATCAGCTGCTGCCCTCTCCTGGCTTAAGTACAGGTTATCCCTAATTTATTGGGAATCACATTAGTTTGGGAGGTTTTTTTGTTTTAATGTCTTACACCCGACACACGATATTTAGGATGACCACGTACCATTTATGTTGTATTGACAGCCCAAGGACCAAGCAGTGGGCTCAGAGTGGCCCCAAATGTGGACTATTCTGTTGTCCAATAGGTTGCTGTTCCCAACTCCCCAGCACCTCCTCTAGTGCTCAGAATGTGCCTGAGCTGAAGTTTTGGTTGATACAAAGGAGCATTATAAGCTCTGACATGGGCACCAGAGTTGGGTAAAGCATAGTTATCATTGAGGAGTTAATTATTTTTCTGTTACACGTTCTTGCAAAGTATTTTAAAAATATTTAGGAAATCATACCTGTTGTTAGCCTTCATTTCTTCGCCAGATACCCGTTAGAACCATTCTGTGGCAAGCTGTCCTAGTTTCCTTAGCTTTAAGCCATTTTTATAAATTTACTTGGGTTTACTCTTGTTTGTTTGTGGTTTGGGTTTTGGTTTTTTTGAGGGGAGGATATTGGGGTTTTTTTGCTTGTTTGTCCCACTCTCCTCTCCCATCAGTAGAGACTCTTTATCCAAAGAGTAGTTTTCCATATAATTGCCTCCATTTTCCACACGCTAAAGACTGCAGCATGAGAGCTTGTCCCAAGATCTCTTGGAGTCCTGTGGAAATTATGCCCATTTCTGCCACATACAAATGACATTCTGTTATCGATGGGTGTAACAAACAGCACCCTAACAGGATTGAAAAACACATTTTCTTCCTGTGCTCCCAGTGGACAGAAAACAGTCACACTTAGGCCATGATAAGTTGATCTTACCCGGTCGTGCTGCTGGGAAGCACACTGGGTGTTAGACACAGCAAATGCTCACTGCCCAGAGATCTCAGGATCTGAGATCTGCAGGATCTCAGAGCTACTGGAGGAGTATTGGGCAACTAAAAATGTTCCATATATTGCTACTCAGGAGCAGCTGGCAAAAAATATCCCTGACTGGCTGTGAAACTGTTGGAGTGGAAGAGAGGATGTCTGTACAATACCTTTAAACCATTTAAGCAAGCCTGTTCACGCGTAGCTCCTGACTGAGCCTTGGATGTGTTGCAGGGCCTGGGAACTGATGAAGATACACTCATTGAAATCATCTGCTCACGAACAAACCAGGAGCTCAGTGAGATTAACAGGGTCTACAGGGAAAGTAAGTTCACTGTGGAAGTGTCCATGTGCTGTGTTTTTACACTGAGTTTGCTGGATGAGTTCCTGTCAGTGGGTCATTATTAGACAGCCTACCCAAATGTGCTCTCAGCCTCTGGCAGTTGGACATAACTTGTTGTACTGGTGTGCTGGGTATCTCTGCGTGTTTTATAATTCCATCTTGTTGCTTGGTAGCAAACAGATTAGAGAATATATACCACTCACACAAGTTGTCTGAATTAATTTCTTTTATAAGCTAGGTATGCATAAGTGACAGAAATAATGACGTTAGATTTAGGGGTTTACTACTTGTGTAGTAAGTAGGTGAATCTGAAATCCACTGAAGCATGCTTGTAAGCTTGTTGGGTAGATCTGCCAGAAAAGACATGAAATAAAACTTCATTGAAGCACATATTCTATTTTTCAACTTTTCTAAAGCATGTTACCTGATTGAAGCTAAAATTCATAGTTGACTGTAAGTAGGTATGAGTGCTCCAAGATCCGTCCTCAGTGAGGTTACTTGTCCTGTAATATTCCTGGTATTTTTACATGGGCCATTCTTGTTGGGTTCATCGCAGTTCAGCTGTCCTGTTGTTTACCTTGAGCTTCCAGCTGAGCTCCACCACAAACAGCCTGAAATGTAGCAAATCCCCATGTGCTGGGTCACACAGCGTCAGGCACTGCTGGTGAGGTGCTGGCTGAGCCAAAAAGGACAAGCAAAACTAATAATCATACAGGCCAGTATCAAAAGAAGTAACATGTATTGGCAAAGAGAGTGTTGCTGCTGTAGGTGAGGTTGCTGTTGGGAAAAAAAGAGACTGTAATTTTGGAGCAATATAAGGTATGACCACTTGGAAAGCAATGAAAATGTTTAGACACCAGAGCAGAATCACACAGAGCATTCCTTAGATTTTGGTCTCTTGCATTCAACTTGTAACTGTAGTTGCCCAGTCATAAACCCACAAGGTGAGAAGGCCTAAATGCTTTGTTTATCAAACAAGCAAACATTAACTGGTAGCTAAGAATGATCTAGCAGGACACTGAGCGTAAAACGATATTCCCCTTCCTTTCAGTAGTCTCAGGTTCTCGTGGTCTCCTCCCATGACAGACTGGCGGTCCTCATGGCTGGCTGGTGGCAGTGTTGGGTTTGATGTAGGCAAGGCTGCATTCGTTTGCATCGTCTGCCACATGTGACTTAAGTTGTAGCTGTTCATTTATGTGCATAAAACATGGTAATTAGCAGCTGTTTTCCTTGTGAAGGTTATTTGTAGGACACCATTTACTGGAAAAGAATGTTGTGTTTTCTAGTGTACAAGACAGAGCTGGAAAAGGACATCATATCAGACACATCTGGTGACTTCCGCAAGCTCATGGTTGCCCTGGCCAAGGTGGGTCTGCTCATGGTTTTCCACGTTTCCCAAAGTGCCTGCTCTTTGGTAACTGCCTGATGGCTGCCAGTAAAACGCTTTTAAATTTCCCTGTATTTTCACTGACTTTGGGGGGGAAGAAATATTCCAATTTGAAGGGCAAACTGTTTTGATGGAAATGCAGCATTAATAGCAGCAGCTTCACAATGGGGATGGAGCATTCAGTTATTCATTTATCAAAGGTAGATTAAAAGATTGAAAAGAAAGGAATATGCGCATAGAACACTGCTTACTTTCTGTGAAACCTCTTCTAAATACTGCTATCCTTGTCTGAAGGGCAAAAGGTGTGAAGATACCTCTGTGATTGATTATGAGCTGATTGACCAAGATGCCAGGGTAAGTGCTGGTGGTGACCATTAAATATCTTGAATTGCTCAAGCTTTGGGGGACATAGAATGTACAAATACTGTGGTAGTAGGGGGGGTGTGTTCCAGATTGTCTTGCACAGTGATGTTGGCATGGCATCAATGTATTGATATCACTTGCCATCCTGGTACTTCACTTATCAGTTTTCACAGGCTGCTCACCCACCAGAACCTCTACAGAAGCTCTCTGGTGTTTCCTTAAGCACATGAAGAGAGAGCCTTTAACAAAAGGAAACATGAACATTGCAATGAACTTCTTGGCTTCTAATGCTTGTTTAGTACATCTGTGTGTGCCAGGAGCAGTTCTGCTGAGGGAAACAGAGCCAAATATGGAGTAGAACTGTAGGTTGTGGTAAATCCTAAGTAATTAGTCTTAGTTTCAGATTAGATCCATAGATGTTGTCCTGGTGACCCGCCCAAACATGTGTTCTTTTGTTTCTCCCACAGCCACAGTTCCAGTAGGGCTTGTTTTTCCAATCAGGAAATTATTCACATCTGCAATGGCTTCTTGTGTAACTCCTGATTTTTACAATTTTGCTCTTCCTTCTAATCCCAGGACCTCTATGATGCTGGTGTGAAGAGAAAGGGAACTGATGTTCCCAAATGGATCAACATTATGACTGAAAGAAGTGTCCCCCACTTGCAGAAAGGTACTATTCCAGATTTTTTTTTCCTGTAAGAGAAAGTTATAATAAAATGGGAACTGTTTTGTCCCAGATATGATTGAAATGAGCATGAGAAGCAGTCGTGAAACATATGAGATGTTGTAAATCTTAATGAATGTCCAAGATGTTAATTTTTATCAAAAAATAGTTATTTCTGTAGATGTATTAATCTCACATTTTGAATATGTGTACAGCTCTTTTTTACACAGGTGTAACAATGCTCAATTATATGTCACATACACTGAAAACAAAAATGTTACAAACCTAGAAAACATGGTTGTGGGAGACCTTGAGAAGTCCTTTAGCTCTTCCCTCTGTGCCAGGGTAGCTCAGTCTACATTGTGTGTTTAAATCTGACAGTGCAGGCTCTCAAAAGCTGCTCTGAGACTGCTGTGAGCAGCACATGGGAAAAGCCACTGGAAGACTCTTCAGGGCCTAAATCACTCATTCAAAAAGTACTGGTACAGGATTAAGGTGGTATTTTACCAGATTATGGAGGTGTTCAAGGAAAATAAAAAGGCCATGGCATGGGAGCTTTACTATTAGCTGGCAAACATGGGCTGTGTTAAGATAAAGTTCTCAGAAGGACTCGAATAGATACTTTTTAATCACAACTCTGCATTGCTGTCTCGTTCTTGCTTCAGGTGGTTGTTTCTGCCAGTTCTTGGCCTGGTTTTGGTTTCACCCATTTTCTCTTTCGTGCCAGTGTTTGACAGGTACAAGAGCTACAGCCCCTATGATATGTTGGAGAGCATCAAGAAGGAGGTCAAGGGAGATTTGGAGAATGCCTTTCTTAATCTTGGTGAGTTGCCCTGAAGTGAAGTCTGTCTTTATATACAGGGTGTTTTCAGTGCTCTTGCAGTGTACTGTGGTAAGGATTGGGGCCCAGCTTCACCCTGCTGGATGCAAAATAATCTGGATGTGCTAGTGTTATTGGATTGACTGGTATATTTTAGGATATTGCAGGATATTGAGAAGTAGCTTCTTTTTGCCCTTTGCAAAATACAAACTTTGCTTTCTGGATTAAAGTAAATTCACGTGTGTTGTGATCTGCTTGTAGTTCCACTTTTATTTGATACAGAGGCTTAATGTTTGTTTCCGCAAGCAAACAAAAGGGTTAAAGCTGTAGCCGAACACAGTAAGCATTCAATATCAACAGGGGCTGGGGAGAGAACAGTGGGGGAGAGCAGAGCACAGGCAGGCAGTGGGGGCAAGGGGCTCATGGGGGAGCTGGTTTGACACTGAATTCTCTGCAGTGGGGAGGCAGGTGTAAGGCTGGTACTGTGCCACGGGGTGAAGATGGCAAGGATGTCACCCTGTCTGAGAGGGAGCTCTCTAAGAGGGAAACCCATTTCAGACTAAGGGTGAACTGGGAGCTCTGAAAAGCAAATGGAGTATAAACAGAGCTCAGCCTTGAAAGGGAGGCTTCCTGTGGATTAGCAGACAAGGAGTGATTCCAGGAGAGGGATTGCTTATAGAAGTGGAAGAAGGAGCTGTGGAATGTGTGGAGGAGGTTTAGCATTCTGAAATGACACCAGCCACGGAGGGGAGTACCTTCTCAGAAAGTAAACATTTGTGGCTCAGTCACAGCCAAACAACTTCTAAGTAACAGCTCAGGTAAAAATAATTTCTTCATTTCCTCTTTTGGAGGAACTTTTGCTGAAAACCTTATTTTGACTACTTACCATATCTTTCAAAATGGCTCCATTTTGTGTCCTGCTGTTCTGTGTATGGGTAGGATATTTAACTATTCTCTCTCTCTCTTCAGTCCAGTGCATTCAGAACAAGCAGCTGTATTTTGCAGACAGACTGTATGATTCCATGAAGGTAGGGCAGACTGTGCTTTCTTGATACTATTTTTATTTTGCCATTGTTTCATCAAATTTTGATTCCTCAAGCACTTTTAGTCTTAATATGTTTGGCATGTGAGTAAATTAACATTGAATACAATAAATACTGTGGCAGTGGAGAGCATTTGTGGCAGTAGAGGGGTGTGTTTCAGGTTGTCTTGCACAGAGGTGTTCTTTAACAGTTACAAGCCTGGATCTTCCATTCAGATTCATCTGGTACAGGGAAATGTAGGGAAGGATCTCATAATATTGACCAGTATTAGATCAGTTAATTATAATTAGCAAAGTTAGACACATCTTTTGCAAGTAACCCAGAGCTGATAGCAGAAAAAGCTGTTTCTTGAAGTACCAAAATAAGACATTAAATTTGCCTCAAAATGTTTTCTCAAGAAAAGGGATGAAAGACAAAGGCCTGGTGACAGGCACTGGGCAGTACCAGGAAGGCCTCCTGCTGAACCAAAACTGCTGCTTACAGTCTAAGCTACATTTGTGACTGGAAGCTGGTCAGCCACTGCTCGTGAGAAAGGTATATCCATGCCCGAATTCCTGGATCAGCGTAACCACCTTAGTTAGAAGATTTAATTCATTCTGTCTTTTATTTCTACATCTCAATGGCCTATGGTTTGCTGTCTTACCATTAGATACAGTGGCTTTTTGTGCATTTTGGCTATTGCAGTTCTCAGTGTGTCTCTGCTCGCAGGGCAAGGGAACCCGTGACAAGGTGCTGATCAGGATCATGGTCTCCCGCTGCGAGGTTGACATGCTGAAAATTAAGAGTGAATTCAAGAGGAAATACGGAAAATCTCTCTATTATTTCATCCAGGCAAGTTTTTCAGCTTTTGCTTTATATCACGGACCTTTGCAGCAGTCCTCATTGGATTAGTTGTACCACTAGAGTTCAGGGGGGGTGTTTTAGGGGCTGCAGTGAGAATATCATCCATGCACTATTGAAAAACCCACCTTTAACTTCCCAATCGACAGCTGGTACAATTCCTGGCAGCCACTTGACAGTACATGCAGGCTTTGTGCAGCCAGCTGGTGTGTTCTGAAGGAAAAGTCTGTTCACCTGTCCTATCCTCAGATCAAAAGAAAAGAAAAACAGAATTCCTCTGTGGTTGCTGAGGGAAAATAGAGCATCTAAATTGCTGCTCCGTTTCATTTCAGTGCTCAAGGAGTGATTTTTTTTTTTTTCCATTTCAGTAAGTGGACAGGGGCTATAGGTGCTAGGTTTTATTTAACTTGGTGCACAGGTAAAGAGCTTGTGCATCTGTTTAAAATTTAGCCTTCTACCCGCGCTCACAAAAGCATATGATGCATCCTTCCTTGTGTTGATGAAGTTGAAGAAAATATTTAAGAAAAATCTTAAGCCAGAAGCTTTTCCTAAAGATGTCACTTGTAGATTATAAACAAATTCTTAAGATAGTGAACTTGATATATGATTTTTGCGGTGATCAGTGACAAGGAACAGAATTGAGTCCTTCAGCTTCCCTTCATTGTGTTACTCTTCTTTTCACTCCAGAATTTCTCTCAGTTCTTGGCCTTGCAAGAATGATAAATAATTTTAGTTCACGCATAAGTAAAACTCAGTTTAGATAGTCCCCTCCAGGCTGACAGGGCTTCAACTGTTGAGTCATAGACTGTCCCACAGGTTTGGAATATAATGCATATACTATTATATTCTGTGACTGTTCCTCATATGTATTTTGTATTTTTTTTTATCCTTGCTTTACAGCAAGACACAAAGGGGGATTACCAGAGGGCACTGCTGAACCTGTGTGGTGGAGAAGACTGAAAACTGTGATGGAAGACACCCAAATCCAGAGACATGCCCCGTTTCCTCTTCATTTTACTGTAATCCTAGAAAAACCTGAGTTGCCTAGCTAGCCTTGGCTTGCCCTCGTTCCTGCCAGAGCCCTGCTCCTTGTGCTTCCCCGCTCTGTGCGTGCCCCTCTCAGCCTGGCTCTGCCCAAGGTGCTAACACCGCAGAGCCAGAGGAACTAACCTTCCCGAGAAACCAGGTTACACGTGCTTGTGAAAGGCCCTGCCTCTCTGTGCCATGTTTCTAATAAAACAGAATTAAAAACAAAGTTATACTTTAAGACCTTTTGCTTTCAGACCTTGATTTGAAAACTCTTTGAACAGTTGATATTTATTTAGACTTCACCGTCCATTTTCTGAGTTGTTTTTATTCCTTTTAGGGTTCACTACTTGTGGCTGAAACTTTATCTTCTTCCCTCAAGGCCTTCATGTGCTTAATGATTCAATTTCTCATCAGATCCATTCTCTTGAGTGGTCGAGGAAGGTGATCCTCCCCCTCTACTCAGCCCTGGTGAGGCCACATTTGGAGTGCTGTGTCCAGTTCTGCGCTCCTCAGGACAAGAAAGCCAAGGAGCTACTGGAGAGGGTCCAGCAGAGGTCACAAAGATGATCAAGGGACTGGACCATCTCTCTTATGAGGAGCTGGGCCTGTTCAGTCTGGAGAAAAGGACTGAGGAGGGATCTCATTAATAGTTATAAATATCTCCAAGGCAGGTGCCAAGGGGATGGTTCCAGACTCTTTTCAGTGGTGCCCCTGTGACAGGACGGGGAGCAATGGCCCTAAACTAGAACAGAAGGAGTTCCACCTCAGCAGGAGGGAGAACTTCTTTCCCGTGGGGGTGGCAGAGCCCTGAACAGCTGCCCAGGGAGGGTGTGGAGTCTCCTCTCTGGAGATGTTCAAACCCACCCAGAGGTGTCCCTGTGTCACCGGCTCCAGGTGACCCTGCCTGGGCAGGGGCTGGGACTGGGGGAGCTCCAGAGGGCCCTTCCATGCCTAACGATTCTGTGATTATTTCTCCCCGCAAATAAACGCCACTGAAACCTGAGCCCCGCCTTTCTCCGCCTGTGTGAGAGGGCCAACACTTTTGACTCCCTCTCCGACGTTTAAACCCTTCCTGTGCCTGTGCGCGAGGGGAAAACCCTCAGTTTGTAGCCCGCCTGTGAGTGCCGGGAGCGTTCCCTGCAGCGGGCCCGGGGAGGGGGTCGCTGCCCCGGGGCTGTCGGTCCGGCCCGTTCCGAGACCAACGAGGTGGGCGCTCCTGGTTTCGGTGAGGGGGCCGTTCCCCACCTTCCTCAGCCCCGCCGGGACAGGGACAGGGACGGGCTGGGCGCCACCGCGGCGCTGCCCGAGGGACGGCAGGGGCTGGGGCCGGCTGGGGCCGGGCGTAGCTGTGGCCGCGGAGAAGCGCTCCCTGCTGACTGCACCGCTCTTGCCTCACTGTGACAGCATGTCCTGACACGGTGTGAAAGCCGTGCCCTGACCTTAGGAAAAAGCCTTGCTCCTTTCTCCCAGCTGGGAGCGGTGCCCGTTCCCGCCACGCGTGAGGGCTGAGGCAGCGCCCGGCCCGGTACGAAGCTGTCCCGGTACAAATCTATCCCGGCACGAAGCTATCCCGGCAAAGGGCCGTCCCGGTGCTCTCCGGGCTCGGGTACCCACATCCCCAGCACAGCTGTAACACGAAGATCGCGGAGCCTGTCACAAGATAAGATGATTTCCCCCTTCCCCAGCTGTTGCTCCTTAGGAAGCGCAGCACTGCCTGCAAGCGCCGGCTGTTTTCCGTCAGTCCCTCTCTGGGTTGCGGCCCTGTTTCAAAGGCTGCTGTGCTCCTCAGAGATGATTTTGAGGCTTTTTCAATCAGCCTTTCAGACGGGATGTGAGAAGCACACAATGTTCTGCTTCATGCCACTGTCAAAAAGGTGAGGGATCTTGCTTTAAATGTTGTTGGCTGTTGACCACAAGAAATATTTGGTGTAAAAACACTGCCGTTCATAAAATATTGGTGACTTAAATGCACAAATGATACAATTTTTCAGGAGCAGCTCCAATTTAATGCCTGATGGAGCAGTGTCATTCACACCTGTTTACTAAATGCCTCTCTGCCTAGATTTGTACATTTAAAAACTATTGCTGAGGTAGCAAATCACTCTTGGAATCTAATTAGGTAAGTCATCTCTATAAATGTTGCTTGCTCAAATGTGGCCCTATAAAAGAAATCCAACAGCAAGCATTTCTGCAGTCGGTGGAATGAGCAAGCGGAATTTGATGGCCGGCACGCTCTGCCTCACCGCTGCAGCAGGGGCACAGTCGCAGGCAGCCTTTCTCCAGGAGCAAAGCCGTGTTAAATAAACCAGTAAGGAAGGATTTCAGAGGCCAGCACCATTTTTGCTGACTGTAGACTAGAAGGCAAATTAGTCTCCTGTAAGATGTGGAAGCTTTCTAGAAATTCAAGTTATCTGTTGGCATTGTTGATTTTTTTTTTTTTTTTATTTTATTACCGATGTTCCAGATAGGAACAAATTTGCAAGCTCTGGTGTTGATCCTGTCATTTGATTGCAGGCCTGCTAATACACCATCTGTGGAGGTGTATTACAAAAATCAGGTCTCCTAGGCTTTGTGAAAGACAGGAATACCTTGAAGAATGGTGTTTGACGGTGCTGCAACGTTGTATTAGTAAATCCCCACCTGGCAAATGGAATATATGATTCAAAAAAACTAATCAAACTTTCAGTTGCTGATAATTCAAACTATTACTCTATCTAAGACCTATTTACCTTCAGGAAAAAAAAAAAAAGCTTTGCTTCTCCTGATCCTTGCTGTCCAATGAATGTGTGAAGAAAGGGTCCAATTTCTTTTTTTTTTTTCAGGTCAGATCTTGGTTCAGTTTCTTGTGTTTGCTCTTTGGTGTTCCCATTCCAGCAACACAAGCAACAACAAAAGCTTTTACACTTCACTGGCACTGTTTCTTTAACTATCCCCAATTACACAACAAATAGCAATAGGATTTAATTGGATACATCCTCGTTTCTTACTGTTTAACACAGACATTGGGATATAGAGCTGAAGAACTGTACCTTTGGGCAGGTATCCACTTAAAGCCACTAAGAAAGTAGTGAGGCTTCCAAAGTGGGGAGGTGGTTTCCTTGCTTGAGGTGGTTTCCTGTCCAATGCGTAAGGGTTACTTTTACTGTTCCTTACAGAATTCCTTCACTCGTATTTCAGAGGAATTAATCTAAGTCAGAGTCTAAACAGTCTAAGTTAGATAACGTGTGTAACAGCTGTCAGGCCTGTACTAGGCCGGGATAGTTCCTTGGTGCAAAAATCCTTATTTCTGCAATTTCTAACTCCATTTGCACAGCATCTCAACATCTTACAAAAACAAGCAGTTTATTAGTGCTGTGCACTGACAAGAGGTCATGCATCAACAAGATCTTTTACAAGTGAGAAGCACATTTAAAATGGTTCAAGTAGACTAAAATGCAGTTCAATCAAAACTTAAGCCAACACTTACATCCTGGTGAAAGAAAGGGTTCCTTGCAGGATGGAAGTTTCAAACCCTTGCTGTTAAAATCCCTTTTTCATGAATGTTAAAAAGTTTTATATTGTTTTACTTCTAAAATGGGTGATGTTTGCTCTCAGAACATTGCTGTGACTGGTTTTTAAGGGTAGTTTTTTTGACGCTGCAGTGAGGAGTGCCGAGCTCTTCGGAAGCACCACGCAGAGAAGCAGATTTTGGGTGTTGGTTGGGAGAGAAAGGTGTACTTCTATTCACATCCTGTGCCTTCTAGGCAGAGATAACCGTGTGTAACGGTTTGGATTCGACTTTTCTGCTGAATGCTCAAACCTTACAGTTTGCAGCCTTTCCTCCCCCCACCCCCTCTATGAATATAAGGGAAAGGGAGAAGGGAAAAGCTATTGAAATGCCGAAATGAGTAGATCAAAGCTGTACAAAAATATACACATGTATTTATACATATATACAATTAGAATACTATGTACACAGGAGAAGGGACCTCGAACACCTCCCCCTGCCCTGAAGGGAAAAGGGAGAGGGAAGGAAAAAAAAAATCTAAAACAGATATACATAATAAAAACTCAGGAGTAACTAATAAAAAAATTACCAAGAGAAAATTTTACTACTTTCTTCGAGATAGCAGAACTGCACCAAGCGACCGCCGGCACTCTCCGCTTCCCAAGGTCCACAAGGCCTCACTGGGCCTCACTCCTCCACACGAGCAGAGCCGATAGCAGAGAACCTGCTCCCGGGTCCACCGGAAAGGAAAGAGAGCAAGAGGCTTCTCCCCCTTCTTATTTATATTCTGGTTTACGTAGAAAATTGTGTGGAATACTGGGAGGATGACTATTTCCTCAGTTACAACCTGGTTACCAAGGAGGGTCTAAAATCAAAACCATTATACCGTGTTTGGGTAACGTGTTCGGAGCCAGGCGTGTCTCTTGGCAGAGGCACCAAGGATGCGCTGAGACTCGAGGAACTGCAGGTGAAGGCCAAGCCCTTCGAGCGCTCCTGGTGCACTGTCAGCGGCCGCTCACGAGAGGGAGCTCCGAGAAAGCGCCAGGTTTTTCCCGCAGCCAAAACAAAACACAACAGAAACTCGGAATCTGCCTCCCTGCGTGTGAACTCTGCTCTCTCCAAACATTTACATTCCCCGACTCGAAGCCTTCACGTCAAAAATTCAGTTTCATCTTCCGGTATCTTTCCCGGTATTTTCCCCGGTATCTCAAACTCACGATCCGCTCTGAAATACTTCCCCGATTTTTATAATTGCTCTCTTTAGGCGCAGGCAAACCGAACGATTTCTTACGTTCCAATCGTGTTATGAATTTCCAAAACCGAAAGGTCTTTTACAAAGAACCTTTCAAAGAGTGGAAGAATAAAGGAATTTTCTCCCTTTTCTTTAACAGGAAGTGGTTTTGAGCTTGAAATTACCTGCTGCTTCCTGATTTAAAACAGGTACACGTTGTAATTTTCTCAGTAGAAAATGAAATAAATCACCATATATTTTGCTATATTCGTAACAGCACTTCAGGATTTAATTGCTAGTGTTGCACACTCTGCATTTTCACGATCTTTGCTAATAATAAAACACCTGTGCCATTAAATTGGATTTTTTAAAGGAGATATTTCCGTGTATTCATGTGTGTTAACCATCCTTTCCTCTCACTCTGACTGATGCATTCACAACAGGCAATGTTCTTAAAATTGTGGTACAGAAAGAATTTGTTCCATTGTGTGGGGTGACTTTGTTTATGTTCAGCTTATGCATTGTTAGTGACAAGAAAAGGAGATATTTATTAAACTTCTTTTTAGTATGGCTTATTTAGGATCCTGTTTAATGCTGAGCACATACAAAAAACCCACCCCACAACCGTATCTAGCTGTTTAAGGAGAGTGATTGGAACACAGACTATAGTGTTTGTGATTCCTGATTGAATAGCTACTAAATAATGTGCCCAATACTCTTCTCTCCTCTGCTAAGTGTCCTTTTCTGAATGGTTTATACTTACTCATTTTCAGGTAATGGTTTACTTGAAAGGTGAAAATAAGCTTTAAGACTTGTGAAGGCTATTTCTAAGCCTACACAGAACTCATCTGAAAATCTGCTTTTAATATTATTATTAGCAAAAAGATACTCACTAAATCTATTTTATCACTTACATGTGGAAATCAGGATTAGTTATCTGATTCAAAATAGTAATTTTATTAAATTTTGAATTTATTCAGTGTTTTGCAGTTATGTTCCATGACAGAGAAAGGTTTATTTAAAGTAGCTTTAACACTGTTTGATTTTAAAATAAATGCAACAAAAGCTAAAGTATCAAGTTTATCAAGCACTAAAGATGGGTAAACGTTTGGGGAAAATATTTTTTAAATACTTTGTAAAAAAATAGTGAATTAATATTACTTTACAGGTTTTCTATGAATATATAGTAAATTACCTTTTGTTTGTGAGAAGGTACGGCAATTAACTTACTACAAATATACTAACACCTATGTGCTTAAATACATCAGTAGAGCAACAGTTGGCATTGTATAATAAATACATTAATAACAGAGGATCTAAATTCTATTTTTTCCTCCCCATGAGAGGAAAAAAACATGTTAGGAGCTCTTTAGGTGTGTTGTGGGTTTTACTGTGAGCTCTTAGTTCTGAATTTTCTCCCTCGCTGCAGGAAGGTTTTCCCTGTGAGCAGGAAGCAGGTTGTACAGAGCAGGTTCTGGACTGTGACTGCACCAATGCCATCATTGCAAATGATGAATTACAGGAGGATTTTTTTTCTGGTTTCTTGGAAATCTGTTTTATTGCAAATGCACTCAGAATTTCAAGGTTTTAATAGTTTGTTTTTAAACCCTTTACATGAAAGGATCTTATTTAGTAAATCTCTGGGGTAAATCAAGGAGAGGAGAGGCTGATGTAAGTTGTAATTACATCTGGGACAGTGGCAGACTTTTCTCACCCTGATTTTGTTCATGCTTTTTTTTTTCTTTAATAGAGGCAGTCTTACTGAAGCAACTGCTTTTTGTTTTCTCATTGTGTTCAGCTCTCACGTGCTGCATGTTTGATGTGGGTAGATGGGACAGTATTCCTCTTTTTTCTGTTCTTCTTCAGTCTTGGTCTATTTTATTTTGCTTTGAGAAAACTGGGATAACCTGTCAGTTCCAAACCTGCCTGGGTGTGAGCTGCAGTAGGTTGTGTGTGCTGTGTAGAAGAAAATTTAAAAAGATTAATAAGGTGGGATTTATTTTTTCAGTTATTTCCTCCTTCCACCTTTTCTTGCCATAGACAAGGGGAGAGGACTCTGGAGAGAAATCAGGAGTAGAGGTATTTCAGAAATAAACTGCTGAATCTGTAACTGGTGGTCATGCTAATGCAGTGTTTTAAAACAAGTTGTTGGAACTGTGTAGAAGCCAAAAGGCTGAAAATAATGAACTTCAGTAAGATGAACTGACAAAAAAATTCAGGCTCTGTGTGTGTATGAGTCGAGCTCAGACTTAGTAGAACAGAACATGGGAAATAAAATTGCAATCTGCTTTTCTCTCTCTTTTGTTTTAAGGAGTTGTGTGGCAGGTATTTTGGATTAGTGCAGGTCATAGCTCACAAAACACTTTGATGTTAGATGGCTAAACTGCAGAGATGCCTCTCGAGGTTCTGTATTTTAGAAGGACAAGAAGTGAGTAGCAGATAATTCACATATACAGATTGATCTCCTCTGATTCAATATTAGAAAGAAAAGAGGGGAATGTCGTGTACAGTTTATCAAATGAAGCCCATGAGATGGGACAGCAATACTGTGATCCCTGGGGAGATGAGGATCACCAAGAGCCTCCCTGAGCTGTCCAAGGAAGGGAAATGCTCTGCCTGAGTCATCTGTGAATTCAGGTCTGTGCCTCCAGTCCTCAGGACAGAGCGTCAGGCACTGCAATGCCTTGGGGGATCCAGACCTGTCGTTTCTAGCAGAGGGAATCAAGTGCCTCGCACCTCTCAAAGGTGTGTCTCATGTTGTGTGACTGCCTCCTAATATTGACCAGACTTCTGGAGAGTTGCAGGCCCTCAGCCAAGACAGTGCTCACTGACCTTGCTCAGGGTGTCTCCTAACCAGGGCAGACCCTGGCCTTGCAGACACCCTGGCTGTTTGATCCCAGATGTCCTTTGTCTCTTAGCTTGATGCTTGGCATCACATGTTCTTATGCCACTGGAAAATCTCATTGTTTTAGAAAAAATCATAACTGAAAGAAGTTGTCACCAATTACAAATAGCCATGAATTTGGTTGTGAAATGCTTCACAGGATTCAGGATTAATACTGTAGTTTCTGTGTCCTGTAAGTCCAGCTGCCCTCTTCTCCCCCCCAGCAAGATGCTAGGTAACATTTTCTACATTTTCCCAGTGTAGACATGAGTGCATGTTTAAAAGAGTCCTACCAAGGTGTACTGTTCTCTCTTTCATTAATCTGGCAGCAGTTTGGACTCAGTGATAGAAGAAAGAAGGAAACACTGTGTGGGACTGAATTATCTGATTGCAGTTCCCCTTTTGTTCCTCATCTATTGCATGACATTATCCAAGTCACTCAGTTTATGTCAGTTTCCCTTTTAAATTAGAAATTAATTTCTTCTTTTTAAACTAAAAAGAATATATATATATTCTTAAGTAATTCCTGATACAGCAAACCTTCTACAGCAATTGATGTGCTGTTTTCATTAAGTGTTTTCAGTTCCCAAGTTCAGTTCTTCAGGACTGATTAACATTAATGATTATGTTTCAGCTCAAATGCTGCCTGGGAAATGTGTTTTGGAGCTTTGATCCAGTTTTCACAGCCTGTGTATGTGAGCTGATTTTCCCAGGTGCACAAGCGCTTTCCCAGCTGTCTGAGCTGCAGGTCTTGGCCTTACCTTGGCCTGGGACAAGAGTGAACCTCTGAAAACTTGGGAGCAGGCACCCAGACGAGAATGCAGAGCTCAGTGTACAGTGCTTTGGGTTAAATGGAACAGCTGGTGTGAGTGCACCTGTTAGACTGAAGTGTTTGGGCAAAGCTGGGATTGTGATAAAACTGTTCTGTCTGTCCTGTCCTCAGTCTTCGGGAGCCTCTCTCATCAGTGATTCCGAGAGGTTTTTTTTCTGTATCCATTTCAGAATGACTGCATCCTCTACCATTCTCTCCCAAATCAGTGGTCCATAGAATGCACATCGTTTTTCAGACCTGTTTTCCAATCTACCTGTTTTTCATACACATATACATAGTCTGGGTAACAGGAGCACTAAGCTTTGGGCACAGAGTAAAAGTGCAGTCTGCTCCCTTCCTGATCCTTCTGAAGTACCTTCATCTCTCTTCTTTTTTTCTTTCTCATTTTCTTTTTTTCCCCCTAAAATTCTTTTAGTTTTCCTCTACGAACTCATGTGGAATAAAAAATTAGAATGAGTCTAGAGCCTTGATCTAGAGCTCAGGAAGCTCAGTTAAGAAGGCTGATGCTGATTTTGGTATTTAGGGATATTTGAGAAGGTAAAGTAAAGGAACGAATTTTACTTTCTGTGGTAAATACCACACGTGATCATTGGAAAAGAGCTCAGCTTTGTATTAGTGTATAGATTTGCCATTAGACCATTAAGAGGGTCATTAGACTGATTCAAATTCAGCGTCAGATTTTCCAGCTGGGCTTTGTTGGTATTAGTGGCCCTGGTGTGTTCAGAGTGAACTGCAGGAAGTGTCCACCACTGTCAGGATGCTGCTGCTGATCCCTCTGCTGGGCTCCACCAGGAATTTATTGTCATTTAGTGAAAATATTGGGGAGAACATAACCTTTTGTAATGTTTAATGTTTTATTGGCTATAAAAGATAAAATATAGAGTAAAGGGAAGTAAAATAGTATTTTGTTAGGTCAGGAGTTAGATTTATGCTCCTACTTACTGATAGAATAATCAGTGGGTCATAAAGATCAGAACGCCTGCCTCCTATCTCTCTCTTTTTTTTGTCTCTGTGTGTGTATTCCACAATCCCTTCTTTGTGATACTTGGGCCCATGGGAGCTTACCAAAACACCAGGTCCCTTTTGTCCAAGGGTATTAAATTATCTGTTTAGATCAAGCAGAATGTAGTGGATGCTTCTGTTTGAGACATTAAGCAGTTGGGATAGGACTAAATAGACTGGGATGCTTGACATGTGCAAATGGAGCCCTTGCTCACAAGGGACACCCGGCAGCCTTGTGAGCTAATTCAGCACACACAAGGTAGACATTAAATAAATTGTGCATTACCATTTGGTGGGGAGTAATAAGCAAAGAGATCTCAAGTCTTCAGCTTAAAAGGAGTGATAGTGCACGTTTCCCACTGTTCCACGATGTGTCTGGTGTGCTCCTATTCAAATAGATTAATAGTGGAAATAGCGTTTGAAGGCTCCTCTGAAAAATGGCAACACATCGAGGCTTCTCATTAGATTGAAAATCCCTCTGCTGTGATAAAATTGGAAAGATCTTCTAGTCAGTGTTAGAGGAAGCAAAGCCTGAGTGGCACCATGCGGGAAATCTCTTTAGTAGAGAGGGTGCTGTGGCAGAAGCATCTTTGTCACAGTGAAATTGTCCAGCAGTGATACAGAGAATTTCATAGTCTATCAAAATCACAAAGGGCTTTTTTTTGCCTTTCCCCCCATAAGTAGCAGACTAGGGTGGGCTTGCAGATGTGAGTCACTCTAAAACCTTTGGTGATTCCATTAGTTTCTTTTGGAAGGAGCTGCTCTGGACACATGACGTTTTGTTGGATTAAGACTTCAATCCCAATTCTCCTGTTAAATCAACTTACTCAGAGGATAGAATTAATCCCAAAGATTTATTCCAAATAACTTAATTTGGTAAAGCCTGCAAGAGAATGCTGGTCTCAGTAAATCCTGGTGTAGGCAGTGCTTGGTATCAGTGCTATGCATTTTGTTAATTGTATGAAGTTTGCAAGAACCGTGTGCCTGCTTTTCCTCTTGAAACAAGGGGTTTGAGTTTGCTTCTGATCACTTTTCCCCTCTTCCTTTACTTACTTAGACCATTCTTTCTACCCCTCAGCAGGAAAAAAAAAACCCTCTCTCTTTTTTTCCCCCTACAAAATGACTGGTGTTGTGCACTTCAAAATATGAAGGGGGAAAACCTGGAACACGCTTGTCATTCTTTCCATATGCACAAGGTAGGGCATTCTTCTATTTCTACATGTGCAGAAAGGGATTTTTTTATATTCAAGTCTCATCTTCCTGCTAACCTGCGCTGAAATAATTGCTTCAAGGAAAAACAGCTGAAATCTTTGCAGGAGCAGGACAACGGTGGTTATGCACCGAATCCTTTGTGCTCTGGAGGAAAGTCAGGCTGAGCTCTCAGCTGCCAGAGTGGACGGTGGCACAGAGTCAGGATCACACTGGGCCTGGGCAGTGAAATGTAGCTTCTTCAGGGCTTTCCTTTAAAATCAAAGAATGCCCCAAGTGCACAAGCTTACAAGACTTGGCAGTATGGGGAAAAGATATAAAGAACAATACTTGGTACATTTTTATTCTGGCTTTTATCCCAAGAGATCCCAGAGAGCTTCAATACCTACCGTGGAACCTGCCTTTAATGAAGAGAGTGACAGGCCTCAATTGTTTCAGCACATTTCCATGAGGGTTTTTTCCCCTCACAGAGTGGTTCATGTTTCTGTCTCTGATGGGGAGGGGAGGGGGAGAATGGCTGCGTTTGGGGAGGTTTATATCTTTGCGACTCCGCTGCTATCCCCATGAGACACAGGGAAAGGATTTTTTGTCTGTAGCTCCAGGATAGCAGCACACGAGAAGCAGCTCACTGTGGCCGTGCTGCTCTGAGAAGACTTGCTCTCTGCAGAGCCTCCTTCCTTCTGCAGGGGTGATGTGACCTGCTGCTGCTCTTACACTGAGGTTCACTTGCTCCTGGTGCAGGGAATTGTCTTTGATGGCTCATGCAGACATACACTCTGCTCACATTCTGTTGTCAGCACAGTGGAACAAAGCAACCCATGCATCATAGTGGAAGGGGGAGTAAATGAAGTCTCTCTATACCTGTGGTTTGATGGGGCAGGTGACCTAAATGGCCATCTCTCCCTGTCACTAACTGTCACCAATCTGTTTGCTTTGAAATAAAACACAAGGAGTCTTCCTAGGCCAGGTCAGTGATGGGTTTCCCTGCAGCATTAACTGATGGAGACTCTTGACTCCCCTCTCCTTAGAAACTGAACTGGTTGAATGAGAACTTGGGTCACAGTAATAAAAAGGACATCTTAGAACTGAACCAGCCAAGTACTGATCTGTTTGGCTCAAATATGACACTTTTATTAAATATGTAAAACCACCCCATTGTCAAGTACATCCAGTGTACCAGCACAGCCGAGCAGCGCTCTGGGCTGCAGGCAGGGATTTGCCAAGACTGCCAAAACATCCCTCTGGGACCAGTGGCAGTGCACTGCAGTACCCCCTCCTGCACAACTGCACAGCTCATCTGCCTGCATTGCACCTCCATGAAAGGAGCTTCTGCAGGGGCAGATGATACCAACCCTAAATAATGGATGGCACCAGCATTTGTATTCTTCTTTTGTGGAGCCAATCTATGCGTAGTTTTAGTGGCTCCCAGAGCCCAAGGAAATAAGGTTTGGAGCCAGCTCTGGTTCCACGGCTCTGGTTTGCTCAGCTCAGGAAGAAGCCGGGGCTGTTTCAGATGGGCCATCTGGCTCTCTTGAATGAGCTTATTAGTAATAGTGGAGGTGGGTCTATTAGCCTGGGACAGAACTCAGAAACAGATGCTTTGTTTATGTGTAAAACATGGCTCCAAGCCAGAGTGCTAATCATGATTGCCTCTGAAGTGTTCTAATCATCTGTGTGCGGCTCCGTGTTGTTTGTACAAGCTGGTAGTTTAGAGGTGTTGTGTACAAGATATTTGTAGTCATAATTTCTCCAAACAGGTTAAGGCAAACATTATGAGAATCAGCATATTAATGTGCTGTGCTTCAAATTAGAATTATAAACACACTTTCCTCATTGGAGGCCTAATCTGCGAGGAAGAAGCCAGATGTTTACTGATGACACCATTATTTAGAAGGACCTATCAAACTAAAACAAATCATTGTTGTTTAACTGGAGGAAAGCCTAGTTTTATGTACCAACTTAGGGAAACAGCCCTGTGCTGAGACCGACTGGAGAAGGTTTTTTCCTTCTGACAGTAGGACAAACACGAATCCCAGCAGATTTGCAGGTTCCCCTCTGGCCTTAGGAAAGCCAAACGAGGTGTGCCAGTGTTTCTGTAACCTGTGTGAAATCAGTGAAAACAGGAAATGAATAGTCCTGGCTTATTTTTACCGTGACACCATTCTGAGGCTGAGCAAAAGGATTAAGTTACTTTTTAAGATTTCAATGAGCATTAAAGAAAGGTCCAAAATAATAGTAGAAAATTTTGTGGAAAATGGACATTTTAGGCACGTTCTGTTTAATTCCCCCGCCCCCCCC
>VZRE01006676.1:207497-340329 GCA_013396775.1 Cephalopterus ornatus
GGCTGGCTGTATCTGTTCTTTTTTTTTTCTTTCCTTTCAAATCTGTTTCCCCACCTTCTTTACTCACAGAAATCTGAAATCAAGGCAACAACTTGAATGATATTCAGTAAATGTTTGCTTCCATTAGTCTCTCTTAGGTATATTTTCATCTTGTATAGTTTTGCATCAAAGCAACTTTGTTTTTCTCCTTCATTATCTGTTCCCATTTTGACACCCTATGCCAATCTTGCCTGTAACACCGTATTCTAGAAAATCACGTAAGCACACACTTAAAATACTTTTACATTAGTGTGAAGTTTAGCTTTTTGCTAAAGCATCTGGGCTTCAAAATATGCTTAAAACTGAAGCCAAAGTGTTTTTTGCTATTGTTTTTTTTTGCTATGCCAAACAGGTCTTTGCTCTGTACAAGGGAAAAAATAAGTTTTGCCTCACAATCCTAATCCCCTAAAGATAAGATGGAATATTCCAGATACGTGCCACACCTGTATAATGTATATCATACTGTCTGCGGAGGCATAAATTGATACCTTTGCTGTGATCTGGTGGAGTTGTAGAACTATCAAATCAAAACTGCTTTTATTGGATCCTCTGTGTGTGTGTGTGTTACTCTGAATTGTCAATCTACAAAGTAGGGTATTCATAATACTGTGAAATACAGTCTCAAAGTTACTTCCCTTCGTTGTTTCCTGAAGCAACTGTGTGAGAGAAATACCCAAAATACTGCAGTTATGTCCACGTAGAACAGACATAAACTGTGTCTTTCATTTAAAAAGAGAAAAGGTGGTAATGTCAAAGCTGTGGTTTAGCTCTGGATATTAACAGGCCAGGAGCTGTATCTTCTTGGGATGCCAGGTGGCACATAGGAGCAAACAGTAAGCATGCAGTGGAAAAAACCTGGCACCATCTCCCCGGATTTGTTGTTAATTATGCCTTGTAAGCTCTTCTTGTTCCTTCTTCATGGCAGAAACGTAAAGGTTGGGTGAGTGAAAGCACACCTGTCATCCTTTTGACGGCATTAGAGAACTCAGCACTCTCAGTTCTCTCACCGAAATCTTCTTAGAGGTCTGGACTTGCAGGAACACACGAGAGCTCTGAGCAGAGCCTGTCACATCGCTCTTCACGCAGCCCTTTTGTGGCGAGACACTGCAGCCCATGAGATGTGCAAAAATAACTCAGGGCTCACAAAACACCTCCACCCCCCCAGAGTGTGGAGGCTTAATTGGTAGAAATCCCTGCTGCACCTATCCCTGTCCTATCTGACAGCTGACTGGGCACGGCTCTCAAAGCACAGAGACAAAAGGAAGAGTTGTTTAATTTCTCTTCTGTGCATCAGAACTTCCCGAGAGCACATAAGACCATAAAATAAATAGTCCTTCCTATTTTAATTAGCCAGTCCCTCATTTTTGCAGCTGCTTGGACAAGTGCATCATCGGTTTCCCTTGACTTTCACAGGAGGCCATCAAAGAGGGGATCTTGTGCATGCAGCAACAGGCAGCTCTTGTGTTCCTGGCATTGTCCAGACTAGGAGTGCCATGGTTTGTGTGAGGAGCTTTATTAACAGCCCTGTGGAATTCTCTGTGTGTTGGATGTATTAATGACCGTGGTGAGTTTTCTCTGTGTTCAGTTCATAAGGAGTTCAATGGCATTTATGTCTTCATAATGAAATGAGGGTGTAAAATACTCCTCTGCTTAGCCATAGCATCAAACAGAAGATAGCTGAGAAATTAAAAATATAACTGAGCCCTTTATTAAGACTGTGCACTCTTCAAAACTGTGCACTCTTAAGTAGCATGTGCTATTTAGTTGGATATTTGGTATATCTTTTGTTAGGAGTGAAGAGGGTATCAGGAAGTCACTGTGAGGCCACATTCAATGGTCCTGCCCAGAGAAAAGCTCCCACTGACTCGTGTTCAATAGAGACCACGGAATTTGTCAGGGAAGGAATGAATTTTACCTTCGTAGGCTGAAAATGTCTAATTAAGGGCCCAGGTGGGGGTTTTTTGAAGTCAGTTGGGGCTATTCATGGAGAGAGCAACTGTTCAGCATAAGTAAAGGTGTCTGGCCCAAAAAACTTCCAACAAATGTTGTACTGTGTTAAAATAATCTGAGAGTCAAACACAGACCAAATTTAACATGTCAGTTAATGAATCTATTATAACATGTTTCCCTAAGAAACTTGTAATTATAATTAATTACCTCAAATCTGCTGCTAATCCATTTGAGCTTAGAAAAGACATGAATTTTAAAAGAGTTAATTTTCTGCTGCTATGTTACTGTCTTTCAACATTTGAAGTAACATTACAACTGAATGACTTTAATTTTACATGTATCTTCAAATTCTCCTCAAGCTCTCCCAATTCTACATTTAGCTTCTGTTGAGCAAATGCTTATAAAAAATTATTTGAGATGGGAAGAAATAGGGAGACTCTGTATTTGCACTATCTTAAAAATAGTACTTTTCATTATATTTTCAAACTGTATTAAACACCAATAAAGTTTTTATATGCTAAAGGGGCACATGGAAGTGAAAATGCCACCACTTCACCAGTTCTTGAACAAGATATTTGGGATTGAATTTTAGAGCCTCCAACTCTAGTGCCAGTGTTCTACCCAAATTCTTGCTTGCAGGTGAGGTAATGTTTTTAAGAGCACCCGACAAAAAAAGGAATTTTATAGCAAACAAATTATCATACCAAATCCAGGGTGGGTGTAAACTTTACAGTTGATGGTGTTGCCATTCTTCTGTAGCTGAGAAACTATTGATTGCATTAATCAGTGCAGGTCACCTCAGGCCAGGAAGGGGAAATAATTGTTCCATTCCTTGAAGGACCAGCTGGAAAAGCCCCAGCAGTGACACCTGTAGCAAACCAAGGTGGGTGTTGCCACACACAGTCCTTCAGGACCTACCTGCTCCTGCAGCTTCTTCTCCAGGTCAAATTTTCTGGGCAGAAGCCAATACACTGATAAAATCTGGTCTGTGGAATCAACTGTTCTGAAAGCTGATTGTAGTCAGTGGAAACAGAACCAGTGAGAACTCCTTATTACACCTATAAACTGGTTTGTTTTAATTTATAGTGAGAGCTGAATTACTTGCAACTGAGCCAAATTGCCCTTCAGTATTGTCTGTTCAGTGACATTGTACTTCTAAGGGTGTGGCTCGTGGCACTTGCACAATTTTACCACATGGGCATTAGGATGTATTCTTTATCCTAAAAGAATGCTAAATATTTGTGGAGCAATTGTTTAATATATATGTGGTCTTTGCTTATCTTTTTCCTGCAGAACAGCCTAATTTGAGACTTGTGTATTCTTGTTGGTGATTCACTGCTGAATATTTTTTCTCTGCCATTTAAAGTGAGTCTTTTAATACCTAGAAAGTCATAATGCAGATGGAATAGGAATAGAACTTTGACCTTTCCTCACTTTGAAGTAATTTGATAGGTTTAAAAAGCAGTCCTGATAATGATATGAGTTTTACTTTTGCTGCTCCTGAATGCACTGGAGGATTGCAGAGAAGTGCTGTCAGAGTTTCATTTCTACCTTGCCCTCCAATTAGTTACAGGAGCCACAGGCCACGTTCTTCACTTGCAGCCACTGCAGTCCTGGCCACGGGGAACTGATCGGGAGAGTCCAGTCTGGGCACCCAGGGAGGAACCTCCCTGCCCTCACACCGGTCCTGTGGAGCTTAGAGAGAACATTTAGTACCTCGTTCATTGTTACTGTGCTGCGTGGGAAAGGCTGGTGAGAGAAGGAACGTGGTGGTGGATAAACAGGTGAGGCAAAGCTGGGGCTGGTCCAGGTTTCTCTGTTCTGCCGCAGTTTCTCATCCCCGGCACAGGTACATCTTCCCAGCCTGGAGCTCTTCGTGCCAACAGCAACTGGAGAGGGCAGAGGAGGTGGCTCTGCTGCTTTACTGCTGCCAGCCAAGGCATCCCAGCAAACCTCTCCTGCTACCACTGATGGTTGTGGCACTGCCAATATTCCTCTGCGTACAAGGAAGCCTGGGGCTCATGTGCTGGGCTGTGAACACCTGTGACTTGTATTTCCATGCATCTCTGAGGATTTGGTGGGGGCTTGCTTTCTCTTCTTAAACTTCTGTACCATGTGCATCAGTGATTTTGGAGGCTTTTGAGGGTTTTGTTTGGTTTTGTGTGGGAAATATCTTTAATATACTCCTTCAGAACTCCTGTTATAGAGAAAGACTTGAAAAATGTGTCCTACTACCCCATAAAACCCCGTAATCCAAAATGGAGATAAAAAGAAACAAAAATATCTGGCTTAAAAAACACAGACACAAAAAACCTCCAAAGCAAAAAATCAAACTGGTTTGGGGATTGACTCACATGACTCCACTGTTCTAACTTTTGAATTGCAGCTCATGCCTTGTTCCTCAACAGGTCCTGTTTTTTACCACAATTACCTCTGTTTTCATATTTGATAATTTAATCCAAATTTTCTGCAGTTATACTGCGGCCTTTAATTTCAGTCTGTTTGCTTTGCTATTATTAAGGGTAAAATCGACCTCTGAAAATTTGGGCTCGCCACCTATGTGCAGAGTTTATCCATTTGAATAGAGCTCATATTCTGTTAGCATGTTGCAGAGATAGCAATGTGTGTTAAGTGACATAATTAAGTGTATCAAATGCAGAGGCCGTTTGGTGTGATACTTGTGATTTGGGGTAGTTCCTGAAGGGGTGAGAGATGGTCATAATTGCTTCATATCCTCTGTGTGCATTATTTGTCCCTATTTATGTTGGAGAAATAATGCTGTACAGAGAAAGCCCAGGAAAATGGCTCTAGAACTGAACAAACCAGGGCATAGTGGCTCTGCAGGTGGAACCAGAGGACTGGAACTAAAAGGATCACTGTTCTATATGTTTGGGGAAATATGTATAAACAAATTAATAAATAATCAGTGCACTAAGGATTCTGTCATGTCAAATATGGATATGACTTGGTGTAGTGGTATCTAGGAAGTGTTTAATTTCTCGCGCTACTGATAAATGTTCATGAAATTGTTACATCTACAACCATTCTTTTTTAAGCCAAGCAAATCTCAAGTTAAAAGCTTTGGACTCAGAACATTGATTTCATATTGCTGAAACAAGTTTTGTCTCTGTGTGTTACTTTTTGCCAAGGACTGTTCTGTAACGTGCTGTCTCAGGGTACAAGAGGAGACATTTTCTGTTTGTTTTTGGGCAGTGAGTAGAGTTTCAAGTCTAGCTAAGGTAGTTGTTTATAATATTCATTAGATCAAGAACCAATTATGTTGCAAATCATCTTCTGGTGAAGTCAAAATACCTTTTTTTTAAGGGCTTTGCAATGTGGGCAATAGATGAGAATTGGGACCTCTGAGTCTTTGGGCTGTGTGTTGTGGAAGGAAATTCTGCTGTCTTTATTCAGGTTTAATTGCACCTTGATTTGCCAGAGTACTGCTATGTTTTTTGCATTAAAAATTGATTTTGTGAGGAACTACAGCAAAATGAAGGCCCAAAGTAGCTTTGTATTGGACTAAAGCAAGTGTGACAATGGGTGATATGGCAGCAGAATAGATTGGCAGCTAATTAGCTGGGAGTTCTTGTTAGTTAATAACAGTACTGAATGTATACACTGTCTCCATATAGCATCATGTGTATCAGGTTTATAGTATATGTCTGTGATATACAGAAAGTTAACTTTAACTTAAATGTATTTGTACTAATTGTGATTTCACCTGAGAACATCTCTAAAAGTAATTTCTGCAAACACTGCACTGATATTATGTGATCATTAATTCCAGAATTATACCTGTAGGAAGACAAGCGTTGTGGTCAGGGATTGACTGCTCTGGAATCTTCATCTTCCCCCCTAGCAGTGGCATTGCTCCAGTATCACAAATAGCAGGTATTAATGGGACAGCTGATGCTCAGTGTGCCCACACAGTGCTTTGTGTCTGTGGTCCAAGGCTGCTGGGAACAACGCACCTGTTTTGGGCACTGGCTGCTCCCGCGTCCTCGATTCGTGGGAAGTGGGGTTGGATGAGGACACAGACAGAAGCACATGGATGCCAATCTGCAGGTTTGTGCCAAGTTGCTCTCCGTCAAGTTTCTGAAAAAATTATATTTGGAGATGATGTGTAAAATATCTTTTTTTTCCAAGGAAGAAATTCCTGAACGGGAGGGGTTTTTCCCTCCACAAAGTTTTGTGGTGGTTTGGTTGGGTTTTTTTTTTTAGTAGTTACTTGTATCTTTTTTGGAGTTTCCTTATTTTACTTAGCTCCCTGATGTGTTCTTATGGAAAAAAAAAATCAGACTCCAAATGCCTTCCCTGCCTCGGGTGGCCTTGGATATGCAAATCTGTCTTGAATAGCAGAGGAGTTGATAACTCTGGCCTACAGCTCTCACACAAAGGAGACAGATTTGTCTTCTTTACCCCCTGTTTGTCTCCTCAGGAACTCTGTTCTTGGTTGACAATATAAAGCAAAATGAAGAAAAAAATGAAAAGCCTGCTCTAAGCAAAGTAAGAGAAAGGGGAGTAGGGAAAGAAAAAGCACTGCCTGTGTTTCAACCAAATAAATTGCTTACTGCAGTTTTTTGATAGGTGTCTCTCATTGTTTTTATTCTCACTAGTGGAAACGAGGAGTAAAATATTGCTGTCAGATTTCCCATATTTCCTCACTATCATTGGATTTGTCACAATATGTCACTTTGCAGAACAAATGCTTCAGAGGGGCCCTGAACCACTTTTACTGGAAAAAAAAAGGTATGAATTGTGTTGTCTGCAATAAACTGGCTCTGTTAAAGCAAAGGGAAATACTCCTGTGGATGTCGTGGGAAAGAAAGGTAGTTATTGTAAACATATAAGAACAAAAACAAATCTGCCTTGTTTATTAGACACGTTCTAACAATGACGCCCTTTTGTCAGTCATTTAGAGTTAGTTGGTTACTTAAAGCTTTAAACGTTCAATTAGTGGCTTAATCCTTCTTGTAGGTTTTTACCCTTCGTTTGTTGGTAATTGAGGTATTTGTTTATCTTAATTTTCTCAAAGTACCTAGTTAAAAGAAATGAGTATTAACGCTTTGAATAGCAATTGAAGATCAAAGCTTTTACAGGGGTTTGTCACAGAAGGTGCTATCACACACATTTCACAGCAGTATTCTCAGATTTCCAAGCTGGTTGCTGACCAGGATTGCACACTTCTCATGTAGCACTGGGTGGATGCAGGTAAAAAGTGCTCGTAAAAACACTGCTACCAACAGTAGTAAATGACAACTTTTTAATTTTTTTTTTTTAAATCTGATCGGGTTTACAGTACAAATGAGAACTGCAATACCATAATTAGGAAACTGTGAAATTGGAAAGGACTGGTTCTTGTCTAACACAAAAACCTCGACAAAAAAGTTCAGCAGAGGGAATTTTTGATGTAGCAGGAGTGTTAACAGCTGCACTAAATTAGAAGCTGCCTATGGAATCCATAATAAAACAGACAGTGAAGCTTCAAACAGAATTTCCATGACTGAGTATGCCTGTGTTCCAGACCCATCTCTGGGTTTTTTTGCTTTATAACCTTCATTCTTTCCAATTTCCTTTTTCTAAGTTTGTGTTTTAATAAACAGTAATGCAATAAAAGAGCTCTCTGATGTTAATGATGTATATGCATTGTTCAATAACAAGGGCCTTTTAAAATTAATTAATAACTTAGCAGGAAAAGTGAGTTAATTGCTGCAGCAGGAGGCCAGTGAGTCTGTAGGAGTTTTGGACTTACCCAGAAAATTGATGGATTGTGAGCAGCAGAAATAAAGTTTCATTATGCTGCCCTACATAGGTGCTTCAGATGTGATTCCAGGGAGTGCCCACTGGACAGAATGTACCTCATTTCATTCCAGTAGCTCTTTTGTATCTAAAAAGCAATTTTCTGGGCTTATAGAAAATGTTCAGAGCAAAGTTTTCACTTTGTATGTGTTGGTTCAGTATTTCATGTTTGTGTGGAACCTTGTCACTCTGTCCCACACGCTCCATTTTCACCGTCTCTTCCTTGGCACTTGCTTTGGCATCTTGCACCAGACTCTGCCAACTCTCTGTCAGAGTCTGTTGGCTTTGACCCAGGTCAGGTGTGGCTGCGGTGTTATTTTTATATCCCTGAGATTTAGCCGGGGACTGCAATGTTCTTTACATCACTGAATGTCACCTCTCTTTGTGCTGGTCTCAGCAGAGACATGCACATTCCTCATCGATGCAAAAACAAGGGTGTAATGCACAAATTCCTTTTCCACCCAAAGTTACTGTTCCAAGACCCTTTGGAGACCAGTTGCCTGGGGACCTGTCTGCTCTGAGGGATGGAGTACGGTGGAAAGAGCCCTCTCCCCTGTGCCCCAGAGTCAGGGCTGTGAAGGGTGATGTTTTCTCACCAATAAATGAGGCTCTAAGAAGGATTTCTTGCAAGGCTAGAGATTTCTAGAAAACATCTTGCATCTTTTCAAGAAAAAGACTGCTACTCAAAGGTTTGGTGCTGTCACTTCAGACACAGTGAGAACAGCATTGCTCAGAAGAACTGAGGCCAGCAGACAGGGGCTTAAATTGTCTTCCCCATGTATTTCCCTTGGATTTAATAGAATGTGTACTTTATGTAGCCGAATGTTAATTTTTTAGATAAACATTTATTGCTGTTTAACAGCTTTGTAATAGATATGTGGGTATCTAAGAGATGCGTTATAGAGCTGTTATTTCTTAATAAATATATTTTAGGTAATCAATGAGTACTTAATGTGCAATTACTGTCTTATTAAATCTAAATTGAATGCTTGGTTTAGGAAATGGAGAGCTGACTCCTCCAGTCACATACATCTGCGTGTTTTGCTGCAGATGCTATAAAGCTAAGTTTACCAACAGTGACTGGCCAGGAAATTAATGATTTTCAAAAACTTCCTTTCCCCACTGAAGCTTGCCAGGAGTTTCTTCCTCTGTCTTTAGCTGCTGTTGGGAGTTTGATTAAATGTTCTAGGAAGTCAGGTGCCAAATGCAACTTTGTTGATACAATGGGAAACTCCAATGTGATGGTTAATGGGCAGCCTTGCAAACATGCCACTGCTTTGCTGGAATGTTGAAGGCAGGGACCAGGAGCTCATGAAGGGTCAAGTTAAGGTTTTTTTCCAGGTGGTGGTGGTGTGAGGGAGTTTGATTCTTCTTCCCTTCCCCACTCCCTGTTTCTCTAAGGCATAGTGTTTTTACAGACGAGGATATGTACCAAGGAAGAGATTGAGTAAGATTTGTTCATAGGAATATTTTAGCACAAGGTCATTGTAATAGTGTTACTTTAAATTTGCTTCCTACTACATGTGTATGCCTTTAGTGAGCTGCAAACTCTTTTTGAGCATATCAACATTTTCGGTCTTCAGGCCAGAGTGCAGACCAGTAGCAGGGATGCGTGTGAATGTAACACTGGAAAAGCATGCAGTGGGAATGGCCATCTATTCCAGCACAAACCACCTGGGAATGACCATCTATTCCAGCACAAACCACCTGGGAATGACCATCTATTCCAGCACAAACCACCTGGGAAAGCAGCTAGCTCCTATCAGCCAAAAGCACTTCCTGCTTTCACTGGGTGGTGCCTAACTAAGGACGCTCCCGGTAAAACGTTATAAGAGGGCAAGAGATTCCTAATTTGGTTCATAAGTGGAAGTTGGGCTTAAGGATTCTCTTATGGAAAAACAACCTAAGGTCAAGAATTGCTTTCAGGAAACTATTTTTTTCTTAAGTTTTATTAATTCTAATGTTTGAAAACTTGGGCAAGCATAAGGTGTTTACTTCTCCCACAAGTCTTCTAAAAATCTCACTTGTAAAACAGAAGCTCCTGACTGAGTTTTCACCAAGGGCTGTTGTGAGCTGTGGAAGGAGCCCAAAGCCTCGAGTGAGGAGAGCTGGGCTGTGAGCTCACACTGCACTAAGCAGGGCCCTCAGGATGGGAAGGGAAGGGGGGTTATCATTCTCATCTCTGCCTGTGGTCCAGAGGCTTAGAATAGTGAGTAGCTGCAAGTCTCAGTGTGGTGAATGGCAGGGAGGTGTACTATAAAATCCATGTGCAGGACACTAAAGTGGCTGGAAAGGTAAGGCTGACTTGTTCCAAGATATATGACTATTTTGGTTAATTACTTCTCTCTGACTGTACTGTGCTTATCTTCCTCTGTACCATCTCCCTATCAATTCTGGTTTCATAATTAGGTGCTGCCTATTTTTATATGTTCAGATTAAAGCTCTCATGTAGTGCAGTATCATTCTTGACCTTTTACGTGACCTCTTTTAACAATTTGGCAGTGAACGAGTAAACAGTAATGAGTTTACTGTGCTGCTTTCTTAGCGCTCAACTTCATTTGATGCACTGTGGCACAGGCAAGAAGGCCAATTATTTTTGAAATCATGCTAATTAGTAAAAAGGCCATGGCTTTATGGCTGGTGAGCTGAGTCAGGTATTGTCCCTCATCTCCCTCATCATTCCATGCCCTGCCCTCTTGCTGGAGATGCGAGAGATGCATTGTGAATGCTGGGCTGAACACATTCCTCCTGAAATTACACTGAGATCGTGTCAAGATGAACATGTTCTGTTATGATTTCAGATGACGCGGATGCACAAATAAAATTCCTCTTGCGGAGGACAGTGACATAGCAAACACATGTAGGTCACTGAGTGAGGACACAGCTGTTTATCCACCCAGATAAAGGTCCATACCTCCTGCAGGAACCAGGCATGGCAGACCCTTATCTTTCAAGAAGAACTATTGGAAAGATACGACTGGGATCTTTTAAATGGATCATTTTGATCCTCGAGCAGAGAAATATGTTCATTTGGAAGATGCAACCAGGATGTTTCACCAGTTCTTAAGCTCTGTGGGCTTCTCAATGCTGCAGTTGTTCTTGGAGTTGTCTCTCATTTAGATCAGAGTAGCACAGTTGTGACAGAAAAAGTACCTCATTGAAAATGAAATGCTTTTTTTAATCTTCCAGTATATGTAGGGGAGTCAACAGAGGGAATTTGAAAGGCTGAAATTAGGTAGCTATAGCATTCCAAAGGCACAAGGCATTAGAGAGAAACTCAGTTTTCCTGGACACATTTGCAAACAATGAATTAAGTGAACAGATTTCAGAGGAAGGTTCTGTTTGACTTTTTGCAATGCTGCCTTCCACACCCAATAGAGAATGTGCCCTCTGTGGGTAAACCACCCACAGCATTCTTCTCCCCCTCCTTGTGGGATTTACAGTAAATCACAGCAGCTCAGTGCTGGTGTAAAGAGCAAACCTGCTGAGACCCAGAGACAGTACTGTGGCTTCCCCATCACCTGAGCTATACTTGAGCTATAAGGATAACCTAGTCTAGGCTGTGGGAGTCTGAAATTTTACCTATTTTTTCTCCTTCCAACCAAATATGCACAAGGGTGATGTGTGTGTTGGCAAACTCAATTGAGACAGACCTGGCCTATTTCCTTTCATAGCACAGGAGATTCTGTCACAGAAAGAAAAATGTCTCCAGTTACACAATGAGAGCAGGTCCTTGGTTGCTGGTTTTAGGAAAGGACTATTCCAAATGTCCCAGAAAGATTATTCCAGTCAACAAAAGTTGTCATGGATAATGTGAATTTTGTCATGAAAAATAGTTTTTTTTTAATCTGGAGCCTATGCCATTACTACAAATTTTTACTCAGCTTACTTTGTCAGTGCTCCCTCTTCTATCTGTAAAGCTCAAATGCTTTTCTTGGCGAGGTCTAAACTGGCTCCTGGTGAGATCTATTCTGGGATGGTGTGTCTGTGCATGGACCAGTTGCTGTGGGCTCTCTGTAAGCACAGCCTGTGCTGAGTGGGGCAGCTGGTCCCAAATGCTCTGAAGGAAATACATGGTTCGGGTGTTTCCCTATTGCCTTTTGTGTGGTATTTTGGTTACCCTTTGTGCTGAACTAGCTGTGCTAGTTCTGTGTCATGGTTTTTTAAGGGGTTGTCAGGTGCATGTGTGGTTTAAAACAAAAATAAATCAGTAGTAGTGGATGTGCACTGGAACTGCTGTTTTAAAACGTTACCACTTAATATGTCTTCTGCTTCATTGTTTCCATTTTGTTCACACAGTTTTGAAGGTCTTCTGGTAGTGTTATCCTTCTATTATAGTTTGTTCCCATCATCTGTCACTGTTCCAGACTGTGAAATGAGGTGACAGAAAGCCAATTTTTATTAGAGGTACATCTTGCACAGCAGTTACAGACAGAGGCATAGGTTGTGTGTATCCATGGGACTCACTTTGGAGGGACACACTGTCCCAGGTGTGGCTCTGTGAGCCAGGTGAGCCTGCCAGCAGTTCTCGTGTGTGTGTGGGCAGCTTGTGACTTCTGTACCCTGGAACCACTGTGGCATGGAAGTAGCACCACTGAGGGAACTGTACAGACATGATCTCATGTCAGTTCCTCCAGTTTAGAAAGTTCATCCCAGCGTCTTCTCTACTGGATGATTCTGTACTTTTTTACTCCTGCCTCCAAATGCCCCTGTAGCTTTCTTGAGATGCAGCATTTTTATTACTGCTGTCTGCCTGAAGCACCTTACTGTGTGCAGTCCAACAGCTCCCTGTTCCTCAGGAGGTGCTGGCTTATGAGACCCCTGTATCTCTTGACTAGGCAGGCCTCTGAAAATGTGGGGCATTGCTGCAGTGTCAGTCAGCTTCAAGAATGGACTAGAGGCTCCTCTCCCTGCAGCTGTCTGGCTGGACTGGCATGGACTCCTTCCTCTTGCTTTCCTTCCTGCCCACTTGCCTGTCCTGGGTGGGTGACCCTCACCCTTTCCAGCAGTCAGTCACACTGGAAGCCAGGCAGAGCAGAGGGACAAAGACAGCCTTGTTTTCTTTTAGTGCCATGTGTGAGTGCCAAAAATCTCTGACAGTGCAGCCCCAAGCTGCTGCCGTTGGACAGGTGATCAGAGATGCACGGAAGCTCCACAACAGGCAAACCCAGCTCCTGGTACTATGGTAAGCCCAGTTTCCTGTTTGTTTGGGGGCATTTCCCACCTTTCTGTGTGTTTTAAATACCAGTAGAGGCCCAAAGGGACACAGTAAGCCAGAGTTATTTGCTGGGTCAGTCTTATCCCTTGTTCTAGATTCTTCTGAGTTGAAGTTCAATGACCTAGAAGTTATATTGCTCACCACCTCTCCTCATTCCAACTCCAAAATGTGATTTAAGTTTTGTGGTGTGTATTATACCTTGATGCAGCAGTCAGGAGATAAAACAGATGCTTCTTAGGACATGCTGAAATGTAAATGAATAGGAGTATGGGGGGGTGAGGGGTATCCAAGTTCTTGCCTCTTTAAATTTTTATTATTTCCCATCCAAGCTTACTGTTTTTGTTTAATCTTGCCATTCCTTTTCTTCTTCATTGTGTGCTCTTGTTCTTAGGGATATGCAAACTTTATTAGTCAGCTCAGCTTTCAAGCTCTGTGAGCTTTTGTGTTTGAGAATTGGGAATCAGGTACTTTTACAGTTCGCCTGAGGGGAGAGCTGGGCAGGAGGAGCCTTTATGAATAATCAGGGTTGACATCTCCAACGTTGTTCCTTCATTATAAATATTGTTAAAGGAGCTGTGACCACCATGGGCTCAAACAGAACAGAGCATGGAGGGGAAGAAAAAGACAGCCTTTGATATCTGCTCTTTACTAGTTATCACTCCACTGATGACACTGGCATTGACAGGTCTCTTAGATTTGGCTGCCTTTTTTTTTGCAAAGTTTTCCTTCTATTAGCATAATTATTCTGTCTGTTGAAGGCTGAGTTCATTGTACAAATGGTAAAGGCTGGGAACAGTGGTTAATGTTGCTGCCTGTAAAGTGTCTGAAATGCTGTGTGTCTAATAGATGGGTGAGCATCCTGATTGCATCAACTGGTTTGGCTGCCTCCCTTAACTGGATTTACTGGATGCCCCCACCACTAATGAATCACATGCTCTCTGAGATAGATTATCTAAATGATTGTTTTGCTTTCCTCTTCAAAGTATACATTTTTTTTACTAATATGAAAGTATGCAATGCTATTTAAACAGAACCTTGCTCTAAGCTTTAGTCCCTGTCTTTTTAATTTGACTGTGTAGGAAAACAGTTGCTCAAGCCTGGACTCTTTGAGTGTTTTTCCTTTTAGGAAACTAAACCATATTTTTGCTATCACAATCAAGCTCTCTACTGTATTAAATATTACTGAGAGGGAAAATTCTGTTTAGTGGGATGATTAGTTCTCCAACGGGGTTAGCACAGCTTCATGGGACATGAAGCATAAATTTTCTATTCATAAAATACTTTGAAGTTTTAATGGGTATAAAAGTTAAAAATACAATCAGATTATATATTCAGAATGATCTTGCTCTTGGAATATAATACAAAATGTTTGCTAGTGTGCCCATAGCACTTACTTTATCAGATTCCTTCACTGTGGCACCTATATTTTGCTTCCATAATTCATGGATGGCTGGAATTCTCATCGTGGTGTTTGAAGTGCCCTGGGCATTTGTGCAGAAGGGTTTTTCTGCTCTACTCACAGATCCTCATCTGGCCTGGGCGTCTCCCTGTAAAATGGCTGAGAAAGGACTTGCAGAGATGAACTTGGTGTTTTCCTCTGTGCTCAGCATTGCTGAGAGCACGAGCAGAGGAGGGAGAGGAGGCTGAGAAGAGACTCTTCCTCAGCTGAGCTGGGGAGGAGGCGAGAGGAGATGCTGAGATGACCTTGAGCACTTCTAAAATCAGAATCCCCTCTCAGATGGCAATATATGAATGTTGGGAGTGGGAGGGGATGGGAAGCAAGCACACCACCCCCTAGCCAGGTGTGTCATCAATCAGTCAGTGTGACAATCACAGGGAAAATGCTGAGGAACTGAAGTTCATTTTGAAGTATGTGGTTGATAGACTGGGTGGAGTCTGTGGTTTGACCTATAAATAGGCTCAAAAGGAGGATCAACTCTCTCATGAGACAGCTGCTTAAATGCTCTTTATAATGCTCTGTTCTTACTCTGAAAAAGTTTTGACATCTACATATTGGAATGGAATGTGTGTGTCTTTCCCTTGTGCAGAAGTGACTTTGCCTTGCATCCTGATTCAGCATTTTTACGTATGGGGAAAATCCTTAGGGCTGGTCACAGGGATGATGGGCAGTTATGCACTGCTGGCTTGGGATAAAGTTTCTTGGTAAAATTTCTGCAGAATTTTTTCTCTTCCTTCAACATTTTTATAGCAATTTCTTTTTTAATTGTCAGCTAAAACTGAGCAAAGAACACTGAGTTTAAACTGAATTATAGAAAATGCGCTGGATATTACAGTCAGTAAATGTGGGAAATGAATAGGATATCTAAGAACAACTGATGGAGAATAGCAGTCTGTTATCACTTTTTATAAAAGATAATTACCTCTTTCTATGACATGGGGAACAGATAAGGTGGCTCTGAAAATCTCTCCCATATGAAACTGATATGAAATGGCAAAGTACCTTCACTGGAAATCAGCAGCTGTTCCACATGCTGACATTTCTTTAGTCTTTTAGAGTACTCCTGGAAAGGACTGAAGAGAGCTCAGTATTATTGATAAACACACACACGTGTTCTGGGGTACAGGGCACAGCTCCATCAAAGTATTGCACCTCATACCTTCCTGTCAAATCAGATTTCGGACCCTCCGCGGTGGAATAACCAGCACTAGTTAGTAGAGAGTACAATGTGGTCTCAGAAAACAAGTCTGACCATGAGAAGGGCAAAGTGAACTACATTTTTTTCGGTAAGACTTGGCACATATTGAAAAATATTTTCCCATTAAGGACAAGGGAACATCAGTTTGGGCTTTTGTTTTGCATGTCATTGAGGTGTGTAGTGTGATGAGATCCACGAGCTCCATTCAGACTGTCCCTGCCACGACTGTTCAGGTTGGACTGGATGGGTTTTCTCTTCTCCTTACCTTGCAGTGCAATAAGAGCCACACTCGTGTTGCACAGTTCTAGAGTGGCTTTGTACTGCTGAGGGTGTAAAAACATGAGAAAATATAATAGGGAGCAACACTGTAAGTCAAGCAAATTTACTAAATAAATCTGGAGAATGAGGACAGCAGTGTGGACCTGGGAAACGCATGTATGTACAGACAGTTTTCTCCCAGGTAAGTGTGCAGGAGATTTCAACAGTACTACTGACCTTGTTGGCTTTTAAAATCCCATCCAAAATCAAAGTGTCACACCTTCAAGTTTTCGTTTCTGTTTTTCTTTGGCCTTTGCCAAACCAGACGAGCAGTCTGGTGTTCAGTAACTCTTTGCAGCTCCTCCATTTGTTTTTATGGATGTTGGAGTCTGTCCTGTAGATCCGGGAAAGAAAGCACTTTATTTTACTAATTTGAAGGCATCTAGTAGATTATTAATACAGTACACATGGGAGAAAGTATTATACATGTTTTCATTGTTTTCATTAACTTTTTATGATAAAAATGCTTTTGAATTGATCAGAAGCTCCACTTTTATGATACTCTCTGCAAAGGACTAGTATACTTTTGCTTTTAATACAAATGATTCAGTTAGGTAAATAAAATTATTTTGCCAGATTATGGACAATTTTAATACATACTCTTTGTTCCTTTTAAATGAGTAAAAGTCAGAATTGTGGTGGTGTGTACAGAGGAGTAATGAGTGTCTTACAGAAAGACAGGTGTTTGCTTTTCTTCCAGTAAATCACTGAAGGCAGCAGGACCCAGTTCAGATGTGTTTAAAGCTTGTTTACACAGTGTTCTCTGTCTCCAGGTCCTGAGCTTTTGCTTGAAAAATAATCTGAACGTGGATGAGAAGCTGGAAGTGGAATTTTATTTGGTTTGGGGTTTTATTTTAATCTTTATCAAGCTGTTTATTTATCTGTTGCATGATTCTGAATGTAACTATTGTCTTTTTTCTCTTGCGGGGGTTGGAGGAGACACATAAAACGCACTGATGGCCTTGCAATTCTTTTTGTAGGAGAAAATAATTATAGAGGAGGGATCTTGAAGAGTATTTAGTAGCTCTTACATCTTTATTTATATCCTCTATATTCTCAGTTTCAAAGTGATAGACGACCTCCCCATCCCAAATTTTACAACTACTTTTTATTTATGAGAATGAGTATTTGTGATACTTTTATACTTTCTGCCCTCGTTGTCTGAAGATAAACTGATGAAAACGTAGGATTTGCTAAAAAACAGCAAGTTATTTGGAGCCCTAGGTTTTATTTTGAGCAAAGTAATGCTCCTTGAGGTTTTGGTTTCTGAAGTGGGAGGTTGTCTAGTGCTCTGTGCAGGGAAAGTCTCTGGTGTGATTTATGAGGGACCTGTGGGTTGGATTTTCACCTGTGTTTTGCCTGGTCATCAGTTAGGATACATGTACCTGTGAGTCTTAGGAGACCAGTATCATGCCATGAGGCCAATCAGGAGATTGTTTCCCCTGTTCCAGAATTCTAAGAACACCGCTGTTGCTGAATGAACCGGGATTTCTGGCTCACGTTTTCCCACGTCAGTGTATTATGTGCTGTCCTGAGGGTCTGTAAAACCAGTGGCAAACGGAGGTGTTTTACCTCACTGTCTGCTTTTCTTTCCTGCCTTGAAGAATTTGCCCTGTTCTCATTTATAAACAGGGAGCTGTGACTCAGGGGCTGGTTCTATCAGAGCCTGATAAACCTTTGTAGAGCAATGTGCTGTTGCGAGTAATGGCCTCCATTCATTATTAGCCCAGTTGATTTTCATTTACACTTGGCTCTAACAATTAGCTTGAGCAGGTGTGAAGGTGATGGAGGGCCAGGGACGCACAGAGGTCAGCACTGCTCGGTGTGATAAATTAACCATTATTATCTGCAGTGAAAGTGGCTCTTTACGCTTGTCAGCAGCAAACAAAGGGACAACATATCTCACGGATAGTGGAATCAGGGCCACTACTGCAAATATGATGTGTCTGTGATTTTTGCCTGTAAATAAAGGCAAACCCTTGTGAAGTGTCACACCTGTGTGTTTCCCTTCAAGGAGGTAAACCTGTCCTGTCTTACAGATGTGTATAGAGAAATTTACGGATATTGACTTTCAAAGCTGTAGTTAGTGGCATTTTATAGTAATACATTCTAATCTGTACTACAAACTAACCAGGAAACTATTAGTAAAGGATTTGAAATGTGGAGATTTTCAGCAGGCTGTAATAAGGCAATTACTTGAGACTACTGACTTTGAAATTCCTGTGTTACTACTTTAAAAACACCAGTGATTTTTTCCAAGCATTGGCTTTCCTTTACCTGTGTTTGTCCATCAAGTGAACTGTAATCCTCCCCAAATCTAAAAGGTGTCGTGTTCTACCATGTGTGGAATTTGGGAATGGATCGTGTCTAGTAGCACTCCCAGCCCGCTCTGGGGCACTGATGGGGTGCAGAGGCCACGGTTCTGCTCGGGCTGGGACTGCTGTGGGTGTAGTTCTGCTGTTATGGACCATGTGCTCAGCTGGGCTGCCAACCTCTCACCTGTCAGGGGTACGGCACAAAGGGTCGGCAGGCCTTGACCCTGGGTGGAAAGAGAGGAAGTATAAAAAGGAGAATGTGGCCACCTTCCCAATAAAAGTAGGGAATACAGGGAACCTGAAGGCTTAAATTGTCTGTTCTATCCAACTCTCCCCACCCCCTCACATATTCTATTCTTGGAAGGAAAGGTCTTACAGGATGAACACCTGAAGCTATGTTCTCATTCTTTGGCTGGCAAAATAGTGTGCTAATTTACAATGTTTAGAGTATGTGAACTCCCTCCACACACTGTCTGTTTTACAAATAAATAGGAAGAATATACAGATTTTTAGTTAACGTATAACCACTGCCGTCTCCATAAAGAATTTTCAAAGAAGCTCAAGGCTTGTCAGCTTTGGTTTTCTGTGATGGGAGCAAACACTTCCTTGTTTTGTTTGGTGGCCAGGAGTCAGTCGCACCATCACACTCCTGCTGGCAGTTGTGTTGGTTGCTTAGTCCCTGCATTTTTAGCTCCAGCACCAGCCCATGAGCTGTGTTGGTTTAGTTTGAAATGGCATTTAATTTGCTATTGAGACTCTTCTGTTTGTCTGCAGACAAATAGTGAGTTTTCTGGAAAAGCCTGTCTCCAAGTATGAAGTACTCGCATCATTCCTTTGCAGAATACTTCCCAAAGCACCCCTGATTTGGAACCCCAGTGCTCTGGCTGCCCTCGTAGTCAAATGGCTGCTTGAGCTTTGTGTCTTCTTTTCCAAAAAGGGAAGGAATTAGTAACCAATCTCACGGAAACTGAAATCAGCAAAACGTACCGAGGAGGAGCAGGAAGTTCAGCCTTCCGTTGCCCTTCTTTGGCAGGCAGCCCTGGGACAGGAGGTCTGCCCAGATGCCTTCTCTGGGAAGGAAAGGCCTTTCCAATGGCCAGGGTTCCTTTTGTGCCATGGTTTCACTGTGTATTGTGACCATTACTTCTTATTCCTCTCTGGGTGTCATTAGGGATTCCCGCATCACCCCGAAAATGCCGTTTAACTTCCTTATAATCCCTCAGGTGTCCTTCAGCTGCCACATGGAAGTTCCGGTGCTGAGGGAAGGGTGATGCTCTCCCTGGAGCAACCAGAGTGGTGTCAGCTTAGAGCTGCTGCTCATCAAAGCACAAGAGGGAGGGGGAACACACACATTTGGTTGTTTTTAAGAAAGCAAAGTGTTTATTATAAAAAGCAAAGCTCTTGCAACTAAGTGGCAGCAGTTTAGCGCTGCACAGAGTCTTGTTAGAAGTAAAGTATATGTTTAATCATTTGATTTGTCAAAAGGGAGGGTTGAACTCAAGGGAATAAATATAATACACATGGGTTTAATTACCATGGATGGGTAGGCAAAAACAAAGTATGCAAAACAGTGCATTTACTCTTCACATATGTGTGTATATACATATATAATTAGAGTTGGGCAGAAAATGCATTTTTTTCCTGCCACCCACACTTTCCTTGTTTTTTTATCAAAATAAATATTTTGATAGAAAAACATGCACCAACTCTACAATATATAGTAATTACTTGTCACAGACAAAGATTAAAAAAAGAAAAAAAAAAGAAAACTTTGAAGTTAAAGCAAAGGAAGCTAATTTTACTCATTAGGAATACATAAAACCCTAATTGGGAAGGGCACAGAAAGGCACACAAACGTTTGCTGCATCTGTATGGTAGAGAAATAAGCACACTGTAGACAAATACATCTCTGGAGTTTCACTCAGTGGCTTGTAGCACATCTTCAACAACAGGGCTCGGGGAGATACAAAGATGCTTTCCAGTAATTTGTCCAAGACTCTGTTGGAAATCATTGTCAAGGGTGACAGTATTTTTGGGCTTCTGCTCTTATGGAAGCCAGAAAGCAGTTGTCCCTTCTGTTATGTATCCCATAAGAGGTGGTGTGAGGTTTATTTTTAATAATTTGAAAAAATCTTAGAGATTAAATAAAAATGTAATTTTTGCCTGAGATGCAAACAAACAGAAATGTTTCTGCACAAATTAGGGAAGTTTACAAATATGTGATGTGGTGTGAAGTTGGATGTGTTTGCTCTCTTGAGAGGATGTTCAGGTAGGGAAAGGTCAATAAAAAACTGTTAAAATGTACTTTTCTCTTTGATCTGTACTTATAAGGACTATTTTTTTCTTCAGTTAACACACGGAAATTCAATGAACTTTAACAGCCTGCTAAGGCTGAAGGTTTATCCTCTTTCCCATATCTTTGCACAGGGAAGCATTAGTTTAAGAAGTTTATGATTTGGAGAAGATATACAAGTTAAACTGGGCATGATGCCAGGTTTACTCTGCTGCAGGCTCATCACAGGCTGGCAATGTTCAGAGAGTGCAGGGCACTAACGCTCAGCGAGGTACAAACACCCAAAAGTGCAGGTGCCATTCCTCGAGCTTGAGGCCATTTCTAAATCTCTGTACTCTGGTCCCACTCAGAAGAGATTGTGGTGGGGTTTGCTGGAGGTTTTGTGCCTCCTGCTGAAAAAAAGTCAAGTACAAAACCACTTGTGAGAAAAAGGGTTGGGTTGGGCGGTTGGGTTGGGTTGCTTTGGTGGTTCTAGCTTGTCATGCTGAAGTGAATTTTACTGAGTGGGTTTTTTTAATCTGAAGTCTAAGTTTAATTAATATCACAAGATAAAGGATTCCTTCTGAAAGAACACGATCTGGGATACACTTTCATGGGACACACTTCAAGCAGTGTGAGTGAAGCAGGCAACTGTGTGAGCAAACACAGGGCACTGTCCTGGAGAGGGCAGGTGATGATGACGGTGTCATTCGTCTCAGTATTCACAGTCTGTGTTCAAACCGGGCAGATTTTAGCACATTATCTCTAATGAATCCGAAGAATAAATCTTTAAATTCCACAAATGTTGAAACCTTGCCTTCAGCCAGGGGTGCACATGCACAGTGACAGTCAGGAAAGCATCCCAAAATTTTGGCAGGTGGCTCCCAGAGGTGACTGGTTGTGGGTATTTCCTGGGTTTGTTTTTCTTTTAATAGCTGCAATTTAAGATGAGGGAAGTTTCTGAATTATTTCCTGTGAAATCTATTAGTGAATTAAAAATATTGAAAGCTCCTGTATACTACTGAGAAACAAATTCTATTTGTTCAACAAAGTAAAAAGCTCCCCTTTCCACCTCTAACCTTGAATGAGCTAAATATGTCATGTTGGTGTGAAGGAATACTTTTTACTGTAGGCATTTTCAAAGCTGACACAGAGAGGTGTCATGTGCTCCTTCCTGAGCACCAGAGAAGGACCAGCTTTCCCTGAAGTTGGTGCAAGTGCTACCCTAGAAAGGATAAAGAATTAATCTTACCTTGTTTTGAAACATGAACAAGAAAAGAAAGTGCATAAGGACATTGATAGTTTTAGCTGCTCTGAAACCATCTGTTAAAGAAATGATGCAGCATTTAAAATACTCAGAGGCTTTGTTGCTCTGAGAAGAGAGAATTAATTTTTTTCTGAAATTATCAGATTGGATAATTATCAGATGTGCTGAATTCATAATTAGGTTTCTTTTAATATGTTTTGGGAGTTTTTTTCCCCCCTCTTCATTTTCCCTATTTATGTAAGTTTTGGGGGAATTAATCATGTCTCCCTTTCAGGAACTTATTAAGGCAAATGTGTAGCTTTAAGTACATGAACAGCATCAGCTGGTGATTACCTGAGTCTTTCAAGTCAGCCACATGCTGAAATTCCATAGTGGATTGCATCATTGCAGTGATGTAAAGGAAATCCCTTGGTTTCCCTTTCTTTGGGTATCTAAATATTCTAGTTCAAGGCCTGGTGCTTTAAAGTTTTTAGCAAGCGTTCTTAAAGATGCAAAGTGCTTTTAAATTGCTTCAATGGTATTATGCACTCTCTGATTATATAGAGCTCATAATGCATTTATATTTATACGCTGCAAATTGTTACATATGCTCTGTGCAGGAACTATGCATAGTTTTACTGATGCTTTTAGGCCAAATTGAGGTTTGCTGCATCTCTGAAAGCTTATTTTTAAAGTGATTTTTTCCCCATTTTTCTCACTTAAGCAGAATTCTATCACTGCAAAGTAAAAATCCTATTGCTGTGAAGTAATTGTATGAGTGAGTGCCCCTGTTCAAGGGAACAGTTTATGGTTACTATATTAAAGTGAACATTTCAACTTGGCTAACACAAGCACTGAATAAACACATATTGATATTATAGAACAAAATAATATATTAGTGCATTGCTCATTTGTGCTCTGATAGTCACCCTGATACCATTAGTCATGCGGGGAGTGACAAACACAATTACACTCGAGTGCTAATAGAGTGGAAGGGCAGAACTGCCTGACCTCGGCATCCTGGGTCGATTTAAATGTTTGATGTCTCATTGAATTAGTATCACAGTGTGAAAGACAAAGCTCAAACTAATGGAAATGAGCCTGGACATGCAATACTGCTGATTGGGCTGACATAATTAGAATAATATTCTTCACACAGCTAATAACAAGCAGAAGAAATAAATAACCAAGAGATAACTTAATGACTGCATGCTAAAATGCTCCTTTGAATATGCTAAGGTTAGCATTTTCTATTTACTTACGGAGCTCTGAGGGAATTTTTTTCTCTGTGTAATCATTAGCTGTGGTGATCAGCTCCATACTGGTCACTAAGGCCATATGGAACTACGCAGGTTGACCCAACTTTTCCCCGCTCAACATCATTATTTAACCCTCAGGGCACTGTTACAAATATCTGTCTTTCTAGAAAACCTGCCCAATCCCTTACAAAAAGAGAGAAAAAAAAGGAGAAAAAAAAGAAAAAGCTGACACGTGATGGATTCATAAATATATAGCTTTGTATCCTCTTCTGCCCTTGATCTCTGAGGTACAGAGTCATAAAGCATGAGCAAGTGCACAGGGCTTTTGAAGACTGTGAATTTCTGTGGGCATGAAGTGGGATTTTGGTGTTTCATACAAAACACAAACGGTGTTTTAGAAATGCTTTTTATAATAGCTTACCTTAAAATTTATCTTTATGTACTGTTTCAGTGTGAGGCGATGAGGAATAGACTTGGGACAGATGCAGATGAGACAGAGGTGACAGGAAACCACTTGGCAGAACTCATCAGTTCCATCTCAACTTCCTTCTTCACCGTTTGCTCCTGATAATGATAACTGCACCAGGAATCCAGTCTAACAAAGCATATTTGCTGAACTTGGGGTGGACAGGACTTTGCCCTTGGTGGAACGAGTAACATGTTCAACCATAAACAGGTACTTTCAGGATTTTGTAGCAGGACTTTTGATTCTTAACCAGGACCTCCTGAAAGCAAAACCAAAGCCATTTGCTGACTTGGCGCCAAGGAGTGTGATACTGAGACCCACATAAAAAACCCCATACAACTGATTGACAACTTCTTACCTATAGAAGTTCACAACTTAATTTTCAAGATTTTTTTTCATGTGAATAAATCCTTGGACTAAAAAATGAGAAAGCAACAACAGTTTTTCTGGAGAGGCTGAGGATTATTTTCAACCAAAATCGATATTGTCTTTGGTAGGTATCAGACAACAAAATACTTTTAAGCTTTAAGCTTAATATGGTAGCTTTGGAAAGAGATGTCTTTTGGGTCAAGTTTTCAAGACAGCAGGTCACCCCGTTTCAGTAAAGCCAGGAAGCTTTGCAGTGTCTTTTAAAACTGCTGCAGGAAAGTTCCATTTGTTAATGTAGAATGTGGCAGTGAACTTCCCTGTACTTCTGGAGCCAGGGCCTCATCCACAAGGGGATATCGCCACAACATGGTATTGTTAATAAGATCTGATTCATTTAAATTGTGCTTGTTAGCAATAACTAAAACTTCCAAGTCTTAAAGCACCTGAGACAATGGACGTGGGTTTTTCGTGCCCAGCTGGCCCATAAATTCATATAATGCCAAGCCTTCTATCATGAATGTACTGGAGTGGAAACCACAGTCCTAAATGAGTAAGATGTTGCGTGTTGCACACTTGCAGGTGGAAGAGTCCCAGCAGAGCATTTCAGCTCTGACCAGCTCGAGGCAGCGAAACGCCGTTCATCTGTTATGTTCATGAGCTGACCTACATCTGTTACTTCTTCTCAAATAATACTAATAAAAAGAAGGCCCAGCATTTTCAGCAAATCACATTATTTCACTTCATTAAGGGTTAAGGGTTTTATGTCAGTCTATTAGCAGTGCAGAGCGAGCCAGCATTGCTGAGCCAGCACATGGCACAGGCCGAGGGCTGGCACGGGGGGGCTCTGCTCTCGGCACAGTCACCTCGGCACTGGGGGGACTGATCAGATGAGGGCTTAGGAAAGGGCTTGGGGTGCTGTAAACCAGCGACTTGAGGAAGCACAGTTGTCCTGCAGGTAGTAGGAAATACGTAACTGATCCCATTCCACAGATTTTGGATTCTCAGTAAAGTGACCCAAAATGGTGCCCTGCTCATCCCAAAGCCTCTGCCTTCCATTGCTATCGGATCATTTACCTTTGTCAGCTCCTCAGATCCTGTGGAACTGCCAATGCTGACTTTGTGCTTGCCTGCTCTAGGCCTTTTCAACATCCTCACTGATGTGGAATCCCCACAGCCATCCTCGCTGGCTCCCTTTAGAAACAAACTCAGTATCACATGAAAGGAGCAGGAATAAATCTCTTCCTCCGTAACGCGGAGAAAACAGAAGAAACAAATCTAATAAGCTAATTCCTATTCCCTGTGACCATGCAGAGACATTACCTGTAACACCTCTTTTTCCTCACTCTTCCTCTTTTGCCAAGAATACTAAACCAGTGAGATTAACTGACTCTCGAGGTAGTTTGAGTTTAAAACTGAGGGATTATTTTCCCTCTCTGTTAAGCTCATCTGAATTTATGCTGTTGAGCCACTAAGACCCCTCCACTCAGCCCCTTTAGATAACCCTGCAGAGCTGCTGTGCAGAGTGTCTGAAAATAGGAAAGAAAGATAAGAGTGGCCACTAAAACCAAAAGGTGAACATGCAAGCAGACCAAAGATGTTTTTACTTTTGCAGAGAGCTTTCTCTAAGCAAATCCTCTGGCTTTTGCTCAGCCTAAATACATATTTTTGGTAATATAAACTGAACGTTTTGAGGCTGGAGTCAGAGGCCTGCAGGTACTTGGTGCACTAGAGCTGGTATTGGCTGTAGCTTGACTGTTGTCCCTTACTTAAGCTTTAGCTTCCAATTACAGATCTGTTGATGTTACAGCTCAGCATAACTTGCACAACATTTGGCTTATTACACTGCCTAAAATTTTTAAAAGTTTAATTTTTTTTTCAATAGAACTGGGCCGGGGGGGACACCTATTAAAAATAGTGGTGGTGCTTCTCCCTTGCCTGTAGTGAACATTTTGGTGAGGTCTGAGCTCTGAACTTTTTGTCATAGTGAACCAGCAAACTGGGAAGGCCTTTTTACTTGAGAAAGCCTTCCCCAAACAATGACAAGATATGGCTGTTGTGAAGGGATCATACTGGTGAATGAGGCATAGAATATTAATACTTTTAGGCTGAACATTTGATTTCCTCAGAATCAGTCAAATCAGAATAATGGATCCCAATTTGTCATGCAGTTTGTCCCTGTTTATACGTCAGCTCCTGAACTCTGGGTTTAGGCTGATTTCACATACCTAAAGAAGCTTTCCACAGATTTCTTATTCATATCTTCTGTGTTTCCTTTGTGCTCTGATTGCATGAAAAATATTTATTTTGTTTAGTTTTATGCTAAGTAAGAATTTAAATGTCAAGAATAACTATGAGATTAGTTAAACCTTTCTTTAGAAGGACTGTTTTAACAAGTTAAGCTTAATCAGTTCAAGGAAAACTGCTCTTTGGCACCCACTAGTGTGTCATTATCCAGTGCCTTGCATGCTGAAGGGTCACTTTTAGATGGTAGAAAAAGGATAGAAAATGTCCCTGTGATAATTGCTGTTCTCATCTACAGCCAGTCAGCTTTTTCTGTGTTCTGATTTTCTACTGTAATCATAAAAAATCTGAACCAAGGCCATTGAGGCAAACTGAAGTCTTTTGATTGAAATATTTTGGATTCCCAGTCCGAGAATGTGTGTACCAGTTTGTCCATTATTAAGGAACAACACCAAAAAGGAAGGGTGTTTTTCAGCAATTCCCGGTGCTCCCAGACCGGTTACTGCCCTGAACTGGGAGGTCTGTGTCCTTCTGACATGTATTAGTTGGATATTGTTCTGTTCGCTCTTTATTCTTCCCCTGAAGTGGCCTTAGGTTGATGCTATTTTGGGACAGCCAGCTGCACAGAGCAGCCCTGCACGTTTTCAGGGCAGTGGTTCCCTGGTGGAAGGAGACTGTGCATCCATTTAAACGGCAAATCCCGATCCTGCCAGGACAGGTGTCACTGGTGTCACTGGTGTCACTGCTGCACCCGCTGCCCCTTGACGGGGGCACTTGGGGTGTTCTCACACAAAACACTGACACCCCTTCCGGACCACAGAGCTGTAGCCTCTGCACTTCACTCAGAAAAGGCAGAAACTTGAATAATAATTTGAAATAAAGTCCTTTGTGTGCTCAACTCTCCTGATACAAATCCTTCACTAGCAAGGAATGTACTGAAAGTGGTGGTGTTCCAGTACTAGTTGAACAAAAACAGCCCTGGGCAATCTGGGCTAATAGAAATGAGGAATACTTGCAGATAGAAAAAACCAGATATTTTTTGTTTTGTTTTGTTTTGAGCAAATGTAGAAATATCACATGTAGCTGCAGACTTGATTTACTTTCATGCCATTTGACAATCTGATAATTTTTACAAAGATACACTCAAAATGCTGTTTCATGCAAAGTTCACTTTTTTCGCTTGTTTGAAAACCACTACATCTTTAATTTGCAGGGCTGTGTATTAATTTTGCTGAGAGTACCGTTTACTTCCCTTTCCTTCTACTTTATTTAAAGCCAGTTGTTGACAACTCTCAGGCGTGTCAAAGTCTCACCACTAATAATTGCTTAAGGATCCCTGACTTCTATAAATGTTGGTTCCAGCTAAAAACCCCGTGCAATAGCCCTGTTTGAAGGAAAGGGGGAGGGGGGCTGGGGAAGGAAAAAAGGGGTGGGGAAAAAAAGGGAAAAAAAAAAAAAACCTGAGANAAAAAAAACCTGAGAACTTCTTCTGATGAATTTTTGATTTTCCTTCCTAACAAAGAAATGTCTGTGATTCAAAGAAATAGCTTAAAGTGATATTATAAAATAGAATATGGAGTGCACTGTTCCGAATGACTCCTCGCTTTTAATGTGAGGCTGAAAAATTGTCAGTGCCTTTTTTGATTAGATGAGAATTTTTTTTCTTTTTTTTTTTTTTTGTTCTTGATCTAAGAATTGAGGAGAAAAACATGCTACTTGCATTTGAATATGGTATGAGCTCGATGTAATGTGTGGAAGATAAAGCAATACCAGTTCTGCCTCAAGGCGGCACCTGTATCTGTGGGTCAATGCCATTCCTCCTTAGATCGCTGCGGAGCCCCTCTCCTGGCTGCTGCTTTATTAGGCCTAATTAGGCAGCCTGTCACTTTTATTGGTGATGGGAAAGGAAGATAAGTAGATTACTTGTGTCATCTATCTCTATCCGGACGTGTCTAAAAAGTCTAAAGTGATTGCTGTGGGCCACAAATATGTTTCACAAGAGGGAGGAAAAGAAAAAAAAAAGAAAAAAAAAATCAGAAATGCATTAAACCTCTAGAAATGACTTACCTTTGGCACTACTGTGTGTAATTTCAAACCCACAGAGAGAAGAGTTACAGTACATACGTAAAGTCCTTTTGTTCAGAGGGAGAAGGTTGTCTGTAATGGTTTTTGTGATATCAAAATAATAATAATAAAAAAAAGGCTGTTCTCTACTTATGATTCCAGTAGCAGTTATATATATTTTCAAGTGAATCCAAGTTGTAATCAGAGTGCTGATCTGGGGCTGGTGCAGGGGGCTGTTTTCTGACAGGCTGGTTGACGTGTTCCTCTGATAGGTTTGCTGTTTGGATCATTGCTCGGGGCTTCTCCAGTTTATGCAGCATGTGTATATTTGTAATGATTGTTTATAGGAATAATGAATTATTTTCTAAAGAAATTTTCAGATATATTCTTCAACAAATTAATTATTGAGAACTAATATTATCAACAGCAATCAGCATTTGCAGTTTTTTTTAATTTCTGGGACATCTTCTGCCTTGGAAGATGATGATATTCCCCAGAATGTTCCCCAATAGAAAGAGCTTATTAGCTGTAGCATTGTGGTAGGAAAATGAAACTACTTCTATAAGGACTCTTACGAACAGGAAATCTATTCTTGATTTAAGAGTGTTGGTAGGGTCAGATAAAAATCATTGCAAAACTTTAAGCTCAAAGATAAAACAAAGTGGGGTTTGTATTTTTGAAAATTCTTCAACCTACCAAATCCCAACCAGTCAGGTGATAAAATGCTTTCAGGAATCTGGAGTTTTTTCTTTTAGAGATGTGCTCTTGCTCCAACTGTTGGTGCACGCAGTCAGATGGGATAGAAACACTGCCCTCTCAAAATGTGATTGCAGCCACAGCACAGGCAGCAGAGTGTCAGCAGAGACATCTTCCAGAAACATGCCAGAGGTGTCTGTGTGGAGATTCCTAAAACCCGATGGGCCACTGTCTTTGACTATCAGCTAGAAGAATAAATGTATAGGTATCAGTAAAACTACTTACAGACTGATAATCAAACTCAGTCATATCACAAGGGTAAGATAGGGCCCTATTCAATATTCCTTACTCAGGAACGTTCCTGTAGGCTTGAGCAATATAATTTCCATGGACTTTTTTGTGTGTAATGAGTGCTGTGTAAGGTCTTTAATTGATAGATTCTGACTGATGCACCAATGGCAGCTTCATTCAAGACTCTGAGTTCCACAAGCACTCAGCCACTCTATTTGTTTGGAAGCTTCAAAACTTCTCATTCATTATTCAATTCAGACTGTTTAAGGTTTATTTTCTTTGCCTTAAAGTCTCCTCTTCACAGATGTTGCCTAACTGCCTCCATGAATATTGAGAGAGCTGAAAGTGCAGTGTCATGGAAATCCACCATTAGGACACACAATTCCATTGCTTGCTGTACAAGCCTTTTTGCATAAGTGGAATTTTTGAGCCATGTTATGATAGAAAAAAATCTAAATGTAGGACAGAGAGGCACCTAGTGCCCGGAACTTTCAAATGAGTTTGTCTTGAAGAACTTGCAGATCATTATTAAGTCGAAGAAATTCAGAAATTTGATGCTATTATTAGTTCAGCCTTTTAATATTAGTCTACAGGGTTTTTTTCTGCCTACTACTGTAAGCTGTAACTTCTACTCAAAACCCAGTTTTTGATTATTTATTTTATTATTTACCTACCTTATCACACAGCAGTGAACTGTAGTGTACAAAGGCAGTGTGTCCAGTTATCTGTGCGGTAGAAATTCCCTTTGGAAACAGTGCTGCTGGCAGCCAGGGGCTCCACAGCCGCCTCACAAAGGCAATCTCTCATCAGGAACTTGGTGCCGCTTCTGGGGAACTCANTATTTATTTTATTATTTACCTACCTTATCACACAGCAGTGAACTCTTTTTGCTGTCCAGAAGTGCTGGAGCCTGGCTGTAGTTCATTTACTGGGAACGGGTGTTTCTGTACATCCTCCCCAGTCCAAGCGCAGGAAACACCGAAGGGGTCACTGTGCACTGGGCTCTGACGAGAGCAGAGCACCTCTCCTCCCAGCCCAGGGATGTGGCACACCTTCCCAAACCTTTGGCTTGTGTTCTAATTCCTGTTTCCGGTTCCGGATATGCCTTCTGGTATTAGACCTCAGCTGTAAACGCGGAGCAGTGCTGTCCGTGCCCTCTTACTTACAAGGACACTTCGGCAGGGACAGTGACAGGATAGAGCTGCTGATTCCAGCAGTTCACCAGCAGAGCCCAGCTTGGCAAACGGGGCTGACTGGGCTTTGTCACCCAGCAGCTGCTGCAAGGCCAAGGTGGGGAAAACCTCAAGGCAAGTGTGGTAGGTATTAGTTATTTATGGTCCTGTGTCTCTCAGAGGGAAAGAACCAAGGTCTGATCTCCTGTGAGAGAGGTTTAGTTCTCTAAGTCTCCCTTACTAAGTCCAGAAAAGGCCACTCTCTGTATAAACATTTTTGCCATCACTTTGTTTTCTGGATGTGTCCATGTTTTGTAGTTTCTTGCTGACATTCAAGGCCTGGGTACTACAGCAGATACAGTCTATCTGAGTGATAAAAATTCAGTTCCTGAAAAGGTTCTTCGTCTTTTTAATGGCTTTGAAATATTTAGGAAAAAATAATTACCAGCTACAATACAATTTTTTTTCTTTCAATGTTAACATGCCTGGTTCCATTATTTCCTCACACCATCTCAAGTTCACCGGCTTTGGGCTCATCCAACTCAAGCTACTTCATAAGATCAGAAACTAGATCTCTCACTTGGAAGACATGGAACAACTGTCCTTGCTTATAGGAAATTAAAAAGACATTCACTCTTCCTCTTTTTCCTTCTTCCCCAGAAACACGCAACTCTCCCCACGTCCATTCTCCTGCTGTGTAATACCTGTGAATAACTCAGATTGTTGAATTTCTAATTCACTTGATCAGAAAGAGGCCAGGAGCAAAGATGGCATCCTGATTACAAAACTGCACCTCTGAGAAAATCAAAGGAAAGCTGCTGTCGTGCAACTTCTAAAAACTTTAAAAGCTCCTCAGGTTGAATAGTTTGTTGGAGTATAGGAGTGTTTTTAGAATATACAGTTGTAGGTAAGGTTTTAGTTATACAAACAGTTGTGCCAAAATCTTCATGACAAATAAGGGATGGTGCTATTTTGATAAGAAATATAAAATATAATTTTTTTTATTATTATTATTTTGGATTTTCCAGCAGGTTCTCTTTCCTTGCAAAGCATGATGCTTGCCTGTGTCATGGATATGTAGAAGTAAAAGCCTTCTAGAACAAATTTATTTCCAATATGCTTCCTGGTCAGTTAGGGCTTGCATATAGATATGAACCCTAATCATGTTTGTTCCTTCTCTTCAGGGGTTGAACCAATTAGACACCAAGAAATACAGCCTAAAAAGCCAAAGTTCATTGCACAACGTTCTTACAGAGCTAGTTGAGATCAGTTTTAGAGACTCTCTAAATTTAAAGCAGCAATTTTATCCTTTTCCTATTTCTGTGTTTCCCATAAGGCCAGAGCCAAACTCTGTCAGCTACACTGGGCTTTGGTGGGATAGCAAATTCCCATATCTATTTCTGGTTGCTTCATGTTTTGTCTTTTGATATTAACATACCTTTTTTTCCTTTTACTTCAAGCTGATGACCGCTGTGTTGGCAGTGCAGGGATATTTGTCAGGTGATAAAGGTGGTTTCACTGGATACCTGGAGATACAGAAGAGCCCTTGCTGTGGCCTTTGCACACCTGTGTTGGTCAGGCAGGAGCAGTCAGGAGTTTCCTGCATTTTCTGTGGCACATCTTCCCTTTCCAAGGCCACCTGGCACAGCCCAGCCCAGGGCACGGCAGGACCTGGAGTTCAGCAGTGCCACAAAGGGGGACACGTCTAGTCCTGCTCGCACTTCTGCTTTTCCTGGTTCCTTCCACATCTCATTAGCATTAGTTTTTGCTTCTGGACCATAAAAAGCCAGCACTAAAGTGTACAAATATTATTGTTCTGTATTAATGACTTCTGTATCCAATTAGTGAAGATCATTACTGCAATATGTTACGACTCACATTGCACACAAGAGACAATAAACAAGATTCCCGAGCAGCAGCTTTATAAATAGCTCCTCTGCAGCATTCCCTGGCTGTACCACCTCCTTTGGGCTGTCACTTTGCCACGCAGCAGAGTTGAATGGCACTGGTAACAAGCATTTGTCACAGGGTGAATGTTTTATCAGAACAGAGAGCAGGAACCACCAGCTTTCCCTGCTGCTTGTTTCTTGTAGGATGAGAGTGTTTCAGTCTTGTGTCTGAAGCAATTAACATTTCATTGCAGGTGATAGAACCTGTTTGTTAAGTACATTTTAGGGAGAAATACTGTATTTTAATGGACATTTAGTAGCTGGCTATCAACAGTCTATGCTCCCTGCCTGAGGACAGCATGCAAGGTTTATTAAATATTAAGAAGCTGTTCATTACTTTATGAAACTGTGACAACAGAACATCTGAATATTTAGAAAACAGTTAACGTTCTTTAGAATAGCCGTTTCGGTTAAGGAAAAGGACTAATGTTTGTCTGGCTAAAGATGCATAAAAATGTAGTGTCTCCTTTGAAGTTTGCTCTTTGCTCCTGCTACTCGAGAACATTGAAATTAACCTACTCTGCCTAATTTAGACACCAGTGAAAGCACAATTCCAGAGAATGCAGAAAATCAGATAAACACTGGGTTTGCAATGTCTTTAAAAATCCCAATAATGGAACAAAATTCGTAGAGGTGGATTGTGTAGAGGTTTACCTGTCGCCAGTAATTTGGACAGGTGACTTTTATCTCTGTATGCAGCATACAGAGGCTATTCACATTTCATTGCAGAGCTCAAGGAAAAGATTAGGTCTCTGCATTGGCGATACCTTACTGACAAAGTGTCCACAGGTCTTTTTGGAAGACCTTCCTTCACTTCAACCGGAGTTTGAGGCAAGGTGAAAGCTCTTTGTACATCAGCTGTTTGAATAACAAGGAGGTTCCTCAACACTGATGAGGCCAATTACATGTGGTATTTGTACCCACTCCTGCTTGTATGGGGTGAATCAGAAAAGAAGAAAGAAAAACCAACCCAGAGCTCTCTTTGGTCCTGATCTTGCCAGCCATGCTGACTGAGCAGAATCTCGTTTCCGCGTGGAGTAGTTTGCAACAAAATTCCCTCAGTGGTTACTCTGGGACACAAGATCTTTCTAGTGCGTCTGCTGTGAAGTATAACAGGACAGGCAGCAGAATTATTTAGCATGAGACATGATTTTATGTTAAATGTATAGGGTTCCAAGGGGCCCAAACGTGTCACCACTTAGTGATGTGCAGCTAATGTTCGAAAAGAGTCTGGGGAGTGAGGTAAACCACAGCTTTTAGTCCTCTGTGGGCTGTAAAGGTGTTTTTCTGGGCTTTAGAACATGGATCTGGGGAGCCTATTTGTATGTTTTTCCAGTTCAGCACTAAAAATACTGACAAAGAGAAACAACATTAGCTGGCAATGACCAACAGTGATGTCTGAAAATTATTGTGCATTGGTCCTGGGACACCTATTTGGTCAGGTGTGTGTCCTGACTGCAAGGAAAATGGGGGGGATGGACTGAAGTGGCCTTAAGTCATCTTCCTGTCTCGTACAACAAGCTGGGTCCTGAGTCTGCCTTGTTTCTGCTACTTTTGTGCTACTGCGGCAGCAGATGTGCTGAGCAGTGAGCAGAGACTGGAGTGGCACACACTCACTGCTTAAACTGGGAGAATTGACCAGAATGTATGTGGAGATGGAAGATTTTAGAGGAGGCTACAGGATTATTCTGTCCCAGGAGACACCACAGGCCACATTTGCTTTCAGTGAATGGCAGCAGCAGTGGTGGTGAAACTGATTCTGGTGCCAGACTCCTTCCTGGGAAGTTATAACTTCCTGATGCAAACTGGCACTGTCAAAGCACAGGGCAGGGTTTTGTGGCGAGGTTTAGATGTGCCACCTAACGTTGTACGGCAAAGGCACGAGGGATTTGAACTGCCAGACTCACATCGCAGCTCTATAACACAAACAGCTCATTTCAGTACTTCCTTCTGGGGAATTAATTTGCTCTTTCCTTAGTTTTTCTGGTTTTTTGTTCCCCTGAACTAGGAGGATGTGCTCATGTCTCTTGTTTAGCATGGCCATAAGGACGTCTGCTTCCACTGGATTTGCACCTGTGCTTTCTTTGCTGTCTTTGTTCTCTATTTCTCAGATCTTTTATTTGCTCTTTTCCCCTGCAGACACATCTCTTTGCTCACTCTGCCAGCAACTTTAATTGTTCTTGGCCTATAGGTCTTCCTTAAAAGCTCCTTCCAGCCTTTCCCTTTCACTGTCCTTTGCATTGAGACTTCACCTGCCTTCCAAATCTGTAGTCTTACTGAACTCCCTGGCTCTTCACTGTTTCTCTTCTGGCCAATGCACCTCTGCATCATCCCTGGTTCTCTGAGGGCTTTGAGCACTCAGTGTCTTCCCTTGAGTCAGAGAAAGGTGAGGACCAAGTCCAGGGCACAAAATCCCTGACACTGAGGAGAGTCAGTGTGTGAGAGCTCCCTCTCATCTCACCACTCCACACCAGGGCACGAAGTGGGCACGCGCTGATGTGAGTGGCACTGACTGTGCCAACAGAGTGCCGTGGTCTGACAACAGGAACACTTTCATAAGAGCTGCTCTGCTGGGGTTTCTGGCAACTGGGTTCCTTTTCCTTTGAAACTCCCATCAGTACGTTGCAAAGCTTGTCATTTAGGGCAGGGTAGAAGATGTTCTACCAAATCAGCCAGAAAAGGCAAGGGAAGGGTATTTAGTTTCTTTCCTTTGCTGCATTTAATGAAGAAACTGGTGTATGAGTGTTGTAGGGGAATGGAATAGAAAAGGGGAAGAAAACCCTCTATGGGAAGCCAGATTTCTCAAGAAATGCTTGAAGATTAACTGAGGGGGGAGGGGGACGGCCCCAGAAACTTTTCAAAAAGGAAGACCTACGATGGTGCAAACTGAGGCAAATTTCTGCTTTTTCAAGTCTCCTTGAACTCGAATTTTTCTCATCTGTGTATGAAGTAAAGTTTAGAGCATTTTCTCTTTTTCTGATCCTGCTTTCTAGTAAGTTTGAGAGTCTCCAACTTCTCTCTGAGCCTTTGCAGTGTTCTTCTCTAGCGGGAACCATCCCTTGGGTTCTTCCCCCACAAACACTTCTTTGGTTTATAAAGGAAGTGCTTTTATTTTGTTTTTGTTGCTGCCGTCCAAGACTGACAAATGGGTTTAGTCCCAGGCTCTTCCTTCAATTATTAATGACAAATCTTGTATTACCTGGGGCTAACCCAACACTGCGTTCCAGTTCCAAGCCTTTGGCAACCAGCAATCTCATTGCTGTCGAAAATGCAGAGAAGAAAATCTTCTGCTTGCTCCTTTTTCCTCCTCTGCTTCTGCCTCCCCTCCCTTCCTCCCTCCCTTCAGAAATTCACTGCGTAATTGCAGGATGGCTCCAGTGAGTTTGCAAAGAAAGCATTGTGATAAATAACGGTGAGCATCGTGCAGTCTGATTGTCACTTGGTTAGGATTTAAAGTATCCATTTCTGAACATTACAGAGCTTTAGACATGGGTTAATTAAACATTTACATACATGTGTAGAACAATATATTGTGTGGTGCAATAATATGCACTTTAATCAGAATCTGTGGGTGTTGTGTGTTTGCTTGTTCCATGTTAATTGGTATCGTGCTGGCTCCCAGCTCAGGTCTTTGGCTGGATGGAACAGAATAGACGTGGTGTTTTAAATATTTTAATTAGGACCAGCAGTTCCCGGCTCGCTCATTTCTCATTGGATTGTTTTTCATGCATGAATAAATTAGCTAGCATGGAAGTACTTTGCAGAAAGTAGTTGCCCTCTAGCCATAAAATGAGTCCTGTTCATTAATACTTTAATGAAATTAGCTGTGAGCAAAATATCATTCCTTTTAACTGTGTTCTAATTTCTTAATTTTAATTAGGCACATAATTGTAGTATACTGAAATTATCTTAATGTACAGCAAGAAAAGTTCTATCACCGTGGGCCTGTGGCTGAAACTTGAGCATACTTGCAGCATATTTCAGCTTCCAATTTTCCTCTTTAACTTTTCCTAGATAATCAAAATCGTTTCCTTACTTCGTGTTATTGCAAGATGATGTCAGGAACTGACTAATGCTTTCAAATACTAGAAAAATTAGAAAAATCACCGATGCTATTTTGTTGTTGGCAACATTCATTTGACAGCCCCAATTGTAGAGTCCGGCATAACCCGGGAGCACTTCTAAGGAAGCAGAGAATACACAAAACATATTCGTTATTTTGACTTTTCCCCTGAGATGTTTCATGTTTTGCCAACCTTGGGTGGCTATGTTTAGTTTATAATTGTACAAACCGAGATAGGAAGCAGTGAGGATGTATGAAAGCTAAGAAATTTAGATTTTGGCAGCTCTAGCACAAGTCATCTTTAGTATAAAGTTTAATTAGTATAAATTAGTCTAGGTTGCTTTATAGATGCATCTTGTTTCCACTTCGGCAGACACTGTTCTGCTGGATGCAGGGTTTTTTTCCTAGAAAGACAAATGTATTCTGACAAAAACATTGGTTACTCTATCTGACAGTGAGTTTGACACGAGTGCTGTGAGTGAATGCCCTTATCCTGATGGACAACTGTGAGTAGAAACGCTAGGCTGGATATCTTCTTTTTCTAGGAGAGCCAAGAATGTTCAGTCTGAATTTGTGTCAGTGGGGATTTAAACTTCGGCGTTTGCTGCTTTGCTCAAAACCGCAGAGAACTGGAATAAGAAGCCAGAAATGAATCTTAAAAGTCTTAAAATCCTGCAGAAGGGATACACATTCAGCCCTGGAGTTCTTGCATCCAAACCCATTGAAAACCACGTTTTGTATTTATCGAGGTCTTCAGCAAAGGGAATCAAACAGTAGTCACTGTACAGGCATGGAATGGGACTTCGACCCAAGTAATTTAAGATTAAATACCAGTCCCCCCGTGGGTTTATGTGAGATCTGTTAACCTGTGCAGGGCTGCAGAAGCCTGTTCTGCAGGGGGGTCTGTAAACCCCCTTTGCAGAACTCGTGTGGAGTCCACAGTGCAAAGGGCAGGGGACCCCCGAGAGCCCCCCTTCCCAGGGGTCACTGCACAGGGACACGGACCTTGGTCTTGGCTGAAATGGAAATTCTAATTGAACCCCTCTTTGGCTGCATATTTCACTGCCTGCCGTAATTGGCACCTGCTCTAAATAATATTGATATTTCTTATTTAAATAATAAATTATGGCTAATTGTAATACTTCATTATGCCCACAATTAAGTGAACTGAGGTTAGTTTACAATTAATACTAATACTAGTTGATGTGCAATTTGAATGTAATTTGCTGCTGTTAGCAGATTGCCAGTGGAAAGAAGAAAGCTAAGGGATTTCTTGTTTCCAGTGGCAATCTTGTTTTTCTAGACAAACAATTTTAAATAAAATGTGACTTATATTCAAATAACCAAGAAATTAATTAGACTAAACATTCTGGTTTTGTTTCCGATCAATCACTGTCATTCTTCTACTGGTAAACACACACTCAAACCCTCCCTTTGGAGACCTAATTCAAATTATCATCTATTAAAGATTAGTAAAATTAATGCAGCACATCTCTAATTGTTTCATGTTACAGGAGACACCAGATAAGTCCAGAACACTCAGGTTTCACTCCGGCAGTCTTCAATGTGTTGCATTTGTATCAGAATGATTAGCCTGTATTTGATTAGAGATTGATAAGAGAGGCTCTAAAAAGAAAATGGGGATGCACTGGGAGTTTCATGTGGAACTTCGGCTGGTGATAACAAATGCTGCAGACACCGATCATTCTGAAGACAGAAAATCCCAGGGTATTTCTCTCTTGTAATAAAGTATGTTTGAGTGTAAGTGTTCGGTGGCTTCCAAGTTATCTGTACCTTCAAGATTATTTGCTGTAGGGGCAAATGACATAGGCAGATGGTTGGTTTGCTCTGCTTCACCGGTTAAAATTTGTCAGGTCCTTCCAGCATCAGAAAGCATCTTTAAATTTTGCTTGAGCAGCACATTCCAAATGCATCATCACCATGCTCAGTTCTGACTTGAAAAAATCATATCAGAAAAATGCCCAGCCTGGACTTCCTAGAGATTCACCTGTAATAAGGCTTAAAGGCAAGTTAAATTTAGCATTCCTTCAGTCTTTTGTATGGTCAAATAAGAAACCGTTGAATCAGAGCTGAAGTGATTTTATGTAAACTTAGGGATCTCAATCTCAAATCTGCATGGAAGCCTAAGAACCAAAACAAAAAGGGTAAGCCGTAAGGGAACTGGAGTAAGGAGCAACATAAAGGAGTGGATCAAAAGCCTGTTGCAACATTCAAGTGCTCTTAGAGCTGTGAGTGGGGTCCCAGCACAGCCTGCACTTTGCAGGGAGGTGGGGGACACTAATACGGTGTTCAGCTACCCAAAACAGGATTAAATAACCTCTACTGGAATTAGTTGAGGGAAGAAATACATAAATGAGGAGGGCAGTTCACTCTGTGACATTCTGACAGCCTGCACTGCAAACATTTTCCTGGCACGGTTACAATGTGTGTGTCTGAAGGAACGTGGAGTGAGATTCATTTGCCTGCCCTGAATCAAACATCCAACAGCTCAGGATGGGAGAACAGGGAATGACGTGCCCAGAGTCACCGGAGAGCAGGACGTGGGGTGGAACTGCCACAACACAGCAGGCACATGGCTCAGCACATGCTGATCTTAGGCTTGTGCTTAGGACTTATGTTTGGATTAAACATGGTCTCCTAAAATTCTTGGTTATATTTGTTTTAAAGTTTAGTTGCAGGTATTATTTAAAACATGGAATCTAGGCTACAAAGGGGGCCAGACCTACAAAAATGTTCATTTCTTTGAAAGTTTACACTAAAGCGTTGCCAGGTTTAGTGATCTTACTGCCGCCTAATTCTTGGTTGGTTTCTGTAGTTTGGTTGTTGATTGTTTTTTTTTTTTAAAGAATGCTATGATTTCTTAAATAGTCATCTGAGTCATCACTGCTCATTTAAAAATTATTGGGAAAAAACCCCTAAAGAAGTGATTAGATACCTGGAATGAGGAGAAATGCTGGAGTTGTGAAAATCCAACTTAAATCAGGACCAATTAAAAATTAAAACGCTGGCACCACCATTTTTAACTTAGCTTATGATTTCCAGATCAGTCAGAAGCTGCCCAAGATGTGCTTCTTTTTCTACAAGACGAAAAGCTAATTTGGGAGAAACTCCAGTTCCTTTGCCAGGTCAGAAAATAACCCAGAAATTCTAAGTGATCTTGCCAGAAGACATGGCTGGAGTGGTTTGGAAAGAGAGGTAGCTGAAACATTTTAATAATGAAAATCCTTTACTGAATAATTTTTCCTTCATCCATGAGACTTCTTAGACAAAGAATTAAGAGATTCTGTGACAAAAAATCTGCATCCTAATCTTGTTTCCCTCTGTCTTTCTAAATAGCCGTATGTCATAGGATTTACTTATCAACTGTAACATTAGCATTAAAAATCCCTTTAGGTTCCCTGTTGTTATTCCAAGAATGCCATTTTGAGGGCCCCAATCACTCTCCTCAGATTGGTCTGCCTTCAATCAGTGGTGCATCTGATTTCGTTATAATTATGTTATCATTTAGATTAATCAGTATTTTGCAGTTTCAGTTGATTAGAAAATTACAAGTTGAACACAGTATTCATAATAAAAATTCAAACTAGATGGGAAGTAAAAGGATGCTGGAGGACAGTGGGTGTTCAACAGCCTGGCTCTCATCCTGAAGTCAGAAAATTGCTGCTTACTGTCACCACAAGTTCCAGAAGTCCTTGGATAACGACACAGCATCGATGCCTCAGAAGCCAACAGCACACTGCCCTGCAGGGGGTGGATGCTGCTCATTGACACAGTTATGGAAGGTGTCCTTTTACACATGTTCTTTCGCTGTGGATGAATCCTACCCCACCAATGAAACAGCTGTTTTGAGATTCTGTATCTCTTCTCACCATAGTATTTTTATCAGAAATGCAGGAAAACAATAAGCTTCCCAAATGTTTCCTGCTGTGGCTCACAGTCCTGGTGAGACACCAAATCTGTGGTCAGAGACTTTTATTTTAACTGCTCTTTGCCATTCCTTCTTTGATATCGGTGTCACTCCTTTATTTCCATCCCAGCACAGAAACAACCACTGCTACTATCTATCTGTTCTATATCTCTATATCCTAGTGCCAGAGGGCTGACTGTCACACACAGCATCAAATGCTTGGAAAAGAAGTTACTCCTTGACAGCTTTCTAGTGATTTAACCCAGTTAAAGCAGATAATACAAGGATCCAGTACTGAGAAATTTAAAAAAAAACCAAACAAACCCAAGGAGAATGTCTTTCCATTTTACACTCTTGCCAAAATGCAAAAGATGACACTGGGACATGAGGTATTTGACAGATGTTCATCCTGGGATCCAGCTTTCCTTTCAGATACATTGAATTTTAGAAGGCATTGTTTTTTTATAGGAAAAGCATTGGCTCTTTTAGTACCTTTTCTACAGGTTGACATTCTGTTGTACTGCATAAATTAAAAAAGAAAAAAATCATCCCAATTCACGTTGAGCATCCATCGGCCTGGGACACCCAGCCTTATAAAATGTCCAAAAGCAGTGCCTGTGTTACCAGTCTCTGAGGGCTGGGTATGCTTCTCTCATATCTCATGAACGCATCTAGGTGTTTTGTAAAGCCTGTAAAAATAATTCAAGAAACCACAATCCCATCAGTATTTTTCTAGCAAATATGTTCAGCCTTCACAAGAGAGACAGTGGCACGAGTCTCCTACCACAATACCACTGTACTAAAGCCCTCATTAAATTTATGCAGATGGTAGTTTCTTTCCAAGGAAGATGTATTGATGTTTACCGTTATGAATATGAAATTGTTAATTGTGGATTTTGAAACTTCAGGAGGCATTTTGAGCGGGCAATTTATCTTATGACAAAATTTATCCTAATAGAGTTGTTTTGAGCTCTCAGAATGACAAAACCAGTAGGGCAGTCAGGCAGAGTGTCCCTGGGGAAACAGAACTGTTTTGACATCTGTCTGGAGACAGTATTTCTCCTGTTTTTTCCTCTGCTGATACTACAGATGCTTTGTTTGGAGCTGCTGAGGGCAGGATGCTGCAAGCTGGTGTCTGAGGCTGAAGGGGCTGCAGGTCTGGGAAGAACACAAGCTGAGTGTTTTCCAAATCAGTTGTTATTTAGGAGTGTGGAGATTGCTGGGGTGTGAAACAGATATCCCTTCAAATCAGGCCCCTTTAGGTCCGTATTGTGCAGCTTTCCCAGGTCAGGCAGGTCCGTGCTCTGGTGCTGGTGTTGAGCTCGCGGCCTCGGTGCCCTCAGCAGGGGCAACGGCAGTGGGAGCTCCCGAGAGGAAGCACCAGCAGCCCCCTCTCCTGCAGGGAGGGTGACTGGTGTCTGCTGTGAAAGGGTGGGCTGTGACCAGGTGAACTGCTCTCCTGATGGTCTGTTCCTTGCTGAGGTCGGTGTCCTGACCTGCCTTCCCCAGTGACTCCTCCTTGCCCTGCTGCAACACGAGGTGCTTTTTTAACACAAACAACCAAATAACAAAACCAAACCGAAATTTGTTTGCTCCTGACATCACCTGTTTCTCTTGTGGTTCAAGGGGAACGTGGCTGTGTGGGGAAAAGTGATGTACAAGGGAAGGTCGAGTGGGTGACAGGAGTGGAAGGTTGTATTTAACTGAGGAAGATCCCTAAAGTTAGGAGAGAACTTGTCACGAGAAAGACAATTTCTGCGGGGAGGAAAGAATCAGAGGGGGGAGTTCAGGTGCAGGACTCCACAGAGGGGTGGAAGTCCTGGTTTTCGTGACTCCTGGGAATGCAGCTGTGTTCAAAAGGGGGGTTAAATGCACATCTTCAAGCACCTAAATGGCATTAACCCTGCCTTTTGCAAAATTAGGGGATGTGGATGGCAAGCTTCAGTCAAAGAGGAAAACAGAAAAAGAGAAGGACTTAGATTAATAAAATCCAGTTGTATGCAGAATTTCCACTTTAAAATTACCTCTATAAGATTGTCTGTAATATTTTGAGATTTAGATTAACCTTTTTTACATTTTTGATACACATTTAAAATTTTTAATTACGACTTTTCAGGGTTGAGGGTGTTCTCTACCTTTTTCTTTAACCTGCCTATCTTAACTCTGTTGGAAAAGTGTCACTTGTGGAGTCCCTGTGGAAAGATCACGAGGTGGCGCTGGATCCCGCGCACTCCCAGGCACTTCCCGGGCGGGCAGTGCCGGGCAGATGCACGGCAAAGGTCCCAGAAAAAGTGCTGCTCACACGTTGGAGATAAAACTGCCTAAAGAAAGCGTGGAGGTGGAGCACCTGTACTCCCTTGTCAAACAGCTAGATGTGAAAAACTTCCTTTTCCCCTGGAGCAGAAATCTTGGAAAAAAATATTTTAATCTAGAGCTGGTTGACTTACTGAGTATAGGAAGCTCGACTTTGGATTGAAGTGGTTGAGCGTTTCTATCTATTTTTTAAAGTCCCTAAGTGATCCACTGAGGTCCTACATCCATTGAAATAAGACAAGACATTTGCTGAGGAGTTTCTTTTCTGCTTTACTTTCCTGCTTTTTCACATTATTAATCAATTCATCGAGAGAGGAAATTAAGCCAGAATAAATAACACACATGTTTAACAGTGTAGTTAACCATGGGAATAAAGTCTGTAACTCAGTCTTTTCCAAGAGATTTATAAAAATTCAGCACTGGACGTGGTTAAATACAATCCATAGCTTATGTACCACTCATGAGCTGTCCTATCTTCTCCACACAACTGGGAAGCATATGCTCATTGCTCCATCTTTCTCACTGCAATAATTTAGGGATTGTTATTTCCCTGCCCCATCGTGCTCCCTTTTCCAGCCCTGACTATTGGCACGTGAAGACCCATCGTGCTCAGCCGTTCTGAGGAGCTGCAAGAGCAGAGGTGGCACTGAGGGTCCTTCCCTCTCCTCCTTAGAAAGCCAGTCAGAGAAGAGCTTCACACTGACTGAGAGCACTTAAAATTAACATCTTTTTCACATGGATAGCATTTTGTGGCAGATCATTCTCTTAATAAGAATCAATTACCTGTGCTTTTTTTTTTTTTTTTGCCTTTTTTTTTGGGAGAATCCAGTAGCATGGAACAAGTCTCAGGGGAAGTGTAAGATTATGTTTTTAAACCATTAATTTCTCCTGATTATCATACTGCTTTCCTCATGCTAATTGCTAAACCCTGTGGGATCTCACTAACGTGAGATACAGCCAGGAACAGACAACAAAATCGGGAGACAGCAGAGGTGGTGATTTTCAACCCCACTCCCAGGCTTGTGGCAGTGTGCTGAGGAATGGGAAAGGCCAGTCCATCCCTCTTCCAGCTCCGTATTGTCCCCACAGCACGTTGTCAATGTGTTTTGTCTCCTGTGTTTTGTGCCTTGCAGATGATGGGGGAGTTTCCACACTTCTCTGAAGAGATTGTTCCTTCAACTTGTGCAATTTATTGTGAAAGGCTTTGCTGGTGTTCTACTGTAATTTGCTCATTACTGAGATATAATTATCAGTAATGTAATTATACAGACTGTAAGGGATTTCTTTTCTCTCTGTGGTATTTATACCGTCTTTTAGAGCCATAACCACATTTCTTTGCAACCCTTTTAGCTAATACATGCATTTATAGCTTATTGTTGAAATGGTTCAGCATTCTTTATTTACCCTTTTTTTCCCTTTATGAAAAAGATTTAACAAATCATGGTAAAAGGTGACTTGTTTTGAATGAAAAGCTTTCAGCTGGCCAAAGCCTTGCCATCGAAAATGCTTTTTTAAAGGAGACAGAAGAAAAAGGAGTTCTCCGAAAATGCTTCCCTCCAAATCATCAATTTTTTGTTAAGAATCAGTAGTCCCCTAATTACTGAAAGGTCAATAGTAACTATATATATACTTATATATTATAAATTGCTTTCTTAAATGTTCACACATAGGTGTTCGTTGTTAGGAGATGTAGATACTGTATTATGCAAGTAAAAATACATGTTTAGAAGGACTATTGTATCATCCCCTTGCTGCTTTTAGGGTAGCCATGCTTTGCTATTCCACTTGGTGCTCCAGATCTTCCTTGAGGGTATGGATGGCATTAGTTCCCTAACTCGGACGCTGTGAATCTCTTTTGTCCCCACTCTCCCTCCCCTGCCTCCAACAGTAAATGTGCTTGTTTATATTATCAGCTTTTAAAGCTCTTTTTATTTTACCAATGAGAAACTTGCCCCTTTCTTTGGTGGAGGTCATCACGTGATTATCCAGCAAAAAGCAGCTGACAAAACCAAAGTTTCCCTCTGACTTGGGGTGTTCCAAGTGGAGGATATCAGTGTAAAGAACTGCAGGCTTGATGTACTGAAAGAGAGAGTATTCCTGCAGGATTTGTTTGTCAGGGAAGGGAACTCAGTGTCTGTTGCCAAGAAACTGTCACACTTGCCTTAATTATGATTAACAACATACACATGTATCTGAGAAGATTTTTTTTTTCCCTCATTGACTTTTGTAGAATGTCCACGTCATTGCTAAATATTATTTCACTGACATCTGCTATTGTAGTTTTTTTATGATAAGAGCTGGTCTCTGGTGCACCTATGAAGAAAAATTATTTGCAGTGCCTGCGTCTCTTGCCAGTTTCAAACGTCTTTCTCAGCAGATTCCTGGTTTAGGTGGCACCAAACTGCACCAAACTGCATTTATTTGTTACACACACACATTAACGCTGTCCAGACATNTTTATTTGTTTAGCTCTGGGCAGTTGTGTAGTCCAGTCCTGGTCAAGCAGTGCAGATTGCTCTGACCCATGAGAATGATTCTGTTGCTGTTCACGAGCAAGGTATTTATCAGCATATTTGGCTACTGGCTCTGCAGTCTGGGTAATTCATAATCTGTATTGATGAACCGTTCAGACTCACAATGAATCCACTAAGTTTGCACTGTAGAGTTTGTTATTCTGCTTTTTCTCCATCTTATTTGTTGTAAGAGGAATATCTGTAATGCATAGCATATTTTTATAGGAATAATGAAGTCTGGTCCATACCTTATTTGCTTACAAGGGTGGTTTCAAATGCTTAAATTCCAGGATCATGAGTATTATTATAGCAAAAATAACTGTGCTATAAGTTCGTATTTTACTTTATATTCAAAAGTGATTGTAGTTTCTAGGAGAAGCCAAGAGAAATCAAGAAAAAAAAATCACTAGAAACCAGTGATGGTTTATTCTAAGAAAAACTAAATATTGAGAAATGAGCCAGGAGAATTTGAACCCATTCTAGTTATATATATATGTGCCTATATATACACACGTGTTTGTGTGTATGTACATATACATATATATATATACACACACACATTAACGCTGTCCAGACATTTCTAAACTGATTTAATTGCCACTTCCTCATCCTCTTCATCTCATCGTGTTGTGCAGGGAGAGTTATTGGTCACAGTCCTCCAAAGTCAACGGTGGAGAACTCCATCTATTTCTTGTTGATTAGATGTTTAAGCTCTAATTGGCACCAGTTCAGACAGTGAGTTAGGGAGTGTCTGTGGCATCCAGTCGCAGGGAATTGTAGAGGCAATTGATTAATCAAGGTTTGTCCACCAGAATCATTTGCTTCTTCAGAGCTGAGTGGCTCTGAGACCAAAGGACAGCTAGTTTGGGTATTCACAGATACCCAGGAAGGGGCAAAAGAGCATCACTCCCGTCTGACATCTGACTGCTTTACAGTGGGAAAAATGTATAATATATTTTATAGTGTACATCAAATATTTTCAATGAAAATGGCTTTATAAATGAATCTCAGTGCATGAGAAAAAGTGAGGAGGTTTTTCACTGGGAGTGCCAAGCCAGGTCCCAGGAAACCTGTTCACTAATATTTCTGTTTGCGGGGGAGTGAGTGATGAGGGGGAGTTTCATTCATGCTTCAGGATATGGAACCTGATCCAAGGTAGTTGGGGAAAAAGAAGGGAAATTCTGCACATCTCTTCTCTTTGGAATTACTGGGAAACTGTTTTTCCTTCAGCAATTTTTACCACCTCTGTTTTGCTCCAAGTGATTTGGAAGCCAGTCTTGCACACTGCAATTACCTGAGAGCTAGGACAGTGTAGAATATTCTGCACCATTACAGACTGCTCTCACATATCCATCCTGCATCAACAGCAAAGTCGAGCAGAGGAGCAACAGCATCTTGGCAGTGAGGTACAACTTTGGCACGTGTTCTTGCTCCTTGGCACTTGGTGCCTATGTCGCTAAACTGCTGAGCTGATTTGACCTGGTCAGCAATTTCCCTGTGAGTGTGTTACAGGCTTTTCACATCTGAGTGAGAATTCTAAGTTGTTTTGCCCACTGAAACTATAACTGACTTGTGCTTGCTCAGGAACCAGTGTTTCATGCCCATAAAAATGCTGATCCTACCCAATGCACCTGAAGCTGTGGCTGCAGCGAGGCAGGCGCAGCTGACTGAGCTTCACAAAGAGCAGGTGACCCCTGCAAGCCACAGCAGGGACCCCAGTCCCCTTTGGGCTGGCACCCTCTGCACCACAAAGTGGGCCAGCCCTACTCAGCTTCTTTTTCCTGAGCCACTGACCCATTCTCCTTCTCATCTCCTCATCAGCACCTGGGCAGGAAATGCAACCCTCACCCTCGGGGCTCAGAGTTTCACCACCACCCTTGGTAGGCGTGTTTTGATGCCCCTCTTTTAACCAGGGTTGGCTGCTACTTCTGTGTGCGAAAGAGGAGGAGCCTTTATGATGAGTGCTGAATGTTGATCTCGTCCTGCAGTGTTGCTGTTAAAGGCTTGGTCACAGGTACCAGCTGAATATTAACTTCTCAGAGTCACAACATTTCTGACACATTTGGCCTCTGAGCTGGGAGCTGATGGTGCCTGAACTTTAAAAACCTGTGTTCTCGTGGTTCCTGCTGGGCCTCACAGCAGTTTGCTGGGTACCCCAGGTTTTGAGGTGGGTTAGCAGGCTGCAGGGAAGGTTCTTGTGTCATATCACCACCCTACCCGAGAGCAGGCTCTGGAACTCAGTGTAGGGAGATGTGCCAGTGAACTGAAGCAAGCTCTGCCCATGGCAGTGGGCTCATACAGAGCTGCATCTTGCCTTGGCCAGTGGGTGATATCTGCACCTTTTACCACAGCCCTTCACAAAGCCGTCGACAAGCAGCTGAACAAAAAATCAGCCACCCCAGGGAGATTTTAGAAGGCTCTGTGAAAGCTGCCTGGGCACTTACACTGCTGGGCTTTGCAAGGTGAATGAAAATGCTGAAAAAGGGGTAAAAATTTTGAGTAATGTGCATTTTTCAAAAAAATAAATTCATATGACTTTAGTGTTAAAGGCAGCCCAGTGGAGCTTGATTATGTCAATTTAAGAACTACCTGCAATGTTTGTCAAGTAATGCTAGTTGGCATTTGTACCAACCAGATTGTCTTATTGCATACGAAGTATATTGCATAGCACTGTAAAAATGCTGTGGAATCAACCAGAGAGAGTCTTGCTGGCCCACGTGTGCTTTCATACCAGCAATGACACTGCCAGGAAATGTGTTGGGGTGATTCAGGTGGGGCTGGACCAAGACAGAAATCCCACTGATTTCAGCAGGAAAAGAGGTTGTACAGGAGCAGGTGAGAGGGAAGAAAACTGCCCATGGTGCTGCTGAGGTCTCCCTTTGGTCTGAAATACCTGTGCAGACATGCTCAGGAGGCAGAGAGGCAAGCTTATTTTAGGATAAGCACACTTTACCTCTTTCAAGTTTAAAGACAAAGGGAAATTTAGCCTGTACAACATTCCTTCAGCACCGTTTTTTAGTACAAGACTAACTAGAATGTCGGATTTGAAATGTGCTGCTATCGGAGAGATTTTTGCAAATTCATGTGCTCAGGTGGCTGTGCCAGGAGAGCTGCCCTGGGGGGATTTTGTGCATTTATAGAGGGATGCTAACAATTTTAAATCTCCAAAGGCTCAGTTACCTTGCAATCTTAAAGGCATTAATTTTACATTCCTGCTTTTTCAGTCTGGTTAAGTGTTGGTCTGTGCATCCAAAAGAGTAATCATTTTCACACGTGGTACTTCTTTGTCCAGTTACCAAAACAGGGATGGAAAGGTTTGTGCATGAGTTTGGTTTTAGTTTGGTTGGTTTGGGGTTTTTTTACAAAGAAATAAATACATTTCACTTTGGTGTACAGCCATAGTAACAGGATATTTTTTTAATTGACAAGAAAGGTTATCAATGTAAATCTCACACCTTTAATATTTAAAAGCAATACTAAAGGCTTCACTCCTCACTAGGAAGGACGCATGGCTTTTTAAGAAGCAAAGACTGAATTTTACTATTAAAAAAGAAGCCATTGCGCTTCCGTTTAGCAAGTGGTAGAATTCCATATTCTCCCTGCCATTGCTTTGGAGATGTGAAAATCAGAGGTTTCACTGTGTTTGCAATGTGATTGTCATGTGTATGTTGTGCTACTTTGACAGCCTGAGCGCTGCAAGTGAGCTTTCCTTCAGCCCAACTAGATTTGTGTAAACCAAACGGGAACAACTGATTTTAACCACCAGGAAAAATAAGTATGTCCCAGCTTTAGCTGAATGACACAGAACCTCGAGCCCTATAGCTTTGGGAAGCATGTTGTCCTGCAGGCTCCCGTCTGCTCCAACTGCTTTAATTCAAGGCTCTTTTTCTTTTGCCTCTGTGATTACTGTGTTATTTATTTCTGTTGGTACATTCCCAAAGTGCTAAAAACTACCTGTAAAGGTACAGCTACACCTCTCCAAGAATCTGCAGTCAGCTAACAAAAACTTGGAGGAAAGCAGGATAACACAGGAAATAAAAGAATGCAGCTATTTGAGAACTCTTTACTCTAAGAGAACAGTTTGTTTGGTGAGCTTAGACTTTTCCTTCTCCTCTCAGAGCTCACCTGATGCGCTTAAGGTTCCTGTTTTTGAGAAGTATTTTCAACTTCAGAATTACTGACAATTTTTTCTTTCAAATTAGGAGCAAATTCTGAGCAATTCAAGTGTCCTGCCTTATGTGCTGTCCTTGGGAGCACTGTAGCCATACGTTGGTAGAAAGATTGCCCACACACATAGATGTCTGCAAAATTGATTCTTGTAGGTGGTAGCTGCAGCTCCAAACAACTCCCAGGACGTGATGGTGGTTTTCAAATTGGGAGTGTCCAAATGGCTGCAACAGGGAATGCCCTGGGATGCAATTCCTGCACTTCTCAGCTGTGGACATTCATGTGAGCTTTCCCACTATGGAGCTCTGGGTCAGGGACTGGAGCTACACAACTCGTTTGTTTGGCGTACTTAAAATTCAAGTGGAAGATGCAATTCATCTCTTTTTTAAGAAAAGCGAATTTTGCTGCTCACTCTCCGTGGTCCCAGTTCCTTGTGCCAAGAGAGCAACATCACCTGTTGTGGGGAAAATGTACACGTGGCTGTAACTCAAATCTGTCACCACAATTCCTTCCCGTGAACCACCCCTTTCTACCATCACTCTCCTGAAAATGTGCCTGACAGGTCCTGCACGATTGGTTTTGGCTGAGCTTTAATTTATACCGCTGCTGGTGTTTAAACATAACTTCTGCAAAGTTCTAGTGCTTTGAGATGCAGTTGCTGCCCTTAGGCTTGGAAAGCTGGTATTGTGCTTTTGAATGTGGCACTGAATGACAACAGGTACGAGTAATTCAGTGTGTTCAGTGTGTTTGTACGTGTAGACTGTGTGGGTTTGTTTTTTTTCAGGACCCACTCAAAGCAGTGTAAATTTATTTTTTTTCCCAGAGTTTACTCTGCCCATGTTACTTTTGTAGTAGTTCTGCGGAACTCAGTTCTGAGCTTGCAAGAGTTCAAGAAGTTGCACAGTGTAAGCAAGTTGTCCTATAGCTCTGCAAACATCTGCATATTTTTCCCTGTGTGAGTGCATACACTGTTTTTTCAGATAATGATCACTGAAGTAGGTGCCTGAGCTCCAAGCCATTCAAGTGCAAATAATTTCAACCATGCTTCTTAAGTAGCAGCTCAAGTAACCTTACATCGTGTCTTTTTCAGCAAGAAAGTAACTTGTCCCCACCATTTTTATTCAAGTTGGCTTTCTTGAAAGAAGCTGTTTGTGGCCACATCATTGGCATTAGTCCCCACGTCCCTGACCCAAAGCCTTTTTTAAAGCTAATCTTCAGAGAAACCCATGCTACATTTAACTTTGGTGTCTCTCCTGTGGGTCTCAAATTTAACCAGACACGGCCGATCTGAATATTTCCTGCATGTTAAACAGACCATTGTAAGCCTTTTCCTCCAGGCTAGATTGTTATAAATGCTGTTTATGATCCTGCTATGACAACTGTGAAGGACATGGCAAAGAATTTATCACAGGATTATTCATCCACCATCAGAATACCTAATAAGATTCTAAATGACCCAAGATGATAATAAGATCTAGCTTGTAGCAATAAGGTATTAATAAACTGGAGGGTTTTTTTTCAATAAGGAATTGTCCTGGCATCATTACCCTGACATATTTGTTTTCCTTATATTTTGCTGGCAACGTGGCTCTGGTGGTTTATACAGTAAATTTATAAAACCCCATGATGTATGAAAAATACACCACATATGAAGTGGAACCCATAGGTTAAAGTCAAGAGCACTCTGTCTGCCTATGCCATAAAAGGACTGGATTTTTAAGCCATAGATCCTAATTTTTCCACGGTCTTTCTCTTTGTATTTAAAAATTATATGTAGAAGAATACATACCCTACATACAAGGCCATAATTCAAATGAAGGGATTCTGTCAAAATCAAAAACCCAGAAAGTGCAGGTTGGGTGATTAATGAGTGGCACTGGAACCCTGAAGTCATCCTGAGCTGGAATCACACCTGCAATGCTTGTTTGCAGTGTTGCAGACTTTAAAACATTAGCTTCCTGAGGTGAGAGGGAAAAAAAAAAAAGCTTATATAAGGGGATAAAAAGCTGGCCTTTTCTGTGAAAATAAGGGATGGAAAAACACGTGGATGTGCAACTGGTCTGGTTAGACAAGGAGCTGGGGACCTTCCCGAGGACCTGATGGCAGCAGAACGTGTTGCTGTGCACGGCTGACCCCCTGCTCCCTGCTTTCCTGCCAGGGCTGGGCTGGGAACCTGCAGCTCCAGTGGCCACCCCCGGCCCCACAGCAAACACCATCCATCTCCCCATGGAGCTTCTGAGAGGGGACAGACCCCAGGTACAGCAAAGAGCAGACATGCAGAACTACTGCTGGTGCTTTAAGCCTACTGAGCTGGTAATAACCAGCTACAGTTCTGCAAAATTCAGGGCTGCTGTAGCTTGCAAAAATGTAAGTTCATAGAATCATAGAATCAGCCGGGTTGGAAAGGACCTCTGAGATCATCGAGTCCAACCCTTGATCCACTACCACCGCAGTTCCCAGACCGTGGCACTGATGCCACATCCAATCTCATCTTAAAATCCTTCAGGGACAGAGAATCCACCACTGCCCTGGGCAGCCCATTCCAATGCTTGATTACCCTCTCTATAAAGAATTTCTTCCTAATATCCAACCTAAAGCTCCCCTGGCAGAGCTTGAGAACATGTCCTCTTGTCTTACTGATCGCTGCCTGGGAAAAGAGACCAACCCCCACCCGGCTCCAACCTCCTGTCAGAGAGTTGTAGACAGTGATGAGGTCTGCCCTGAGCCTCCAGGCTCAACAACCCCAGCTCCCTCAGCCTCTCCTCATGGGACTTGTGTTCGAGTCCCTTCCTCAGCCTCGTTGCTCTTCTCTGGACCTGCTCCAGCACCTCAATGTCCTTCCTGAAGGAAGTTTGCACTGGATGATCTCAATCTCTTACAAGCTGGTTCCCTTCTTGCATTTATAGTAAGGAAAAGCATGAAACAGGTGGATTGTTTTGCTCAGAGCTGTGGCCTGAGGCAGTGACAGAATTCATAATTCCTAGTCTCACTCAGTTCCTCTGACCATCCATCCACACTGTGACCAAGGCAGTTTCCTTTGAGAAGCCAAAGATGGGTGTATACCTCATTATCATTTCAACTTTTATCAGAAGTTTATTCCACATGGAGAGAAATGAGACTTGGTGCAGAGGGCCGTGAATTCCAAGGCATAGAAGGAATTTGGATTGTTTCAGCTCTTCGCTCTCAGTCATGTTCCTGGCTGGAGGATTGGCTGGTTGCATGTACATCCAAATGACCTGGTTACCTGGAAGAGTGGTTCACCATAAAGTTTGCTGGCATGGGGCACAAAAGACTCACGTCCCCTTTCCTTTCCTTCACAAACTTCCTCTGTGAGCATTGGAAGATCACTCTGCTTTGCTTCTTCATCTGCAAGAAAGAAAATAATCGTATTTCCCACCTTAAGGGAAGGTTGTTGAAGACAACCGCCAAATATCACAGTAGTGGAAGTGCTCAGACACCACTGGAATGGAAGCCATGTGGAAGCCTAACAAGGCCTGATTTCTGACCCTGTAGCTGCTGCTGTGCATATTTGACTTTTCTTTTTGGTGCAACAAAAACAATAATTTGCACACCCATTTCCCATATGGAAAATCAAGATGTGTTTCTATGGGTGTTGAGGGTACAAAGGAAATATGTGCTGAAGTGTGCAAGTGTGAAATTAAAGGATAGGTCAGAACAGGCAGTTCTAATTGAAAAAGGAGTGGTATCAAGGATTTGATCCCATTTAATTGTCTTTCCCTTACTGACCTCTGATATATTTTAGGCAGCTATTCACTGAAACTTTCTGCTGTATAAAGTTCCTTTATAGGCAATAAACAAGTCATTAAAATAGTTGGGGAAATGAGTAGAAAAATATGTTATGTGTTTTTATGTTTTATCTTCACCCTGTCTGATGGAGTTTAACTTGGCTCCATCTGGGGTGGTGTTGATGGTGCTAAAATCAGCCCACTGGGAAGATGTAATCACACTCATTGCTCATGGCAATCACTCCTGGGCCTCACCAGACTGACCAATACATCTAGAACCACACACCTTCAGGATTTTTCCAGGATCTGTATAAACTCTGTGAACACTGTAATGTGTGGAGATTGGCAGAATTTTATGGAGAGGGACTTGTGGCAGCCCTGGCGAGCCCTGGAAATAGGAAAGGTAAAACTCCCTTTGCTTTGACACCTCCTGTATGTCACCTCAACACGAGCTGCTCCTGCCAGCCTGATCAGAGCCTTGTATTACTGACTGCTTGGGCTGGTTCTACCATATCTGCAAGGAGTCCTCAAATGTTATTCTTAATTTTCTCTAATAATGTGTGTCTTGATGTTGGCGATCCAACACAATAGAGAAAGTAGGATAAGGAAGGAGAGAAGGTCTGTTGATATTTTTTCCTTTAAGTTCTCAAAATAAATTAAGGAGAAAAATTTATCTCTATAGTATTTCAAACCCACTGTGTTGCTTCATCTGTGTAAGTCTGCTCTCTCTGAAGTGTCCTATTCAGCTCCAGTAAGTCACAAGCATATTGAGGGCAAATAGTTGGTACAAATCTGACAGAAAGGTAATGAGCTCTCCTGTGATTATCAGTAAGGACTATGACTCATTAGATCTCATTTCCTGAGAAAGTCCACATAAGAAGAAGAAATTATCTGGAATAAAGGTCTAAAAACCTAATTCAATCAGATTTATAGGTGTTCTTGTTGCTCCTACAAAACAATCAGTGAACGCAGAGAAACTTTTCAATGAGACCTTTTGAAACGGTTAACGTTCAGAGAGAGGGGGCTGTTTCCCTTCCATTTAAGATGCAGACACAATTGCTGCCCTTCTCCCAAACTGAACAGGTTGATGCATGTTGGGAGGTTTTTCACTTTTCATTTTAGGTGCGGTTACAACTGATAATAAATATATGTTCATGTGCAATATGACTTTCATTCAAAACTATGCCTAAAAGTGAACCTGACTTGTCCAGTGTTGGGTAGGCTGTGATTGCCTCGGTACAGTGTTTTCTTCTTGGGCTGCATTTCTTTTTGTGGTGCATTTTTCATATGTTCTTTAGATAGGAAAATGCCTCTTCCCTGTTGCAGTGAAGAAGAGAGACCTCCACGGATTTTAATGAGCTTTGGCTCCCCCTCTGATAGAGCAGCATTGCAAGAAGGTTTGGTTTTGACAGTTCTATCTCTGTGTGGAGATGTGTGGACACAATCTCGTGTTGCACACTAACAGTACACGGATGGTGGCACAGAGAGGGATCCTGTGGTCCATCACTGCTGCCAGGTGGGGGAGGAACGTGGACAGCTGCTCACACTGGTAATTCAGTGTGCTCTGAGGACTTCAGCAACTGGGCTGATTGCCTTCAGAGCTGGGCTCTCCTTGCTGTGGGGAAGGACCTCACACTGGCTGCTGCAAGCTCTGGTTCTGAGCTGTTTAAATCCTGGATATCCCCCTGGGATTGGGCCAAGCTGGACGCTTGGAAGGTCAAAGCCTTTTGCTATAGTGTTTAGTAATTCCAGCTTCTCCCAGCATCTCCTCTGCACTCTCTTTGTGAGGAACTTCCTCCACTCTTCCTTCACGACAAGGCAGTAATGTTGCCAGTGAAGTTCACGAGGACCTATGTGGACATTGCAGCATGGGAGGAATAGAGTAAATGTATTTTTTTAATTCTTTTTTTTTTTTTTTAAATTTTTCCCCTATTCTTACTGCATGCAAATTGCCTGGGACACAGGACTCCTCACATGCAACTTGACCAGAACTCTTGGTTCTGTGCAAACATCTAAACTTATTGAGGATTTCGGCTTGAAATGTCTCTGTAGTGAAATGTAGTGCAGCAGTTTGAGTCTTTTATAATCTGATTTTTTTGTGGTTGGGCTCTTCGTAGGGTTTTGGTTTTGTTTAGATTGGGATGTGTTTTATTTGTTTGTTTGTTTTTTCCTTGTGGATTTTGTGTATATATCTGGGAGGGATGTGGCGCTGCAGGTTTTTTGGGGGGGAAGGGAGCGGTTCTTCTTCTTTTTTATTTTTTAATTAAGTATCCCTAAATCTGCTAGATCAGTAAGAAAGCATTAATTTGGAGAAAAGTTTTGTGAGATGGGTCTTTGAAAGATGTAGAACTTCACTGAACACAAAAGCATATTAAACACTTCTGTATTCACCAAGACCTTCCAGACATGCTTTCAGTCAGGATAGGAATATTTCAAAGGATCAGCTTTTGAATGAAGATGATGTGGAATTGAGGAAGGGAGGGACTTCAAAACTGAACAGTTCTCAGACTCAAGATAATTTGGGAAAGCAGCCCATTTCAGCTATATAAATTGTGCTAGGCCATATGTGAGAAGGAATCAGAGTTTCCCAAAAACTGAAATAGCGTATTTTAGCTTCCTGTGATCCTGTGGTGTGATGATACAGGTGATCCTGCTGCAACTTGAAACAGGGAGATGAAAGTAATATGATTATTCGAACAAAAAACAGAACCGTGTGGTTTAGTTTGATCTCCCAAGCTTGGACCAGAAATGAGCCCAAGTTCAACATCTGGGCAATAAGAGCACGGATGCCCTTCTGAACACCTCAGAGCCTGGACAAGGGGGCTCCTGTTTGTGCAGTGCCCGCCAGGCTGTGCAGACAAGGCTGCTGGTGAGTTGGGTCAGGCCCTTCCTCTGCCAGTTTTTCCACAGGCCTCGGGAAAAATGTTTGGAGAGCCGAGTTTTTGTCACAGGGTTATTCACCTCCACCGTCACTGCTGCTGCTGCTTCCCTCTGGCACATGCCATGTCATCTGTGGAATGAGTTATTCAGGAACTGAACAAAAACCTTAGAAAAATATGCTGCTGTTTCAAACTTGAAAAGGCACTTACTAATGTGAAGGCGTAAGGTAGGAGTTAGAGAGGGGCCATTGTTTATGTGCTGTGAATCACACCTCTCTGTTTGGGAAATGAAAGTTGTTTAGAGGTTCTGTGTGTTTGTCAATGTGCTCCGGGAGTGTTTTATAATGACAAAAGAAATCCTGTGCTATGTGCAATACAAAGATGAGAAAAATTATGAATTCTTACTCTACTGGGAAGCACAGCCAAAGAAACAAAGGAGTTAGAGAAGTGTTCCTCTGGTAATATAACCTGAAATGATGCTTCTCTATGTGAGTCAAGAAATGCCATTTTTAACTCTATGCTGGGAAACACTTTGGAACACCATCAGCAAGTGTTTCCTTGTCTGGCACATGTGAAAATCTGCAGCTTTATCCCATATTTTAAGTTAAAAATGGGTAAAGAAAGGAAAAGTTAGAAGACTATTTTGGGGATTTTGCTGGTTTGGTGGTGGGATTGTTGGTTTTTAGATTGGAAATTGAAGCTTAATATCTGAAAGACTAAAATTATAAAGCAATACAAAGAAATAATGCCTGGTCATTCAGGACGGCCCTCAGTGTTACAATGCTGCAGCTTGAAGGAGGCTCTCTAAAACTCTGGTGTCATCTTACCTATCCTGACCATGGAGTAAAGGCCTCTTCCCTAACCTGACCTTCAGGTTAATTTGGGTGAGTAAATGTGGTGACATTCAAGTATTAATTTGTCACATTGCCCCAGGTTCTGTGGCAATAAATTAAAAATAAAGAAGGAACAGCAATTGTTCTGGTCCTGCCTCCCTCATCTGAAATTAGTTCCAAAGCCATTTTCACATCAGTGCTCTGTATCCTGGGAAGAAAGAGCTGCAGTTGTGGCACAGATCCCACAGATGCAGAGCGGGAGCTGAGTGAGCTTCAGATGGTATTAAAGTACATTCTGCAGCTAAAGCAGCATCCTGGATTGGGAGCAGAGCTTTGCAAAAGGGCATTACCAGGGGTATTTCAGCTGAGCTCCCTCTGGGCAGGAGCAGGTACATGTTGGGCTGAATGAAGGATTCCACCCAGTTGTTTCCACTGCCTCAATTAGATTACTCTAAAAATTTATTGGTGCCAAACAGGTAAAAATTCCTCACGTGTAGAGCCTAAATGTAATTTTATTTTGTTGAAAGGGAAATGTTGGCATTAATATAAGGCAATGAACGGACTTTTCAGGCGAGTTTGTGAAAAATTAATTCTCTGTGGGTTCGTCTGAGCTGATGTGGTGTTTACAGAGGCAAAGAGAAGCTCTGGCTCTGTCTTGTAAGCGTGAGGAACATGGGGACAGAGTCAGAGCCAGCAGTCAGGCAGATGGGGAGACAAGAGAAGGTGTCAGAAAGGGATCAGCCAGGGGAACTGTGGAGGTGGGGAGAAAAGTGTACAGATTAAACAATTCAAGTTTAAATTTTGAGACTCCATGTAAGTGTAGTTCACTGGAAAACTGGGAAGGCCCTTCTTTATTTCTGTGAGTGTGTCTTTGGGCAGGTACAGGACACTGATATAGGACATGCACCCTGGGAGTATGGCAAGGAGTGCTGTTAAAAGGAGCAAACATAAATTCCATGGGTTTTCTTAAAAGCTTGTCCATAGTTCAGCCTCATCTCTTTTGGGCTGTGTAGGGGGTCTGGGTTTCTCTGTTCTACTGTGTCCAGCAACAATATTCAAAGATGCTGCTGGTACTTGGGGAAATGTGTAATATCAGATTAGTGAACAAAAGGTTCCTGTGATAACCCTCTGCAGGCTCTGTTTTGGAGAAACACTGTTGGGAGTGACATTCATGTCTAGAGAAGGTGCTCGGCTGTGTGACGTGGGTAACTCTATTTAATGCACACATCAAACTGAAACCAGACCCCTTTAGGCCGATTCACTGCCTCCTCAGCAGCCAGTGACATTCCTTCAGCACCAAGTGATGTGTTTGGATGTGCTTTGTCTTGGGACACTCTATTTCTGTGTAAAATGTAGAATTTCAAGAAAAGTCTGGGACACGGTGGACTACAAGAGAACAACCCAAAGGTGCCCAAAGCACGGAGCAGTGTCAGCCGTGTGGTAGCATAATACTGGTGAAAGGCTGGAGAACATCTGATGAAGGGAAAGGGCCTTTGATATATTAATAATATTCAAGCATAATCAATTTATACACTACCTACAATTTACACAGACGTAGATAAGCCTGAAATCCGTCAGATTACCCTGTCAAAAGCACACACCACGTATTTGTTCCACCTAATCCTCACTGGCTGTTCAGACTCTTCAGAAGGGATAAATTAGGAGCAAACTAACCACATCAGGTGACTCAATCACCACCTCAAAACTATTCCTGAGCTAAATGTGGGACATCGTGCACATCCATCAATCTGCCTGTCACCTCTCCCACCTCCACCTCTCATTGTGCAAGAGGACTGGCTTTTTGGCAAAGTGCTAATAACATTAACAAGGTCCAATTTTTCAAATCAAAAGCTGGATCTCCGCTTTGGGGCTCCATTTTCTTCTCTAAGAGTCTAATGAGGAGGGACAGGCAATTATTATTATTTATTTCACTAATTAGCTGGATAATCATTCATTGTAAAACTCTTCTGTGTTAGAAATATGTTCCTTGTACACTTTGTTTAACAGTTTCCTTTTTATCAGACTGAACCACTGTATGACATCTATTATTGGTGGGGCAATGGGGGGCACTTGGGGAAAAAAGGGGGAAAGAAAAAAAGGATAATTTTTGGTCTGCGAAGATAATGCAACAAGAAGCAACAGTCCATAAAAACATCTCCTTTCAGTCTCTGAAGACATAATGCTTTATGATAACCATAAAACATTTTAGTGCAAAATAAATTGCTGTCCTATTCAAATCCTTAAATGTACTACAGTGGATGTCACTGAAGACATACAGCTATTTTTTCCAATCCTGAGATATATTTTATCATAATTTGTAGTGTAGGTGACAACCTTGCACACATGATTGCCTTTTCTTGCTTAGTTAGCTTGCCAAGGTCAGAGTCCTTTGGCCTTTTATGGATGTAGAACTATTAGGAAATAAACAGGATAACCAAGTAGCGGAAAACAAAACTTGTTTCCTCGACTAGTTAGTCAGCTACCCTTTAAAGAGTTTCTAGTGTTCTGAGCATGTACTTACTGAGAATTACCTCTTTTTAAACGCTATAACAAATTCTTCTCACTTGTAAAACACATAGGTGATTTTTCTCATTTTCTTTTCTTTCTTTTAAATTAATTTTCATTTAATTATGTTTTCTTTTTTTTCTTTTCTAGCTAATTAATGGCATGTTGGCTTTGAAGCTGCCGTGAGGAGAACCAGGAGTGTCCATTAATGGCAAATACTGCAGTTACAACCCAGCCCAGAAGTCCTGAGCCAGATAAACACCTCCATTTCCCCAGAGCTGAATTCTTCAGACGTCAGTTCACGTTGTGCCACTGGTGAGGTTCTCGGAATGTGCATTCTCAAGGAGCCTCTGGAATTTCATGTTCACTTTTTGCATGAAAGCAGCTGGGAAGAGGGTTTATTCTAAAGTATTTTTGTGTTCCTTCTGCTGATGATTTGGCATAAGTAGGAAAATGCTAATAGTGGTGACCAGTTTAGCAGCATCATTTAGGAGATAAGCCTCCACCCCATAAAGGTATCTGCCTTGGCTGATTTGTTTAAATTTGATGTAAAATGTGCTAGGCCATGGAATGGAATGAAAAAAAATATTGATAAAGTCTATATGGAACCACAGAAATGTGTAAGACATGGTTGGTGACATTGATATAAGATCTATCCAAGTGTGAAGGAAAATAAGAGTATAATGCATTTTATATGTTTGCCTTTAAACCGCACTGAAGTTTTTGAAATAGAAAATTAGTCACAATAAAACTTTACCATCTGTCCTGAGTTGCTGGGATGAAACTGTGCCTCAAAGGAAACCACTGGGGTCTCTGATGTAACTGAAAATTCAGCTCTGAGGGTTCATTTGTGTGTTGATTGGTGGTGATGCTGTATTTAAAAACCACTTTTTTTCCACTCGGGTGTGGAAGACCCTTTATTCCAGGGGCAGTGAAACAAAGGTTGTTAGCATTCAACATTCTGCTAATACCTTGAAGGGATGGGTGTAAAATTGCCCGGTAGTATTTCCGTTCTTCTTTGAACTGCTGCTTCCAGTCGCTCCTATTCACTTAAAAATGGCCTATGAAAGGTTTAAAATTATTTCTGTGTTACCAATATGGTGAAGGTGGTGCATTTTAAATGAGAGGTGTTAGCCAGTAACTGGCTGACCCCTAAGAGAGGGTTATGAGCAACCTTTCGGATTCTCAACCATATATTACAGCATCTATAATGTGTATATTCCTTATTAAACTATTTAGAGATGTGCAATTAATATGACTTTCTTGATGTGTACATAACGTGATTGGCAACCCACACCGTGTAAGAAAAATAGTTATCCTGGGAGATGGGGATATTGGAGTTTTATTCTCTGTTTTTAAATGTTTTCCCAGTTGTTGTTCATTGCTTGTTGGCAGTTTATTTTAGATTTTACAAATAATAAAAGCAGCAGCAGTAGTGGTAATGTTTAGCTTTCGGATTCAACAGACACATATATTTTAATCTAAACGACAATATTTAGGAACAAAATTGCTTCATTTTAACTTCACTGCATTTCTTAATCTGTGGAAACTATAATTTAAAAATAATGAATGCAACAGGGTGAATATATAGCTTCCATTAATTCCAAATACTGCTTATTTCCAGCACTTTTTAATTATTTGAGTATACTTCTCCATATATTTAACTGGAGTGGAAAAATCATTCAAACCTCAGCCCATTTACAATTACCAGTGTATCTGTAACTCTCCATCCAAATTACTCAACTTCAGAGTAACGTTTCATTTTGAGTACCTATTTTTCCTCTGTTTTGGGAAGTGCTGCAATAGTTGAAAAAAAGTTGTGAAAGATGCAGGATTCATAAACAATGAACATCAAAGGACGTGAATTAATAAATTGTGAGTTCTGCCTAGAAATTATGTTAAAGGGCTGACTTAAACCCAAGGATATTAAGTATGATAAGTGAGGATCTGTGCTGCATCTTGCACTCTTTTATCTTAAAATGACATTTTCTCAGAGAAGCAGGGATCCACAGATAGATTTTTTTTTAATGTATTCTTGTGCACTTGTTTGTGTTCAAACAGACCTGGCCCATCACGAAGAATTAGTTCAGACATTACAATCTGTTGGGTAAGTAAGCATTTGGGCAAATAAACCCTACTTCCCTTGCTGCTTAAACAGAGAAAATGAAACAAGAATATCTACTTGGACATGGATCCTGGTCAGCAGGAGGGTTTTCCAGCAGGAATACAGGCTGTTCTCAGACTGCCATCCTTCAGGAGAAATCAAAACACCCATTAAAGAACTCCTATGGCATCTATTGCTTTTTTCAGGAGACCAAAATTAATGAACTCCCGGGAGTCTCCGGGCAGCCTGGCACTGAGTGTAGCAGGCACTTCGGGTGGGGTTTTGCTGCCTCAGCCTGCTCGTGTTTTTTCTGCCACACTTGCAGTGGTGAGAGAGAGCAAGCCTTGGGTCAGATCTTCTTGCTTGAGAAGCTGTGCTGGTTGTTCTTTGCTGCTGTGCCATCTGAGCAGGCTTTGTCAGTGTGGGAAGGGTAACAAGAGGTGGGAAAACATGAATTACCCTGTGAGATTGTTTCAAGAGCTATACCCTCTAACTAACAGGGCTTTACTGTTGAATTCCTTCACTGACTCCAAGGTTAGTTTTTCCACTTTTCTTCAAGGTCCTGTGCACTCTGCCTTCATTTGCACTGGCACATGAGCTCTGAGTTTTCTCTCTTCATGCCTCTTAGGCTGACACACCAGATCTTATCTGTTTGTGCTGCCTTCTCTATACCTGTGATAGTTTGGAGCCCTTTTCCTCCTGTGTGCCAGATCATTCGTTCCCCTCCACTGCAGTCCTTCTGATACAGAAATCCTGTTTTGCAAGGGTACTCAGAATTAATATCTCACAGGAACTCCAAGAGAAACACGTGTTTGTGATGGAGCCTTTTATTTCCCTGTTAGTTGGTATTTTGTTCCAGAACTATGTCCTCCTGTGGTTGCAAATCCATGATTTGTCTCCAAACAAGTGTCAGCTGTTGATGACAGAGGTCAGTGGGGGGCTGAGTGATGACAGTGGATCAAGTACTAAACTCTTTGCTCAGTTTCCATTTCAAGTGCTATGAAACTTTCTTGATTTGCAGTTTAAACAGGTGAATAATGCATGAAGAAGATGACATGTGTACATAAAGAAACACCTCACAGTGGGGACTGGCTCAGGCAGAGGATGTCTGAGCAAAATGACGTTCCATAGAGAGAATAAAAGAATAATTATTTATCTCTAGTGGGCCACAGTTTTTCCTTTTGTGTTCCACATGCTCTGCTACAGGCAACTGGTACATAGGGTACATGATGTGGTTCTCTTTCCTGAGAGCTCTCAAGACTTCTAAGATGATAAGAAGGTTGCAGGAGTTCAAATCAATCACAGTCATAGAATCATAGAGTGGTTTGGGTTGGAAGGGACTTTAAAGATCACCTCGTCCCACATCCTGCCATCGGCAGGGACACCTTCCACTAGCCCAGGTTGCTCCAAGCCCCATCCAGCCTGGCCTTGGACACTTCCAGGGATGGGGCAGCCCCAGCTTCTCCGGGCACCCTGTGCCAGGGCCTCCCCACCCTCCCAGGGAACAATTCCTTCCCAATATCCCACCTAACCCTGCCCTCTGGCAGTGGGAAGCCATTCCCCCTTGTCCTATCACTCCATGCTCTTGTCAATAATCTCTCTCCATCTTTCTTGTAGGCTCCCTTCAGGTCCTGAAGCCATGCTCAAAAACTTCAGCCTGTGTTCAGCTGAACCACCAGGAGCTGAAGGGCTTTACCCAGACTGTCTTAATTAGATACCTAGTAATTACTCCAGCTGCAGATTAGAGATGTGAAATTAGAGGCACTGGCATTGTCAGAAGCTTGTGTCATTCATTTGTATGAAATCTCCTTATTTGATAGAAGCTGGTAACACCGGCAGGCAGCTACTGCGACTTTGCCTCCGACGACTTCAGAACATTCCAGCCAATTTACAGCAACTCTTTGGTTATTTGCAGGCTCAGGGCCCCAGAGCTGGGGAACTCAATAAATAAGAGATGTATATAACTAAATATAGCACCTCTACTTAATCATTTCATTCCCTTCCACCTGCTTCCAAAGAAAAAAGTTTCAGGCAAAAATCCCTCCTGTCAAGTCTCATCTCCGTTCCCATATTTCTGAGTGAATTGCTGCTCCCCACTGCCCCTCCCAACAGGAGTTCACACAAGTGCAGCAAGACCTTATTATTCTGTTTATGATGGGATGGTCTATTCCAGCACGATGCAGTCCCCAGTAAATCCATCTGCAGAATTAATGCTGGGGCTGGGAGAAAGAGAGGCAAGGAAAAGCTGGAATGATTTACAGTTTGGAGACACAGCTGATATGAAAATAAACATTGAATCAGTTTGTCCTGTATGTCTTAGTTCCATTAGAGTAATGACAGTAGGTGACATTTTTCACATTTTAATTGGTGTTTTGCTGATTTTATCAGAATTTCTGCTGATCAAAGCAAATTGGCTATTTATTTATTTTGCAGTGATGCTAACTAATCAGTGGAAGTTTAATGTACTGTAATGAATTTTAAATATCCTCCTAGTCATTACAAGTGTGTGAATCTAGACTCTCTTTCTCGTAACAGTTTAAATAATTAATTACTTGAGTAGCAAAAAAAGGTAACATTTAATATAATAACATTTTCTTTGAAATATTTCAGTGCATGATTTATAGTACCATCTCAGATTAGTGAAGGATAATTCTGACCAGTGTATCACCCCTGCATGCACACACAGCTCACTTAACCTAATTCTGACTGTACTGGTTTAGACAGATAGTAAATACTTTAATTATTAGTTTAGTTCAGTAGTTTACTAAATTATATATTTTTATATTATTTATACTTCAATGTCATTGTTTTAATTGGTTTCCTTTTTGTTATTTATCCATACAGATGTATGATAGAGATTTTTAAAAAAGTAATGACATGGTTTATGTCATAGTATTGTTTCCTGCCAATCATGGCATGTCATAAATTGTCCTCATAAGCAGAACGAAAAAGGAAAGTTTTTTTTTAAAAAAAGTAATAGAATAACTGAAGTAGTTGGTTAACTTCTTCATACAATCCTTCACACATTCTCTTGTTCGGGAAAGAGCTTCAGCACTCACTGAAATGTTTAGAAACAGGGTGTGTGCCCTGAATTAGAGTGTTATTCTTGGATGACATAATGCCAAGTCGAAAAGAATTTGGTTTCAGTTTTCTTATTTTTACTGCACATCTGCACTCAGGCCCTGATGCTTTTTTGGACACTGCATTGTGAGCTTCCAGGCTTGGCTCTGAGCTGGAGTTCACGCAAATACATCGTTAACTGCACGTGGAACGTGAGATTAATGCCTGGGACTGTGTTTGTATCGCTGGATGTTGGTTCAGGGAGACAAACAAACAAAAAAACCACTCCTGGTTCCTCTCATTGTGCCCAGAGTTGGGCCAGCTCCGGACTCAGAACAGGCGTGTTCAGTTCTCACAAGGTTGGTGTTTCTGAGGGGGCTCGATGGAGTTTTGGTTTCAGCACATACGTTCCTCTAATCGGGGAATTTCTTTTCAGTGCCCCTTTTCAGTGGGACACAAGAACTGACAGGGATTATTCCCTCAAGGCATGATTTGGTGTTTGTTTTTCGGGCTCAGGAGAGGTGATGTTGCTGTGGGCGCACGAGGAAAGCAATGTGCAGTCACCAGGAGAAAAGCTACTTTACACTGTCCTTGCAAGGTGGGAGCAGTGTGGGGTGTCTTTGAAAGAACAAAATTGGGGTTATTGTAAAAGGAGAGAATTAGTAGGAGATTTGTGCTGCTCCAAAAAAGCGGTTTAAGTATATTATTAAACACTCTTCACACCCGTGGAAATCTGAACCACTGGGTCAGAGACAGATCCTGTGTATAGGGAGTAGAGGGGTTCTTTTAAATGTCTGTTTGGCTCATTTTGATTGTCCAAATAAGAGACTTGAGCCTTCTCCAAGAACATCTGAATGTGGAAATTCTAGACTGATTTCAAAGTGCAAAGTGTAAATACTTAAATTTCAGCTAAAGTAAGAATCCTCTTAAGGCTTTTTTTATTTATTTTTTAAATTTTGGCCTCTGAGAGATATATGGAAGCAGTTCATGAATTTTGAGGGTTTTTTTCTTTGCAGTGATGTTTTAATAAACAGTAACATTTTAATAAGAAAACATTCTAAAGTCATGGGCTGGCTGTTTATGCCAGTGATTAGATTCTGAACTTGCTTGTTAAAATTCATCTAGCACTGTCTATAGCTGTGAAATTAAGACAATTTCAAATGAAGAGTGAAATGGTGTTAGTGTAACAGAAAGCATCAGACTCATGCAGAATTCATACCTTCCAGTGAGATGCTGTCGGAGAGTCAACCTAATTGTAGGAAGTTTTAGGTCTGGTTTGAGAAATAAATTCGGATGGTTTGGAACTGTGCTGGATTGGAACGAAATGACACAAATGGGAATTACAACATAAATATCAAACTACAGACAGATAGTTCCTCTCTGTCTCTGACCATTCTAAGACCTTTAGACACAGCTGGTCATCAGAGGAGCCCGGGAAGGGTTATCCCTGCCCATCTGGGAAGCACCCAGACCCTGGCTGACAGGCAGCAGCCTCTGCAGTGGCTTAGCCTGGTGGATGCTCTGATTCTGGGGCCTGGTTGACTCTCTTCCTCATTCCCAAACTCATTTGCCAAGCTGGGAACCCATGGCTTTGAAAATAAGTTTCCAGGCTTGGCTTGGGCAGCCCCGCAAATGTCACAGAAACTGCCGCGTGTCCAGTCTCGGAAAAATGAGGCACCTCTGTGGGAACTCCACGTCCCAAAAGGTGCGTGGATCCCCACATTGTTCATCCCTGTGAAGTTTTGGTCTTAATTTGCCAAATAAAGCTTGGAATCTGAACGGGCTTCTTGTCTTTGAGGTGGACAGTCACCCCTGAGGCGCTACCAAGAAGAATGTGATGTTATGGGCCAGTTTGTGCCTGAGGGACAAGCATCTTTCCTGCAGTGGCCATAATGATGACAGGAAGCCAGGAGAGCTTCTTTGATTACAAAAAAAATAATGAACAGATTAATATGTGTGAGATGTTTTGATGATTATTTACCTCCAGAATATGTTGAGTTTTACCTTTGCTACCACAGCAAAATGGATATAATATTCCCAAAACAATACTAATAAAAAGCTTTCTCAAGGGCATTTTATAAAAAAGATCCTTAAAAAGTAAAACGATAAACACTGATGTATTGTAATTTTATTTGTTGTCTGTTGCTTCTTGTAGTGCATTTAACATGCAAAAAAGATAGAGCTGTGATTTCTGGAAAGAGACTGATTTTGTACCAAACTTTTTCCTTACTTATCAGTAGCTATGCTGGAATCTCTCTGGTCTGTTGGGGTTTGGTAGCTTGAGGAATTAATGAATATTCATTCCTTTTCCCTGGGTACAAAGTAAAATAACTAGTAATTAGTATAATATTTAATACTCCTATTCAAAATAAATAAATCTTTTGTGAAAAAAAATCTAATTATTATAATGTAGCAACTTCTGCGTGTGTAACTGAAATTGGATGTGCTGTTTTGAAAATGCTTTTAAGCCCTCATTTACATGTTTCCAGATCAGTTAATTATTCCCCTTGTATGCATAAAACAGAACTCTGGATTGTACTTGCATATATTATTCATTTTGCTATCTTCTAAGTTTAGCTGATTCTAATATTTTAATTTTGCATTATTATTATTATACCAGTGATATTTGTCTTCTCATATGAAAGTTATTCTTGTCTGCACTTAGTTTTATGCTCATTTCTAAACGAAAAGGCTTACGTGGTAGTAAAAGTGTGACGTGACAACTTGACTCCTGTGTTTTGCTTATCACCCTGAATCCGTCACATCTTGTGTTTCTGTGCCAGGAGGGTGCTCACATGGGGACCGTGGCTTTGCTGCTGGGGTCACGAGCTGGAGAAAAATGCAGCTGATAAATTGAAGCCTTGAAACTGGTCACCGGAGTTAGAGCTTGGAATGGCTCTGACAGGGTGATTCAAAGCTTGCTGAGACCTGCAGGACGACTCATGGTCTCTGTCAGTGAGACTCCACCGTTTGCCTCAACATCAGTCGCTGAATTTAGTGCTCCCCTGGTATCCATTGGGTCATCGTTGCCACAGTCTCTAGACCCAGCTCTTTCCTGGCTGTGGGGGTGTACATGGGGGGTTTGGCAGCAGTGAGCCAGACTGCAGCTGTGCTGTTCCCTTCTGGGCACTGGAGTGCACAACCCACCCACAACCCGTGGGGCTGCTCTGCCTCCTTTGCACACACACGAGGTGGGCAGTGGTGGTGTCGGTGAGCTTGGAAGGACAGAGGGGGTGCTCATACCAACACATGGCTTGGAAATCCTTGTCAGCTTCTGACCTACCAAACCAGTCAGTTCCTGTTCTGTTTAGCACCGATTTCCTCCTTCGGGAAGGAAATCCTAAAGGCACAGGAGTAGGCTGTCCCTATGTGCAAAAAGATGAGCCCTGAGAGCTCTGCCTGTTGGGATGGCAGATGGAAAGTAAGGATTCTCCCTTCTATATCATAAGCTTGATGAGGTAATAAGCAGAAATAGCCTCTTAATTTAAATTTTTCCCTGGTTTATTTTACGTGTCTCTTGTATCTCAGAAAAAAACTGAGCAAAAACTTATTTTGTAGGCACTAAGGTTTTACTGATCCCTTCATGTCACATATTTTTCTTTATTTTTGGGGGAATTAGAACTTTCAGTAACCTGTGGATAAGTGACAGGGCTTTGGCTAGAGCTGACAGCCATGAGGCATGAGGGACTGGGGGGTGGTGAGTGCTCCTGTTGGATGGAAGTTCAAGTTTAAGGTTAAAGGATGCGAGAAAGGATGACATAAAACACACACAGGGGGTTCAGGAAGAGCTGTGTAATGCAGAGTGGGAAGTGCTAGGGAGGAGTTAAGAAGCAAAGACAAGTAGCTGGTGTAAATGAGGTTAAGACACCACGACATTTTATGGACACACACGGAGCAAGAGTTTAAAGGATGCTGACCAGAGAGGAAATTGTTTTAAATAGACGTGGAAGAAAGAGGTTTGTCACATAAGAGGATCTTTGCCTCTCTCACACAAGGCATTGCTCTCTTTTCTAAGCTACTTCTGAGAATATGGAAGGAAAATTGGTAGAACCGTGATCAGCAAGATGGAGGTTTTCGATCTGTATGGATCTGTTTGTTTATACTCAGGGAGCCACATTAAAACCTATGACCAACCTTTCCAAGTCAACCCCTGAGTGCTGACTTGACTTACCTTTATTACAGGTAGTGCAGCTTTACGCATGTATGAGTATTGCAGCACTATTTATTTTTCTACAACATCCTGACCATTTGCAGGGCCAAGACTATGATGTTTGCTTTTTAATAGCTTATTTTCCCTATTCAAACGTGACGCATTTATTCAGTATATGCTTTTCAAACTTTGCTTTGAAGAGCAAATGACTAATTTACCCAGGGGACTACTGAGTTTTTCAAACTTTAATGACATTGTTTTCACCTTTATGGAGTGAATGAACAGGATTATCCCCATTACATAGATTACTAGTTGAGGTAGTGTTAAAAAGTAGTCTCAGAGTTTGCATGCACAATTCAAGGTGCAAGGTTTTTTTATCCCCTTAGCATTAAATACCGTGTTTGTACTCAGACACAACTCCCACTGATTTTGGGCACAAATGAAAATTTCATCAAATGAGATTCTGAGATATCAAACAATGAATCCAGCAATGAAGGGTGTGCTATGAAAAAGGACCTCTTCAAAGTTTCATTCAGTCTTACTTTGATAAGGAACCCAGTGGTGATTTGGGATAGATTCCAGTTTTCCAAAGCAAATTCACATTAGTTAATCAACAATTGCTTGTTTAATTTTTTCCCATACACTTTTTTGATGTTTTCCCACTTCAGCAAGAAATGAAGTTGCAACTTCTATATTTAGTCTGGTGGACAAGAATAGTCTCAAAGCACAACCCAGATGTTTGTAAGGAAGAGAAATACAGATCGTGTAATTAAAAAAAAAAATAAAATGAAAGGGAGGAGTTAAATGGGTTATTTATGGATAGTCTTTATCCCTATGCTAAAAACGCCCCCGGTTTGGTTTCATAAGACTGAAAGATTTCCCCAGCAGCAGTTTTTGCACGTCATGACTTTCTGATACATCATGTCATCTCTGATTTTTCTTTTTTAGTGCCGCCCTGAGATAACAGAAACACTTTAAGCCTCCTTCCCAATGGTCGCAGTGTGATCTGCTGGTCGTGTTTGTACCCACCCCACAGGGCTGTGCCAGCCCCGGGCACGCTGCAGCTGAGGGCAGCAGTGACTGTCTCTCTCTGTGGCACTGGGTGACAGCCACTGCTGCCAAAGCTGAGCAGTGGAGCTGTTTGAGGAATCTGTGATCCCATCACAGGGCTGTGACTCGGTGGGAACTTTGGTAGTTTCCTCTGCCCACATCTTGGGAATTGCTGCCTCCTTTCTGACCTCTCTGCTCTGGTCCTGTCCCATCCCACACCTTCTTAGCTCCTTTTACCCCAGCTTTATTCTCTCTCTTCTCCCAGGAGATGAATCCACTCATGCACATACCAGTCAAGTGCTGCCCAAGTGCTTGCTCCAGCTGTCCTGTGGAACTTTCTCTGATGTGGATCGTCGTTGTTGTGTTCCACGCCTGGTTTTTGCACCCTTAGAGACAGACAGCGTGCGCAGGCCTCTCCTCTCGGAGCCGTGGCTTTGCCAGGTGCTGGCAGACCTGACCGTCTCCTGCTCTTGGCTCGTGCTCTCCGGGCTGTCACATCAGCTGTCATGACTTTGTTTTTAAGTGAAATGGTAAATTGAAAGGAAGGAGCTGGCACGAGGGATGTGCCAGCCTGCTGTTTGTCATGTGCTGGCCCGGAGTCCTGCCTGCACACAAGGAGCTAAAGAATTGCAGGGGGGTAAGAGGGACTTATTCATAACAGTAAATTTGAGAAAGCCCTTTTCTTTCTTTTCAGTGCTGAGATGACTAAAGGCCAGTTCTCTGTGTGAATAGCTTGAAACTCTTTGTTTTAGTTGTGTTGCTCAGCACATTTTGCTTCAGGTGCTGTGAATTTTGATATCAGTAAATTGTCACTGACCTGAAGGTAACAGTGCTTTAGATACTCCTTGAACACTAAGGAGTTTTGGACAGTATTGTCAGAACAAGCTGTTCTTTTATTCTTATTTAGGATCTGTAAGTAGGTGGTTCTTGATAATTTGTTTCACTTTTATCCTTCTTAATATTTCCTTTCAAAATTTTGCATTGAAGTATATTAATGTAATAAGTATAAAGACTAAAATAACACAGGCCCTTGGGGCAGGAACTTGCCTTATCAGTTTTGTAAACCTTTGTGCATATTTACAATGCTGCAGGAAGAATTATTGATGGCAATACTATAAATTGGTTCCTAATAAATTTATATGGAAAGGTTGTGCTAGAAAGGCTGAAGAGAGAGAAGCAGCAAAGACGAAGAGGCTTAGAAGGTGATGTTATAAAACCCTTCTACAAAGCACTTTATTGAGTGGAAAGCAAGAGAATTTACTGTGCTGCTTCTAGGTAGGACAGAACTACAATTAGGGCCAAATAAATGTTGACTTTTAACATTTAAGTTTGCCCTGTTGTCCTTCAGCCCAGCTCTGTCCCTGCCTGTGCTGTTTCAGAGGTATAGTGGTGAATTAAAGAGGTGATTCGGCTGTGTTTGTGTTCATCCTCTCCAAGGAGTTAATAAACTGTATTGCTGAAGGCAGCAGTAGGTGGCCTTGACTACAGCACCACGTTATTGGGCCTCTCGTGACTTAGCCACTCTTGTGTCAGCAGCTGCCCAAAAATCATGGAATCACAGAACGGCTTGGTTTGGAAGGGACCTTAAAGCTCGTCGTGTTCCACCCCCTGCCATGAGGACAAGGGACACCTTCCACTATCCCAGGTTGCTCCAAGCCCCGTCCAACCTGGCCTTGGACACTTCCAGGGATGGGGCAGCCACAGCTTCTCTGGGCAACCTGTGCCAGGGCCTCCCCACCCTCACAGGGAGGAATTCCTTCCTAATGTCTAATCTATCCCTGCCCTCTCTCAGATTGAAGCCAATCCCCCTTGTCCTGTCACTCCATGCCTTTGTCCAAAGTCCCCCTCCAGCTCATGGTACATGCCACAATGTTGGTGTGCCTTACTGCACTTGCTTGGGATGTATTTCCTTGGTACTTTGTTTCCTGATAAGCCCAGGGGGCCTTCAGGAATCTTCTCCTTTGTTTTGAAGTAGCCAGTTCTTTGAAAAATCAGTTTGAGGCAAGTGCCTTTACATCTCCAGGGAATTCTGGGGGAACTTTCCTGATATACTTAGGGTTGCATGTTAAATTAAATTGGAATTCAGGTCCCACTGGAATATGTCAACTATTAGGTCATCTGTGAATGTTTTAAAACCAGTGGAGCCATATATTTCTGACTTGTGCTTTTGTGCACCCAAACCTTTCCCACCAGGGAATTCTCAATACTGTCTGAGTTTGTTCCATAAAAACAGTTCAGGTGTGCAGGAACGGAGAGAGTAAAAGCCTCTGGGAATCCTTTTGCTGCTGGGCATGGTTGCAAACCTTTTTCGTCTCCTTCCAAACACCCACCAGTCAGGTAACTGAGATGTGCTATTATTGATCTGCAGATGTACCACTGGGCTAGTCACTTGTCATACAAAATGTGTCAAAATTTGCACATCAATTGCAGCAGTTACTTCAAAAATCATCCTTCTCTAGGAAAATAAAACAGAAAATCACACGCCACTTAAACACCTCAGCAATAATTCTCTTGCTTCGGGCACCTGAGCTGTAATAAATGTTGGCATTTTCATTCCAAACCCTTTTTTTGGGGGAGGGTTGGGGTTTTCTGAGACATTTAGAAGAGCACTGTCAATTCACACCCTTTTGAAACAACCATAACATGCGTGAAGGGGACAGAGAGCTGGCAATTAGGCCAGTCAGCTGCCCGTGCTTCAATTCTGCCTGCTCTTGCCATCCTGCTTCTCTTTTGTGCCCTGTTAATGTCATTTTGCAGGATGCAGTGTGCTGTTTTTCTCAGCTGCACACATGAAATTCTTTTAGAAAACTGCTTTGGCATAAATGTGTTGTATCCCACTACATGCCCAAATCCAAATCAATACAGGACCTTTTTCTTGCGGTTTGGAGAGAAATAAAATAAATCAGTAATGTCATTGGTTCTATTGAAATTCACTGTTCAGCAATACCATTCTCAGACTGAAATCACCCCTCTTCGCTTCCTGAAAATTTCTGGTTGAAGCATCTTCTTGCTTTAATGCAAAGATGCCTATTTGTTTTTTTCTCTGTCTAAACTTAGTGAGGCGAAGAAGAAAAATTTTGCTTGGAAGAGAACTGAGTTTAAATTCTTAGGTAGAGCAAGTTTTTTTTATTTCTTCTTTTAAGATATTAGGTGACCTTAAAATCTTTCAATACTTTGTATTTATTTGAGATCCGTGTTTCATCATTGCCATAAAAATACTTCTGGGTTTTTTTTTTCATTTATAGTTACAAGCTTTTCAAGATTTCAGACATTTCTCAAAGGAACTATTTTGGCTACTAGGTAGCTGCAATACTAGATAAAGAACAAAATATAAGTGAAATATTTGCACAGAAAAGTACTGTAGATGTGCACCTTGCAAAGCAAACAGAAGGCTCTTGAGTCTTATTGTAGTTAGAGATCAGGTTTCCCGAAACTAATGAAGTGGTTGTCCTATTAGCAGTGCAGATTCTCTTGGAACAACTAGTTTAATTCTGCATCTGTTGAACCTAAATCAAGTTAATCCTACTGAAAAATGGTTTGAATGCAGGGGTGGCCCATCCTGCTGATAGAGAAGTTTTACTGATAGTGGTGGGTGGGTTGTTGCATTAGTAACAAACAACAGATTTACACTGAGATGGAAATGTTGAGTTACATAAATAAGAATGCAGAATGTGGACAGAGGCTGTACACTGACTGGAGAGGAGAGAGAGCTTTTTCAGTGTAGCCTCTGATTTGTTATCCTTTCTTCTTTTAGTTTGATTTCCTGGAGGAAATGAGGATTTTGTTTGTTTTGTTTTGTTTTGTCTGTGAATATCTGTCATTCTCTCCTCTTCTGTCAGGTATTGATCTTCCCTTGTACATTCTGAATCCGGGGGGCAGTGACCATCAAATCTGAAACGTTCTTAGAGAGACTAAGTCCTGTGAGGTTTTTGAAAGCAGGAGGAATGGGCATCAGACAGGAAACAAACCCTGACGACACTGTCACTAAGGACTAGTCAGGAACTCCAAACTCCAAGGAAGAAATTAGAATAAGCTCCAGTTAGATTAGACAGCAGAGAATCCAGAGGGATGCTCAAACCCTGAGACAGATTAATTTTTGGCCGAGCTTTGTTGGTTGTGCTGCACCCAGAATTGCTTGTTAACTCTGGTGTTCTCATCTTGTGACTTCAGCCAGGGCTGTGCATCCCTGAGCAGCTGCAGGACAGCATCCTGTCCCTTTCTTTCTTCTCTCTCACCTCCAAGGGATTTTTATCTCCTTAAGAGAAGCTGCCCAGGTGTGGTCCAGTCCTCTCTTTCTCTCCTTATACTCTTGAGCAATGAGGTGCTTGGAGGACCTGAACAGGAAACGGGAAGCCCAAATGCTCAAAGACACACAGATGGACATAACTGTGAGATTAAATTACCTGTGTGGAATTATGGTCATTTCACAGGAAATTGTCTGCTAAGCAATTGTCAAAATTTGGGTCTGTACCAAGCAATTCATATGGTAAATCTCTTTGAGCTTTCATCTTAGTATATTTAGCCAGCTTAATGTTTAAACAAAGCCTTTATTAAGTGAAAAAAAATCTTGTCTGTTCATACAATTGTACAGCCTGTGCTTCCTAAAGGCATGGTTCTAGCTGTCAGCAGGAATTCCCTCAGGTGGGCTTGGTTCACGGGATCAGGGGCTGACCTTGGAAGAGAATCTGAGAGTTCCAGTTATTGCCACGATTCTTCTCCCAAAATACTTTCACACAGTGGTTTTCTATCACAGCTCTGTAACAGAGTCCTTTACTTGCCCAGTTTCTTGGGTGAGCTTTTATCCTGCTATGGAAATACACTTTCCATCTGATAGCTTGGTACGCGTAGCTGTCCTGCTTTCTTGGGACAGAGAAATCCCCATTTTAGTTTGTCCATGCAAAAACACTGAAGGGAATGTATTAAAATGCAGACAGTAAATACAGAAAGACTCCATTGGTGAGTACCTGGAGATAAGGCCTCTGCCAGCATTCACTGTATTTGTCTCAACAGACTTACACCACCCTGACTCCCTCCTAAACACAGGTTGAATCTCAGCTTCCTTTTCGGAGTACCAGCTTCCAGTGACTGATGCCACCTGCATCACAATAAACTCTGCATTTAACAGTCACAGGCCTTTTCCTCTCCACTGATGCCAAAATCCTCCGGGTGTCTCCCGTGCCTTGCTGCAGTTGCAGGTTCATGCAGGTTCATGCCCCATTGACAGGCCCACGTTGCACTCCAGTTGTGCCATTTTCTGGGTTTGTTTTCCTCTGCACTCTGAATTGTCAGGCCTTGTTGTGCTGGTGAGAATTTGATCTTCTCAACGTTCTTTTTCAGTCTTTCAGTTGCTTGGTTGACCTTGTTTTTATGTTAGTGGGGTTATTGATGGGAGTAGCCAATGAAATGGGTAGTGAACATGGGAAGCATTTTCAGAATGAGTTATTAAACTCCTGCCAGAGCTTGCATTTATTATAATTATCACAAAACTGTTATGTGGCCCCATAAACTTGCATGGTGATTTATAAACTTAGGCCTAAATTTTGCTAATGCATATGTGCCATTTTGTTTTTACTTGTATGAAAGAAGTTATACCTATGCTTGCTATAGATAGGGTCTGTTCCTTATGCCAAAATATTCAGAAGGTATTAATTTAAACTGGAATTGTGGCTCTGGGGATAAAATCCAAACCACCTTGCTTACATTTCTAGAGTCTCAGTGAAGTTTACTTGTGAAAATAGCACTGGTCTAATCCTGCAGGGTTCTGAATCCTTTGCATGCTTCTAAATACCATTGAGAAAACAAGATAGATGTCATCATACACTGCGGCTTTTAAAGTAAGAAATACAAAACTGGGCCTACAGAAAACTGCTTTTCTGTTTTCATAGCAAGTTAGCTGGAGAAATAGCAACAGAAGGTCTTTACCTTGTAGTTGCACATGGTTGGATGATACATTTTCTCTACTGTTTAAAATTCTTGCAGCTTTTCCAGCTTCTGTAGTTCACCTAGAACAGCTCTTACTAGCCTAATTTGATTAGATTTAGATCTCGATTAAATTTGATTTACAGTTTTATTTTTTCATTAAATTAGATTTGGTGTTCTTAACTGAAATCCCCAAGCTTGCAGGTCTGTTTGCTCAAGGCCTGGACCTGTGCTGGAGGTGGAGGCGGCTGAGTGACTGTGGTTATCAGGTGTCCGAGCTGCCTGTGCCCGCTGAGAGCCTCGATGCAGTGGGGAAATCGGGTTAACAGGGACTGAGTGTCTCAGGAGTTGCTCTCCTCCCTCCTGGAAACACGGGCTGTGCCGGTTTTGGCAAGTGCAGTGACACTGAGTGTGGCACTTGGCACTGCTGAGGAGTGCCCCAACAATCCCACAGTGCAGATAATGTGCCAGGAACTGGTTCAGAGCCTCTGTCTGCACCCAGTACCACGGGCCTGAGGTAAGACGGTGTTTGGAAAATGCTGGAATCATCCCCAGCCCGGGATTATTTAAGCCAGCCATCAGAATAAGGATCAGGTGCTCCATCTGGATATGTACAGGTAAGGTACATTCCAACAGAGTAAACGGAGACCATTTGAAGTCAGGACTTTGAATAAGCTGAGCTGAACCCATTTCAGTTTCCTTGCAAAGGCAAGTCTACCTCAGGGATAGGCAGGAGCAGTTGTCTATTTTCTGGACAAGGACAAAATGCACTCGGGTTTGCAGTTTATTACAGCTTGAGGAACACAGGAAGTTGCCTAGAATGGTTTTGACTACGCCATGCCAAAACACTTTGTATGTTCTGAGAAGGATATGGTTTTATCCAACTTATTTTTCAAACCCTACTTGCAAAGGTTGTTTATATTTATGAGAGGCTCTGCTTAAATCATACAAAGGGAATTTTCAGGAAAATAGCTACATAAATCTTAGGAAATGCAAAACTAACAGACATATGAAGGATTTGTATTTAGAAAAGAATCTCCCAGTGGGTTGTTCTCAGCAGAAAATGAAAAGGTCTTTTTTGCATTCAGTTGAACTATTAGTGTGGTTTTTGCTGATATCAGCAGCTGCACAGGTACGACCACTGTCACAGTCCCAGAGCTCAGGGCTGCAAATTAGCAAGGTTTTAACTTTGCTCCAAATATCATGCTAGCTCATTTTCATTAGGAAAAAGGTGGGGGGAGGAGAATGGGACAAAGTACCTATTGGCAAAGCACATTATAATTGTTTAAGCAGGCCCCACAAGTCATGCATTTCAATTATTTGTTCAAAGCTGTCTGCAATTAAGAGTTGCAAACAAGGTTTTTGAATGCAAAGTCAGACAATTAAAATGTTTCATGAGTGCCTTAGAGAGAGAAGTTCTGAATTAGCACTTTGAATACGCAAGACCTCTTGTTTCCTAATCTCCTTTCCCTTTTACTCTGTGGAAGAGAGAGACGTATATTTTTCCCAGAATTTTTTTCTTTAAGCCGGGCTGATCCTGGGGAGGATTGGATCATCCTGGTCTTTGACTTGTACATTTGAATGTCTTTTGCTCCTTGAGAGATCATCCTTTTTGCTTCATAATGGCCCAGGTGCAAAACAACTTTGCCAGGTCTGGCTTGTTCTCCAAGGGGGGTCGTAAATCACTTTAACCATCTCTCCCTCTTGCTCTAACACCCGACACACGCCCCCTGCCCCCCAAATCTCCTTCCTTCCCCTTTGAAGAGGCAGAACTATTTTAGCTGGTGATTTGTGGCACTCGGGCACGGAGTGCAACCTCTGTGCTGGGTAAGGTAACAAGAAGATGTGGGAGCAGGGGTGGGTTGGTCTGTCAGCGGCAGATCTGTGGATGGTGGTGTCCCATCTGGTGGTGGTGACCATGGGAAGGACTCGCTTCTTTCTCTTTAACCATGAAAAACAGGCTTCACTTCAATTCTGTGACTCCCTCCTCCTTTCAGGAGAACAGTGCTGCTCAGGGTTGGGTTTTTCCTTGCTAATGCCATTTGAATGCTGGTGGTTTGCATTTAGAACTTGCAGTTTGGGAGTTTATCAGGCTTCCCCCCCCCCCCCCNCGCTCAGAAGTCCAGCACTTGACAGTCTTTCCCCTTTCACTCCCCTCGTGGTGTCTGTCATGGAATCATTTTTAATGGTAATATTTTTGACGCAAAGAAGTGCAAACTGCTGCATAGCATTAGATACACTCTGTTTTGTGCAGGTAAAGATGAGAACGTGCATCAATTTAAAGAAAACCCCAGCTGAGTACTGAACTGCAAAAGGAGACGTCAGGGTAACTAATGGCTGTCAGAAAAGCAAAGACTGCACGGCTTGTGTGTGACACACAACTTTGGTTGTCGTTGAACTTCGCCGGGATTTGATTACTATCTAACAGCCTAATTTCTGTGGCCCTGTTCTGCTTTGCTGGAGTGGGAGCTGAGAGTACATAACAAGGTAGTTTGCTGCTGCCAAGGCTGAGTGATAAAGTTTATTCTGCTGCTTGGGATGCAGGGGTAGAGAAAGCGGAGGAGGAGGAGCGGGTCCCAGAGCAGAGGGAGCTCTGCTGTTACAGTTGTCTCTGCTGCTGCTCTGCTTTGAGTATCAGGGTGTCCTACTGCACCAGTGTTGGCTCAGGGGGGAGTTGGCCTTTCAAGGAAGAGCAGAGGGAGACTTACGGTGAAATGGGGCAGAAAACATTCCCTGTCCTGAGGGTGTGACTGTGTTCCTGGTCTTTGTTGGGTTGGCTCTCTTTTTTTTTCCTTTTTTTCCTCTTGTTGTTGGATTGTGGGTTTTTTAACCCCAGCTAATTAGCAATCAGTTCCTAGATTAATGAATCAGGAAATTCGGGAGTCAAATCACTATGCCTATCTTAGACTGTGCAAATTTTAAAACTTCTTGGATACTGCTGAGAACAGCAGTGATTTCCTCGTGAAGAGTGTATGTTTAAGGATAGATAGAAGTCATGGAGGGCAACCAAAGTCAGCCATTATTTGTGATGGAGGAAATTACTATTTTTTGCTAGAATACTTGTACGCAACATCATTCTCAGCTGCTCACCACTTTGTGTTTTCTCTAATGCCAGAGGTTTTTGGCTATCTTAAAGTGCAACTGCTTTTTCTTTACTCAATAAACTATGAAGTGGGAAATCTGTGACTGAGTTCAAGGAGAAAGTAGTCACAGACACACAGGCTGGAGATGAGCTGTGACTACAACACCAGGTCCTGCATATGCACATTTTTCAGATTCTCTCTTTGTTCACTGGCAGTGTCAAACATTAGTGCTATCATGCATTTGCAGAATATTGAACCCTTAAAGACCGTGTTTTGTCTTGGGTAGCAATGTCACTTCGGCAAGCAGGAGTGCCCCAGGAGCTGGCAAGGTGCCTCTCCCTGAGGTCCAGCATCTTTCCTGGAAGAGTACCACCAGGTGAACACAAGCAACCTTTACTAGAGTTTCAAACAAAAGTGGTAACGCTTTTTCATCAGTGTGTCAGAAGCAGCTACCATCATCATCATCATCATGGCTAGGCTTCGCGAACGAAGATTTGTGAAGGACTCTACCCACGCTTGCTACAAGCGCGCTGATGGCTAAAAAGGCCAATGCGAGATAGACACGTCCGGTTGCAAAAGGCACAGCAGAATGGCTCCCCAGGTGGTACGGAAAGGACATGGTTCTTTCTGCGTTGCCTTTTCTCCTCGAGAGTGATCCTGCGTGTATTTTCAAAAGATATTGCAGCATTGTGAATAGTGTGTCTCCAGGCCTCCCGAGAAGCAGCTACAGAAATTAAGGAAATAGGCAAAAGATTGAAATCTGCATATCAAGTATAACTTTCATTGGCCTCAAAGTTACTTGGACATTGTCTCTGCTGTGCATGTGGTGCCAGGAAGAAAGTTTGTCCATGAACGAAGACAGCGCAAGCTCCTTTGACTACCCAGGTGTGCTGGTTTGGGCTGGGGTAGAGTTCATGTTCTTCCCAGTGGCTGGAATGGGACTGTTTTGGATTTGTGCTGAACACGGTGATGGTAATAGAGATGTTTTTTATCGCTGAGCAGGACTTGCACAGAGCCAAGGCCTTTTCTGCTTTTCTGGCAAGGAAGTTCAGGATGAATAGGAAGCTGTGAGGGGACACAGCCAGGACAGGTGACCCCAGCTGACCAAAGGGATATTCCAGACCATATGACACCACGCTCAGCATATAAAGTGGGGGACAGAAGGAGGAAAGGGGGAGACGTTTGGAGAGGTGGTGTTTGTCTTCCCAAGTCACCACCACACGTGATGGGGCTCTGCTCTCCTGGAGAGGCTCAACACCTGCCTGCCCCTGGGAAGCAGTGAATTGACTCCTTGTTTTGCTTTGCTTTCCCTAATAAACTGTCTTTATCTCAATCCATGGGTTTTCTGGCTTTTATCCTCCTGATTCTCTCCCCTCCTGCTGGTGGGGGAGTGAGGGAGCAGCTGCCGGGGCCTGGCTGAGGGCTGGGCTTGGACCACGACACTGGCCAGTGGAATGTCTGAAGGACACCAGCTCATTTGGCCACTGATGTCTTAATAACTAAAAAGACTAAGTCAAAGTATGGACAATACCAGGGTTAAGGGCTGGTTTCCAGACCATGAAGCTTGGCAAATGCTCCTTGTGCTGAACCTGTCACCCAGCACTCCAGTCAGGATCCATCAATACCCTTTTCACACATGATATTTTTGCCAGGCATGCCTGTCTGCCAGGGATACAAAAACTAGTGGCCTACATTTTTTCAGTGCAGAGAACTTAAATGGGCACAGGTTCTCCAGCCCTCTACCCCAGAGAGGACTGAATTTCAATCAGAAGACAGTTCTGCATGAATCTGGAATAAACCCCACAATTAGCAGATTAATGGCCCTCAGCAGGAGAGTACCTGCAGCTCTGTGCCTGGGTAGAGCAGTTTGTATTCTGTGGGTTGGCAGTATTCGATTGAATGCCTCCCTTTGTGCTGTGCTTCACCTCCTCCGCTGCTGCCCTGCCCAAGTTGTGTGCCCTGTCCCAGTTCCTCTGCAGGAGAGCTCTGTCACTGCTCCACTGGGGGCCAGGAAAGGGCCATTCCTTCTGTCCCCTCACACCTTTCCAGAGCAGTGCCACGTTCACTTCCAGCACATTAATTAGAAGTAATTCTGGTCGGATGCATGACCACACTCGGCTCTTTAGATCTTCATAACACTGTGCAAACATTACCTAATTAATCTCTCCAGAAGAGACGGAAGGGTAGGTGGGAGTTTTAACTGTCAGCAAGGGAGTATCTCTGAGGCACTGCTCTCCGTCAACAGCTCCTGACCCAGCCCATGCTGGCTGGGTGGCTAATCAGGCAGATTGGTGGCATCCAGAACAGTTAATCACCTGGGACAGCTGCCTGCTTTCCCTACCACCCCTTTGTTGCTCCAGTAAAATGGGATTATTGGAGTATTGTTTTCAAATGTATGGGGCTGTGAATTTCCAGTGTGACAAGAATGACTGTCTCAAAATTGGTAGGCTTTTGTTTGGAAGGCAGTGAGGTATAAATCTGGCCTTTTCTTGCATGCAGCACTGCCCCCAGAGGCCCTGATCCCCCACCTTCAGGGAAAGGGTTCAGCTGAACCCGGGATCACCAACGCAAATACTTGTCCTGCTTATCCAGTGCAGGGAGGGGACACTGCCAGAGCCCCGAGAGGGTTTCCAGCTGGGGACACACACATCACTTAAACTTCACTGCTCTTCAGGGCTTTCATTCGGTTTTTGCTCTGGATGCAAAGCACCGAGTCTTTGGGTTTCTTGTGGTTTCTTCTCTGTTTTTGCTTTACATGTCCTTGTGTCCTGAGGAAAGCACCACTCCTGGGTAAGCAGTGACGGGCTATTGAAAGAGCTTTCAAAGCTTTGCTGGTGCTGTGAGTTTTTGCACATGAGTGAGCAAGGCCTTCCTCACCTTGTAAAAGGGAAGTAGCACATTCAGTGGTGAACTTTGCAAATAACAGGGCCAAATGCCGAGGAGCAGCTGCACCTTTAGGTACCTTTGTCCTGAGAGCAGACCTAGAGGAGAAAGCCATGAAAGTCTCACTTATCTGTTTATCTAGCTTGCAGCATTCTGATGCCTTCTGCCACCTTTACTGATAATGGTCCCTTTGAAGTTGAGAACAAGTGTGAATTTATGGTTTTGTAAAGACTGGATTCCAGAACAGGTCATAAATTACCTTGTTAGACAAAGGCTTCTGGGGGAACAATATTGCCTTACAATCCCTCACTGTGTCATTATCCTGATGCATTTCTAGCATGGCAAATAATTGACCAGAATGATATGCTGCCCAGTTCTTCAGTCAAGCTTTGAAATTGTTTGTGTAAACTCTTCTGGCAAGAAGAGCAAATTATATAGCTATAGTAAATTCTCATCATTACTCTTAAAATGAACCTCGAGTCCAGGCCATTGTTAATATTCTCTAGCCAAAGAAAATTAGGATCTTTATTTGGCTGAACTAACATTTGTCTTATTTGCTGCTGTTTCTTCTTAAAAATAAAAGCATTTTGAAATGTCAAATGCCCATTTCAGGCCTTCTCAGGATGAGAGAGTAAACAGCAAAATGATGCAGGAGAAGTAGTGAATGCACATCTCAGCTATGCATGAGTGGGTAATCCTGAAGATGACCTGCTTTAGGGAGGGAAGAGGCCTGAGCTGCTCCTCAGCAAAGCTCCAGGTCTGGCAGGAAGGCAGGTCTGAGCTCAGAACTAATGGCTGTCCTTGGGACTCTTCTGCTTTACTGAACTCCAGCAAAAAGGGAGTTTGCAGTCAGAGTGTAAAGCAGGTGGGGTTTTTGTGTGAAGGAGGGGTGCTTAAAATAGTTTATAGCCTATATTTGGATGTCATAGTGATGTTTCTCTAACAGCAAAAAAACCTAAACCCAATTGCTTTCCTTGGGAAATAGTGATCTTTTGGTGGAGGGAGGCAGAAACCCAGTAGCATCATCATGATGCTCGTGGGATTTGAACCAGAGCTGCCTTACTCCCCCTCTGGTGTGTGAGCCAGCTTTCTCAGGAAGACCTCATCCACTATGATTTATCACTTTCAAAAGTTGCCTGGTGTACAGTCATTTTGAAAGTCCCCTTTAGATATGTAATTATGATTTTACTGACTTAAAAAAAAAATAAATCTGACTCCTGTCTGCTTCACTAAAGAATTCCAGAATTCCAAAGCAGACAGAGAGACCCCTGCCCTTTGGAGCACTTAAATTTCATCCTTACTGTCCCTCGTGCTCTGAATTTCCCAGAGCTCTTGTGGCTCTACACTGAGTTGTTTGTTGAGCATATTTAGATGCACTTGTCTGTAGCACAGCACAAAGTGATTCCTTCAATAGAAAATTAAACTGCAGCATCTCCAAATCACAGTATTTTTATTTTATATTTGTTTAGCTTATGTTCATATATATATATAACTATTTGTAAATATTTACTGTTAGATATCTAAAGAAATAGATGAAGTTGTGTTCTTGTCTTAGGCCAACCAAAATTTAGGACTGTCTGGCACTTCAGGTGGGGTTTGGAGGTTTCTGAAGTGCACATTGCTCTCTCACTGCAGAGCTAAAGAGTGGGCACACTGCGATCCTGTGTTTGGGGAGTGCTGAAGCATCTGTGCAAGGATTCACTGCTGCCCTGGGACCCAGGTCTGCTCTGGTCCCTCTCTTCCCTGAGCCTGCAGTGCTGACAGGCTTCTCTTGTCACCTTTACCGAAAAAGTGGCAAAAAAAAAAAATTGGTTGGAAATTACACTTAGCGTGGGATGATAAAATACAGGCTGAATTTTACCATTGCATTTTCCCAGTTCTCAATTATCTTCCCACAGACTGGGAGCTCACTGGGAGTGGTGACTGCACTACGCTGAGGTTGCTGCACTCCGTTGCTGCTCTGTGAGCTGTTGGGAAGTAAGAAATGGCTGAGCCTTGTCTGCACAGCTCTTCTTGCTGAGGGTTGGAAAGGAACTGTGTGGGAAAGGAAAAGCAAACAGACAAACAATTGCCAATACAGACATACCGGGTGTGAAAACACCACGTGTACATGTTCCAGAAATTCCTATTGAATTATTATTCTCTCACTGGATAAATAGGTGGCTCTCCAGCACAAAAGCTTTCAAAGCCTTCCTGAGGCATTGGGTTGGATTGCTCCTGGGTGCCAGCATTTTTTGATGTCCCAGAATAAGGCATGTCTTGATGTACGACACACAGTAAGAAATTTGGAAATAATAGATTACATCAATTCCCTTTGACAGTTTGGCTTCTGTCCACTCCATACAGATTTTGACAGATAATTAGCAGGGCAGATACAGTACATTTGAGGAGCAAAGGCTCCTATAACCTGTGGACAGCTAGTTTGCCATAAAAGGCAGAATACGCTGTTAAAAGAAACTGCAAAAAGTTAGATTGCTGGAACTTTGACACTTGTGAAAAGAGATCATAGGAAAAGGTTGAATTGGCTTTAAGGCAGGACCTAACAAATGGTAATGCAGTTGTACAGTGTGTGGGATGAAGTGGTAACCATGTTATTTTATCTAAGAAAAGGCACACCGTTGAGAAGCAGCACGGGAGACTGTTGACACTGGAACAATTAGAGCAGGGTGACACAACTGGAATGCAAAGATACCAGTAAACCTCAGTAAACCTCTCACTGAAGTGTTTGTTTCCTTCAGCAAAGCTCAACAGATCCTTAAGTGCTGGATCTGCAGAATCATTTGCTGTCAGTTTTTACCTTGAATGTATTTTCTTAATTATATTTTCTTATTTGCCTGCCGCTGATATTGTCATCTGTGGTACACCAAATACAGAGCACAAATAACATGGTTCACAACTCTGAGTCAACAAAACTGCTGTCTCTAGAGTCTGTTCAGTGGGAGCTGCAGGTGTGGGAACCATTGCTGGCTAACAGGTAACTGGGACCCAGCTGCTGTGTCACCAAGGGCCATCAGAGTCCCTTCAGCTCTGCAGGGCTTTCTTGTAACGTGAGTGTTGTGGGTGGGAGAGGTTTTATTTTTCTTCATGGTTCTCCTGTTTCCAAAGACAGGCCAACATTCACAAAGCAGGTTGTCCTGTCAGTGTCATTAGTCACATAAATGTAGCAGGTCTTAGTTTGTATTGTGTTGGGGGAAAAGTGGTGACAAATTTCAGTGAAAGGCTTCTGGAAATAACCTTCTAGGGTGACCTTAAAAACAAAATGCAATTGCACTGAGTTGAGACTCAAATATTGCAAATGATTGTGATAGGAGAGTGTGATCTTTCAAATTTTTGTGTGCCTGTGATTTTTATTTTCTGACTTATTTCCTCACTACCTTGAAAGGGAAATCTTTTATTGTAGATAAACATGAATTTGATTTTTTTTTAAATCTGATCTATTCTAGCCATTATTTGAAAGTTAAGCAAAATTAACGATTGGTGCTTGTACTCTGTGTGCTGCAAGTCCCAAGAACTGTTGCACCAACACAGACTGAGCAATTAGAAGAGGAAAGGGAAAGAATGAAATTATTGAGACAGTATTTGCCAGGCAGTGCAAGAGCTTGTGCATCTCCTGTAATTGGGACACAGTGTTGCTGATTAGTCAGAGCAGAATCAGATCTCTGAGCTCACATTCTGCTCAATTAAGTTCCAGCTCTAGACAGGCCTATCTAGAAAATGCCCCAGTAACTGTGACAGAGCTCAAGGGGAGGGAGTCAGGCTTAACTGATGTTCAGGAGGCATTTTAAAGGGTTCATCCAGGGAGCTGTACAGCCCTTGTGTGTTGTGTTTGGTGTCAATGAATAGTTAAAGATTTTACTGTAAAATTATTGTTCTCCAAATTCACTGTGTGCTAATGACAGCCTTAATTTTTGTCTGAGTGCTGCTGCGTTGTTGGAGCTTGCAAACCACGGCAGGTATTAAGGAGGTAAAACTGAGGTCAAGCCAAGTGTTACTGCTTGTTTGACAATATTTTTGCTGGAAAGTTAGGGAACTTTAGTGTGCCACGCAGACTTCTGTGTGATGAATGTCAGCAATAAGGAGGCTGAGCAGCCGAAGCCGTGCAGCCTTGTCAATACACGCCAGACACATATCGTTTGTTTTATTACAGATACAGCCTTTGATCTTTCTAATGTTTGAAGACTTGATTAGGCCCATCTTGTTAAAGACATAGCACATGAAAGCTGGGAATTGGTTCCTTTAATAGCAAAGCTCTTGAGAAAGAGCTCCTCAAATTAAAGAGTAGAAAACGCTTCCTAAGGGCTGTGTAAACCTTCCCACACTTGGTATGAAACCTATTTGCAGATGTTTCTGTGCCAGAATGTTGTTTCTTCAACAGTCTTTCAGTGGTGCTCAGAATTCTGGATTTGCTTTTTGAGGAGTTGCTTTCAGACCTGTTTGTGCAGCGAAGGATGAGGGGACTGTGTGTGCTGATGCTCGTGCGGGGCAAGGACACGTGCAGGCACCACAGACCAGAACACGAGTCTCGGGAGTGACACTGGAAAACGCTGTTGTCCACACCCGGCGCCCTTAAGCCTCTGTTAGTGCGTGTGACTCAAATTCAAAACCCTTTGGCACTTGGTCATGGTTATCTTGGTTAGAGAAGGAGCAGTGTCACTCCTGGTGTTTCTCCTCTGTGGGTTATTCCACCACTGGCAAAACACATGCAGGGTTTGGTTGGTGAGTTCTGAACAGCCACGTCAAAATGTAACTTAATGCTGTTCCCGACTATTCCGTTTATTCAATGTTAACTGCATTTCCTTCTTTGGTCCAGGCTCTTCCAGTGTGAGACAGAAATAAATTTATGCATAGAATAAGAAATAATGATTAGCTTGAAAATATAATTTCTGTATGAACAAAAGAAGGGCTTTATTATCACACTTTCGTATTGTTACTTTTCCTGTTGCTTGGTTACGGGGTCATACAGAAACTACATCCCGAAGAGAACCTACATTAATTACCAGCTATTCCTAAATCAGCAATTAAAATCTTACCTCCACTTTTTCTATATGTTTTACATTCTGGAAGTAGCAGCAGAAAGGAAGAAAATATTTTATTTGTGCTCCCCACCCTGCCAAGAAAGTGGGCTCAAGGTAACGGTCAACCTTGCCCAAAGCAGTTCCTACAATACCCTTGGATAAACATTTTCCAGCAGCTGCCTGTGAAGTCCAGGTTTGGAATGGCTTTGTGTGGAAGTAGCCGAGAGCCTTCCTGCCTCATTTGTTCTCAAAGTCACATTTCGTCTCCGTGTGTGCTGTGGTGGTGGCAGTCACTGTAGGAGCTGATGAAGTCTTTATCTCAGCCATGATAACTAATAACAGGGTTTATTTCTCAGCCCAGCAGTAGTTTTGTATCACTCCTGAACCCGTTACTTGCTTCTAGCGAGTGACCCTCACCTTGACTGAGACACTCAGGTCGGCTCTTGCTTTATTAAAGCCATCTAATTATGTTGAGCCCAATCCTGTGCCTCTGTTCTGGTGTGTGGTGGCAGCTCCTGTGCAGGACAACCAGCTCTTAGCGAGGTGCCCCATTCCCACCACCGGAGCTGCTCCCTCCCCACTCCCTGGGAGCTCCCACTGGGCACTGGGAGCTCGGGCTTTGTCCTGCACCCTTCAGGCTGCTCTGCCACTGCTGCAGCTCTGATCCCTCCGGGGCTTACTTTGAATAATACGATACCGTTTAATTACATTATGTTGTATATTTTGCTGTGTATAAATACATGACGCTGTGAAGATTTATTTATTTTAATAATGCAATGTGTGCCGTCCCCCAGCTTACGCAGAGGAAAGTGTTAAGGCCTCAGATTTGATTACTGAGATTTAGGTTATATTCTTAATCCTATGTCTGTTCATTGTGTTTCTTGACTTATTGGCTGCTCACATCCATGGATACATTTAATTACCCCACATCTCACAACGATGTTCTGAAAAACTTAGTTCTTAATGTTTGGCGGACACATAACTAATTATTGTTTTTAGTTAGTTCACTTGCAGTTCTGGAAGAAAGTTTAGCAAAAAAATGTTTGCAGTAAACACACGTTCCATAATTATTTTTAATTATCCTAGAATACAAATGTGAAACATTTGAAATGAAAAGTTTCTGTATAAAGAAAAGGAAATAAGAGGCAGCATACTTCAGAAAAAAAATAAAAAATGGACCTTCTATGTTAAGAAACTATTGAATTTAAACCTGAGTTTTATCTTAAAATATTTGTCTCTAGACATGCCCTTTTCCAAGCTTAACATAACTTCAGGAAATGTTATTGGGCTACCAAAATCATATTCTTGCTAATAATTAAAAAAAAAAAAGGAATCCAAACAACAAAACAGAGTTCAGTGAAAACAATTGCCAGATGTTTCTGGCTTTTGGTGTGATGGATTTTACACAGAAGGTATGGAAAGACGTTAGCAACACAGATAACTGTCCATAGATGGAGAATCTATAATGTGCTGCAAATATAAAGGTCAAAGTGTTCATGACCCACAAGCACATTCTGATGGAAGAGGGCAGGGGAGGGGAATTTGGAGGAGTGTGAGGTGGCACACACCACCTGCACGGCTGTTCTCTTTTCCTTGTCAAATACAAAGTGGTTTTTTAACACTCGTGTGAAGAAAAGATAAACAAGGAGAAGAAATAAACACAGAAAGAATATTAAAATCATCTTTCATTTTTTTAATTGCTGAGCCGCTGCCCAACAAAACCATTTGAAGTATCCACTGAAAAAAAAAAACCCCGAAGGATTTAACATCTGCTGGGAGTTTTCGTTTTCTGGAAAATGAAAGAAATCCTCTTGAAAATTTTGTGGTTATGAAAATTTAATTTAGACAGAGCAATTTGTCCCTAGCTAAATATTCATTAAAGCTTCAGCGTGCAGCCCTGTGTGAGCTCAGTTAGTCTGCACTTGCCTGGGCTCTCCGGGATTTCGTGGTGCTCCTCCATCCGTCGGGGTGGTGGGATTTGAGAGGTTCGGGTGCTTGTAGGATTCTTGACTGATGATGTCAACTCCCTGTGAAAGTCTCTCAGATGCTGCAGTTTTAAGGTTCTTAAGGGTCTATTTTTCTCTGGCCCTGGGGGTGGGGGGATTAGTTTTCCCTGTACTTTGAGAGTGGAGCTTTGCAGCGTCTGAATGTCCCCACGTTGCATTTGAACCCTTGTGGTAGACAAGGACAGATTTGTTGAGAGCTTTCATTTGCAGGTTTGCATTGATGATAATTTCATTACCAAGGACAATGATAGGATGGAAAATATCTCTGTATATTCTACTAGGTGGCAATTTTGCTATGGCAATTCTGTGGTTTGTGGGGAATTTCTATTTTCATTATAATATCAGCAGTGAGGGATGTAGGAAAAGGGAAAGAAGTAGCTTAATGTAAACTGTGTGTTTGAATAAATGTTTGCCCACAGGAGCACAAATATTTCTAACTTTTCTGGTCTATTTTTTTTTATATACTAAGAACACAGGGTCTTCCTGCATCATTAGTTTTACATCTATTTACAAATAATAAAAATCTTCGTTTAGAGGAGGTTTGTGATTATGAATTTTGAATACCGTGTTATTCTTTTTAATAAACAGGAATATGAAAGCTCTTGAAGTAAGACACTGCAATAACTGCATAATTGCAGTGGAGGGGTTGCCCTCCCAAGCGCCCTCCAGCCTAGGTAGGACCCAGATTCCAGAACCTGGCTGGCTGTTCCTTTGCTAAAGGCATGCAAAGTATTAGGCATGTCATTCCATCGGCTTTGGATTGCTTGCCTAGGGTTGTTTAAAAGCAGGTGCTGAGAATAGGTGCATCAGTGAAATGCTCTGTGATGAGGGTGATTTATGATGGGAGGTTTAAGGAAAAAAGAAAATTATCTAAAGTCAGATGAACAAAGGGTGGCTGTAATTAAGCGTGTATTAAACACCAGCATCAGAGACTCTCCAGCCACTGACTTTTTGTTTGCTGTCTTCTCCTGATCCTGTTCTGCGCTGGCTAGTTGTATTAAATCCACACAAAGGGGCATATTCTATGTTCCTACCTAGCTTTTTATAATGATCAAACTGGAATGACCTTTAAAAAGCCAGATAATATTTTATTTACCTTTTTTCTCCCGTTTACTGCTAAATGTTAATGAAGGTAAGAGATTCAAATCCTTGCAAATAAAACATTTTAATTGACTTAAGTGTAACCATAACAGTAAATTGGCTACTTTATATGGAAAAGCTTTTCAGTATTGTGGAAACACACTTGCACAGTCCTTTCATCTGTCCATAGACTCAGAAATTAGTGGCAAACACTTCCTTTGTTTCCAGTGACAGGGAGGTTGAGAATGTTTTGAGGATAGATTTCCCCAAGAGTGGTTGCTGTGATCTAGTGCTGGTCAGGTGTTCCCCGGAGATGCCTCCCTCCACTGAAGCCCTTGCTGTTCCTCCCAGCTGCAGTCAGACCTCACGACAGTCACACTGGCCAAGGTTTTCTCCTCCTGGTGTCCCTCACGCTGAGGTTCCCTCTCTTGTCCCGCAGCATCATCCAGCAGTGCTGCTGAGCTCGGCCCCGTGTTTCAGCTGGTCTGAACTTCATTTCTTCAGAGCTTTAAGGTAAAATGAGCACTTTATTGCTGAATGCCTGTTAAATGGAAATAAATTAAAGCTCTCCTTCTCTTCCTAGGGAATCTCCTCTGAGCAGCTGGGGTGCTGAGGTTCCCACCCCTCTCTGTGGGCTGGGGGGATGCTCCCTACAGCTGCAGCAACCCCTTTGCCCTGTGTGTGAAGAGGATGGAGGGCAATGGTGGAGGAGTTACAGGGTTTAATCTTGCCTTCTAAACCAGAACCCCCGGACTGCAGCGGTGCTAAGAACCATCCTCCACTCTCTGAGCTGGGTCTGCAGCCTTGTCCTGATTTGCTTGGAAACCAAACCGAAAAGAGCAGTGGTTCAGGTACTGGAGGGACCTTGTGTACACGACAGTGCAGGAGCAGTTGCTGCCACAACCAGAGCAGCAGCTGCCCTTTCTTGACAGACCTTTCCAGGGGAACAAGCTCTGTGAGACTCACATTTGCTCTGTGAGACTCACATTTGCTCTGTGAGTCTTGAGGATCCTGGGGCTGTATCAGATGTGTTCTGTGTCAGAAAGAACAAGCTGTTTGGAACAAGTCTCCAGAGATGCTTGTACAGCAATATTTCTCATTCCTTTCTCATGTTCTGACTGGGGGGAGGAGGATGGCACTTCAGAACTGGTGTTGCTGAGATTACCTTGGGTAACACAGTGCAGTCTGACACTTAAACAGCACCTGTAGGGTCTCTTTGATTATGCACTTACCTACCCTTAGGTGTTCGAAGAAGCAACATGCTGACTCCAGAAATAAAAGACCAAATACATTTGTAACTTTAGACCCATTTTAGCTTTGTTTTAACCAAAAGCCAAACGTCTACTGAAAAAGGCAGAATCAAGTCCTTAGAATCACAAAATCATTTATGTTGGAAAAGACCTCTAAGATCATGGAGCCCAAGCTTTAACACAGCACTGCCAAGCCCACCACTAAACCATCTCTTTAAGTGCCTCATCTACACATCCTTTTCAATGCCTTCAGGTAGGGAGACTCCACCATTTCCCTGGACAGCCTGTTCCAGTGCTTTCCATGGAGAAATTTTTCCTAACATCCAACCTAAACCTCCTCTGGTGCAACTTGAGTCCCTTTCCTCTCATTCTGTCACTTGTTCCTCAGGAGAAGAAACCAACCCCCCGCTGGCTACACCCTCCTTTCAGTAGCTGTAGAGCACAGTAAGGTCCCCCCTGAGCCTCCTTTTCCCCAGGCTGAGCCCCCCGTAGCTCCCTCAGCTTCTCCTCATCACTTTTGTGCTCCAGACCCTTCCCCAGCCCTGTTACCCTTCTCTGGACGTGCTCCAGCCCCTCCACATCCTTCTTGTCATGAGGGACCCAAAGCTGAGCCCAGGATTTGGCCTCAGCAGTGCCCAGCACAGGGGCACAGTCACTGCCCTGGCCCTGCTGCCCCGCCACTGCTGGAACATTGGCCTTTTTGGCACCCCCCAAGGGGTGTACGTGTGTCTTTACATACTGAGCTCCAAGACTGGAAGAGGTGTCTAGTGGAGCCCCTCTTAGACAAGGACTTCTCCAGCAAGGCTTGAAATGTGTCATCTGACCCTGACAGTCAAACTCGGATAGACGCTTTTTTCCTAATGTTGCACAGAGTACTACTGTTAGCCAAGTACAACTATTTCGTCCCAACATTGTCTCGGCTAAGGATACAGCAAGTTTATTCCCAGATTGTTCTGGCCCTGATGTAACCCAGAGCCACCTCTTCCAGCAGCTCGGATTTATGACCTGTTATTGTAGAAGAATTTGTCATAAAGGGATAGGATGCTATGTTGTCTTTGTGTCGGACAGCCCAAGGGTGCAGGAACCAGCAAAGTCCAGGCTGGTGGTTTACACTTACACAGCTCCAGGTGGTACAAGGTTTTGCCCTCAGAAGAATTCCCTGTGCTGCCACAGCCTGTGAGTGGCTGGTAAGCAGAATCTGCGCTCAGTCCCCTTTCCTTCACCCTTTGGAGCAGTGCTGTGTTTGCTACACCACAGTGACTGCTGTGAATGACATGAAAGCTTTGCTGCACTTGTGGGTTGTGCATTTTCCTCTTTTCCCCTGTTAGTTCTTAAAAATTGTTGCAACACATAGCACAGCATATGGGAGGAGGGAAGGGATTGACTGGGGATTTTTTTCCAGTATATAAGGTGGATATTCTAATTTTTGCTTTTATGTGGAGCATTTCTGACTAGAGTGGGAGTTTCCTACATGGTAGGCAAATCCTTTTATATTTATTTTCCAGGCAGTCTAATAGTTCTTTGAGGATGAAAATAAAATTCAATTCCTGACCTAGCAATTGAATTTTATTATTGCTGATAAACTATTGGATTATTTTGAGCTTGATAATTGCATATTAGTATTAAAAAAGATAATGTTCTGAGTTATTTTTATTAAGATTCCGATCCAACTTATTAATTCAAATTCAGTTACAAGCTGATTGTTTAAGGAACTTAATTTTTACTGTCCTCAGAATTGCCACATACCTAGATACATTTACAAAGTTAGAGTTCCAAACTTCTCTTTATTGACTTGTTGTATTTTCAGTTTAGAAATCCAGCAACCTGACTGGTTTAGGAGACGATTTAGTGAAATGATGCCAAATTATCTTTCTTTTCTTGAGCAGGTCAACTCCTCTCTAGTCAGTACTTGTCCGCCTTCCAGTAGAAGGACTTCTCTGTATTTTCTTTAAGGAATGCTGAGCCAGGTCCTGATCCTCCCTGTTCCATCCTTTTGTCCCAGGCTTACCCAACTGCCCTGCAAGTCTCCAGGACAGAGACCACCTCTGATTCCTGTCTTTCCTGTCCTGCCGTGTGCCTGCTCCTCAGGGATTACCCAAATAGGGACCTCACAGTTGTTAGCAACAGCACATCAAGTATTGCTGTGTGAACTCAGCTTTTACCCTGTTGTGTTCAGAGGAACTCTATGGATATTTAAAGTTGGTATTGCTTTGTGTGTGCTGGGCTGAAGTCTACAAATTTGGGAAGTTGGGTCCCCTGAGTAGGTCCTGGTTCCCTGTAGCTCAGAAACTCTAGTAACAATCTTCATTAGCCTGAATCAGGCAGCACTTCAGAAGAAAGTTCCCTCAATAAAGTGTTGTCATGCCTATGTAAAATTCTCCCAAAGTATGTTAAATACAGAGCCCTTCAAAGAAAACAAGCCCCTCTCTACATTAATAAAAATGATGTTTTTGAAAGCTCAGGGATTTACAAACTTAGGCCTGTCTGACACATATGACCGAGATACCACTTTTGTCACCACGGGTCCTGGCTTTGCCCATGTGTTGTCAGGAGCAGCCTGGGGAACACAGAGCTCACTGACACCTTGTAAGGAAAACCTTTTGTGAGTTTGGGAAGTGTATTGTGTAGAAAACAGCATTGGTGATCCAGAGAGAAACTGCTCTGGTCAGAGCTTTGTGGTCTCGGAGGAGCCTTTGAATGTCACAGAAAGCTGAACCATCATTGCAAGTGATTTAGAGAAGCTGGGAGGACTGGAAGTCTGCTGTGTGCAGCTATTAGAAAAATAAAATTTGGCAAAAGATTGGATTTCTCAGGATTTGTTTTGTAAATCAAACCAAAATCAGACAGAATCCTTAGAACAAAGGCAGATATGTTTTGCATTTGAATATAAAACCTATCAAGTGGGTGGTGGGGAGAGAATGGGTAAATAAATACAAAACCTCTTAAGGGTTTCTTTCTGGGTTGGTTTCAAGAATGTCCCACAAAACAGGTTTTCATGGTTGTATGGGGCAATGTGATGCCATTCAACTTTCTTTCCTTTCTTTAGAAATTCTGAAGAAACTGTTGAAAACAGCTTCTGGGCTTTTGCTAAAATAGTTTCCAGAGATGAGGAAAATGAGAGAATGCATATACAATCTTAGACAAACGATCTGCTCATATATTGAAGCCTGGATTGTAAAATGACTGCTGTGCCTTCCAGTGAATGAATATTCAGTGCTTCCCTGCTGGGTTGGCTTTTCCTATTTGAACCAGCTACAGCTTTGCACTGTGATTCAGTTGTTACCAAATTAAACTCTTTACACACGTGGGAGATCCAACTTTATAAAGTCAAATTTTGAAGTGCTTTCTGGTCAGCCCCTGTGCCTGTCACAATCTTCATAACGCCCTGAATTAAGTTTAAAATATCATCCGTGTGTGTTGTTTTCCCTTGGCTGGGGAGCAGCCCTTCTGTACATCAGGCATTTTTCTGTTGACACTACGTATCACTTAGCAACCCAGTGAAAGGCCCTATATGCATTGATTGCACACAATTGTCTTTATGGGGTGGAAGTGTTAAGTGAATAAACCCCCACAGGTGACCAGACGGTCATTCCTCTCATGTTGATAATCTGTTTACATCAAAATATTGTTTACTCAGCTCTCTGATCTCGAGGAATCTACATGGAGCTGAAAGAATACAGTTAACTCCCCACACTCTGACACACAAGTATGAGCTGTATTTCCATTCTCAGAGATGGATAGATTAAGAAAAGAAGGATTGTTTTGTCTTTAACTTAGCTCTCCCAAATAAAGCATTAAAATGCATTTGACAGTTAACCACAGATGATAATGCAATCTTTATGCTGTGGTTCCCATCATAATGGAGAAGTTACAAGGCTGTCACTACACCATAAAGAAAGAATCTTTCCTGCAGTCTCAGTGCTGTCTTTTCTGCTTTCCTCTTTGTAAGCACTGTTACCAAATTACCTTTGGAGAAGTTGGATTGTTTACACTTATTTTTCTATACAGGGTGAATGGCTGAGCTTTTCAAATGAGCTACACTGTTCTCCCCAGACATTTTTCCTTGCCATAAAGTTGTCCAAAGAGACAAAAATAGTTTTCAAATCCCCAGTTTTTGTGTGTGTGTGTGTGTGTGTGTGGGTTTTTTCCAGTTTTATTTGGCTTATCACATCCTTATTAATTTCTGGGGGATGAGGTGGAGAGGGGAGTGTGCTGAACTGAAGAGAGACATTTCCATTGTTTTGTTTGTTTGTTGACAAAGACGTAACTTCTAATGCAAGCAGATTTGTTTTATTTTATGAGGACTTTGGAAACTCAATAGAACGGTAGTTTATATCATAGGGACAAAGAGTAAGCACTTTAGAACCTTTTTTACCAATTTGGATGATTCTGAACGATTTGGATAAAAAATCCTCCCCTTTGAAAAGATTCCAAAAACACATACCCTGAAGTAGGTGAAGTGATAGGAAAATTGCAATCCGCTACTGGGAATTTTTTCCATTTTTTTGTTGTTTTACAATAAGTGTAATTGAATTAAGGGAGACAGTTAAATCTGCATTTTCTGTCTGGTTTTTGTTTTTGTTTTTTTCCAAGTATCTAAATATTATAGTCCGACTTTTTATAGTCCCTTCACATAAACACGTATTTTTAAGGGCTGTTTACTAGGGAAGAATGAAAAGAGCTTTAAGACGGGTCTGGAAATCCCTGTTGTACCACACAGTAACTGCACTGGCAACAGAGTTAGAGATTTGAGCTGGTAAAATGAGAGCTGGGCCTCACACATGTGTGTGTGTTACTACAAAGTGTGTTTTCTGAAGTCAATTTAAATCAATCTTTGCAAAGTCTGACGAATAAATGATCTGGGTTTCTCATTATGTTCCCCATCGAGGGCCCTGCACCCAGTCCTGGTGCAGTGCAGAGAATAGTCCTATTGAACCCCGCCGATCTCTGGGGAAGCCAAGGGAGTTATGCCAGTGATTAATTTGGCCCATGAACTCCAGTGGAATTTCTCAAGTGAGGAAGGCAGCGAGAATTTGCCCCAGTGCTGGAATGTGCACTGCCTGCAGTGCAGCCACTGCTGTGGGCACAGGGACAGGGGTGGCACTGCTCTGCAGCAGGGACCACCTGATGGGCAAGGGCGTGGCTGCAGCCCACTTCCCTCCCAAGGGCTTTCAGATAAACCCGGGGTTTATAAGCTGGAAGATAAAGCTGATAAATTAATTTTTGGCAGAATCACCGAAGGACTGTGTGATTCTGAACGTTAACCAGGAAGCTGAGAGCTGTTCCTCAGTCCCGCAGCTGAATGAGCGGCCCCTTCTATAAACATTGCGCTGTTACAAGTTCGATTTTTCACAGTATTAACTTTAACAACGTGGGCCTTTGCTGTGGAATAAAACTTTAAATTGATGTTCTACCATTTTGCCGTTAAAACAAGGGAGAAAAAATGGAACCAGGATTATGATAGATTCTGTGGTGATATTGTGCTCTGATACAGGGACTGTTTGATAATTAAAGGAGAACCAGAAGAAAATAACCGTTATTGTTACATGGGATACCTTCCATTTTTACAGCATAGTGAGTTTGGGGTATTTCTTCATTAATTCTGAAATAAACCCAGTTTCCTTTAAGTATGCTGTGTTGGTTTCAAATATGTCCCTTTTTTTCTGAAATCAAATTTGCTTTAAAATGTTGACTTCACATCTCAAACTGTTGATTTCATGGGAAGGCACTTGGAAATGCTGGGAGCAACTTGGAAAAACTTGTTTTTCTTCCCTTCTTCTAAAAAACTAATTTGTATTTCTTTGTCATTGAAAAGGAGCCAGACTTAGAGCCTTATTTTCATGTGTTTAAAAGTTTGGTAGCTCAAGCCAAACTCTTCCAAGGCTTTTTAATAAAAAATTAATTAGTAAATGGCACTTCTTCCCTAAAGAGGCAGTTTTAACATGCTGTAGGTGATGCTGTTTGGCACTTTCATTCCACTGTGTTCAGATGCTGGTTTTAAAATCATGAAGTGGGGGTGGGGTGCTGGGGGTGTGGGACAAAATTTAAATACTCTGAGCTGTGCACAGCGCAGGTATGTGCTGAGGAGCAGTCAGGAAATTGCTGAACCTTTACTTGGATCGTGCTGCTTGTGCTTTATCATAAACCGTCTCTCAACCCAGAGTTTGTTTGTCTCCATATTTTTTCGCATTCTGACAAAATTCCCGGCCTTCTAAGTCTAATGATGTTGACATATTAAAATGGTAGGGAGAAGAATGTGAGCCGAGCCCCTCCTTTTAGCTAAATGTTATCTGCTTAGACTAATATTGCAATTGCCACCCACTGACATAATTTGTTTCACAGTCACAGCCTGGCAGCATGAATCAAATGTTGACATTCTAATTTCATGCACACATGGGTGTTTGGCTGAGCAGGCCTCAGCCTCTGAGCCATTCACACCATACCTGTGTAAATCAGGGAGACAAGGCCTTTTCACAGCCTCCCAAAGGCAAGTTCCCACCTTCCTGCAAAGTGCTGGGCTGGTTAAAGCTGTACAGCCCTGCCTGCCCCCGCTCAGGGCTCCTGTCACTGCACCGGGGGGGCTGGACAGGCACATTTACGTGAAAAGTAGCCGTTTTAAATTTTAATTGTTTTAATTCAGTGTGTTTAAAAGATTTTTCTCATAATCCCTGTATGGAACAGAGGGATTTATTCTCAAAACTCTGTAACTCTTTCTGTTGTAACTGTTCTGTCCAAGTGGCTTAAATGCAAAAGATATTCCAAATTTTTGCTCCTGGAGACTGATGCCCATTAATGATTGTTTGTTCACCAAAGTTCTCACTCCAAGCAACCACCTCTGGAGCTAAAATGAAGTTCAGCTTCTGTGTGCACCTAATCTTGGAGCACTCTGGGCCAAGGGAAAACTCCAGCCAGCTTCTGACCACACGTGCCAGACATGGGGCAGTGCCCATAAGGCTTAAATGTGGTTCTGCTTTGTCCTTTCGGTCTCACAACTCCTGTCCCTGGGAATGATGAAGAGGAGGAGAGGATGTGACGCAGCTTTTTGTGGCTCTTGCACAGGCAGAGGGGGCTGCCTTGGGGACAGCCCTGGCTGTCTGCTGGGCCATGGAACAGCCCACTTTGCCAGTAGCTCACCCTGAAGAGACCTGCTTCTCCCTTCAGTGTGTCAAGTACAATCCTGAGCCTTTCTTGGGATAATCATGGCAAAGTCAACCTCAGAAATCTGGATTTTCACTACAAATACAGTTAAAATCTTGCAAGTATCAATCCCATGGATTTTTCTGTCTCTGATTTGTAGTTTTGTTCCGGTTCCATGCAAAGTGTAGTTATTTGTGGTAAAAGAGCAGATTTATTTTGCTTTGAAGAAAGTCCTTTGTTTTTCTTGAAAGGCACCCAAAAGTCACGGCAGACCAAAAGAATGGCTTTGAATGGTTATTCACGGATCTAGAGGCACATCCCAGAAACGTTCCCAGAGCTCCATGGTGGAACGGCTGAGAAGGAGCCAGAGCAGTTGCTGTGGGGTTTGGTGGCACCTGATTGCTGAACAGAGCAAACTGTCAAACACAAAAATACCTGCTTGCTGCTTTCCCAGTTTCGTGTGTGTTTGGAAGCTCTGAAAGATTTTAATTCTTATCAAGTACTGGTGAGGATAAAGGGTACTCATGAGCCAAGTGACTCTCTGTTCCAGCTCATTGTGGTGCTGAACTGGCTGTGGCTGGAATGCAGGGCTTCAGCTTTGGCATCCCTGGCTCAGAGGAGAGTGTTTAGCTCTGGATGTGACAGGAGTGCCATGGGCTGAGCTGCATGAGGACAGTAACACCTGCAGAGCTCTTGTCCTCTGGAAGGGTTCCAGGCTGTGCATGTCCAGCCCACTGACACCCTGTCTGCACTGACCTGGGACACAGGCTCTGGCTGGCATATGCAGGACTGCAGCACTGGAAAAGGGAGAGATTTTAGCTGAGACACTTGGACAAGTCCTTGTGTGAGACTTGCCAGGTCTTTAAAGTTCATTCAGAGTAAAAAGGAACTTCGTTTTTTTTTTCAGTCCAAGAGAATGACGCCCGGTAAATTGTGCAGAAGCAAATTTATGTCCCTCAGAGGACGGAGGGCTGAGCAAGCCCTGCTGGTATCAGCTGTGCTGTTGGAGGGATGTGTGTAGATTCCAGACGGGAAGCCTGGTGTGCAGAGCCCTTCTCAGCACCGCTCCCGCCCAGCCGTGCCTTTGCCAGCAGCCCTGGCTTTTCTTTCACCAATTTTGCAGCAGTTCATGGAAGTATTTTCCTTAGTTTTGATGAAAGTTGTTTACGTGACCAGAGCTGTTCAGTCCATCCTCAGCTGGGGCTTTTTTGCCGCCCATCGGTGGAAATTCTGTACAAGGCACCAAACACAGACTTTTATAGGGAGCAGCTTCCCCAAGTCACATTCCTATGGATCTCATGGCTCAGTCAGAGATTTTTTGATAGTTGCATAATCTTAGTTGTGCTCATTGGTGGAAAAGTATTTGTTTAAAAAGGAGATAAGCTGGTATGTGCACTAAGAAAGGTATTTTTAATACAGTGTGCAGGGCATGCAGGGCACCTGAGAGTGTGTGTTTAAGTGCTGTCAGTGCTGTGCTTTCTGCACCGCTGGGGATACCTGAGCTGGGCTCAATTCCATGTTCGACATCCTTGGGAATATAAGAAGTCAGCAACTAATATGGGCTGTTATCCAGCTTTTCTAGTACTGATAGGATCGAGCAGAGCCTATTGTGAACGAGTGTCGTGGGCAGAATGGTTTATTAGAGAAGCAGTCCCAAGATAGGGCAGAAAAGACCCCAGTGCTTTCTAAACTCCTTCTCAGGGAGGAATTTGGGTGCAACTGGATCCAGTCTTAGCCCCAGACTGAGTCAACCCTTTATTTCTGAAGGTTTCCATGGGTGTGATTGAACTTTTATACAGCTTTGTCCCACAGGACTAAGGATGGCAAACCAAATACATTTATATAGATAAATTTTTTATTTAAATTATGACAATGATATTAGACTATAATATTTTAATTAGAATTATTTTCTACACAGTAAAGGAGCTATAGCTACTAGCACAGTGCAGTCTTTTTTGAAGCAATATTGAAACAATTATATTAACTCTGGCAAAAGCTATGGATGTTACTCAGCCAGACCAACAACCCCAGGCCAATCTCCTTCACTCAGCCTTGAGGAATTACCGTGAGGGGCATCCCGACTCAAGGGAGGAATCTCCACATCCACTCCAAGAGAGGTATGTTAGAAAACCTGCCATTAAAAGGTGGGACTGGGCTTTTCTAGTATAAAATGATGGACTGTCAGCCACATGTCTCCAGGCCACTGTGTGAGCTCAGCACTTTTAGATAAGTTATTGTAGTATCACGTGTTGGTTCCTTTATCAGGTGCTTTGTGCTTCCTCAGAAGGTTTGACTTTGGGACTGCGGGGTCAGGCTAGTTCCAGAGCAGCAGGACCCCCCTGCTCCAGTCACCACGAGTGCTTTCCTAACAGGGTTCTTTCACCCCCTCTCCAGGCAGAGCATCCTGCTACGACAACCTTCAAGAACCGGGCAAGACTTACTATCAGCAAAATATGATTACCAGGGAAATAATCTTTGGATAGGAAAAGGAAAAACAAACTGGAGGCAGATGATGCAATGGGTCTGGCTTGATAAATTATGATATTCTTTGACTGTCGGCTTTCTGTCGTTGTATTTCAGACTCTGGATATGCTGGATGCTTTTATGGCAATCTACAATTTCCCCACGTCCCTGTGTTCCAATTCATGTGATGGAAGCAAAAAACCCACAGGTTAATATTGTTGGTACTTGGCAAGGCAATATGTCAGTATTTATATTTCTCCCTAGAGGCATTAATGAGGTTTTTTGGACTCCCTGTGGTCTTCCCTATGCTCTGAAAAGGCCCTCGGGCTTGCCCTCAGTACTTCCTTTTCCCAAATAAAGAAACAAAGTGTGGAAGAGACCCACTCCTGGTCCCCACATCGTCTCCATTCAGCAGGCAGGACTCCTGGAGCTGAGATTCATCACTGACAAGCTGCTCTGTTCCTGCCTGTTCAAGGCTGGCAGGTGTCAAATGTTGTCTGTCCTGGACTTCACCACTTGACCTTGGCCTTGCAGGAAATTTTATCAACTAAGCAAAAACTAACCAGGATTTATTTTGATTTGGTTTTGTGGTTCTTTCTCACGGTTTTATTTATTTATTTGTTTGTTTTCAGCCATCTGGTTAGGCCAGAAGGAGAGGACTGGAAGGGAGAATTTTTTGGTTTGGATATTTTTCTATAATGAGAACCTGGCAGTGGAGCTGTGTGAGCACCTCACAGACAAGAAGCCTGATGGGCTGGCAGTCAGCTCGTAGTTCCTGATGCTGGCTGGTGTCTCACCAAATTGCAACCAGAAGAATGAGTGAGTTTTAGATTGAACTTTAAAATTCTTTGAGAAAACCAAACTGGAACTTGCAGCTTTTCTGCCTGCTTAGGTAAGGTAAAGGGAGGGAAAGAAGGGTTAAAATAATGTGCTGTATGGTGGTGTTGCTGAGAAGGCATGAGCAGAGAGCTCAGCAGGAGGAGTTGCTGTGCAGGAGCCTGCTGGGGTTTGTGGACAGCTCTGGGTGTTGTGGCATTCCTGGGTGAGAGAGCATAGCCCAGAGAGAGGCAGCACAGACACCAAGAACAAGGTTAGAGCTTCTGAAACCTGAGAGGTGATTGAAGCATTTCAGATCTCTCCAAAGGTTTCTTTATTCCATCAGGTCAAACATACAGTGTCTGGATTAGAGAACATTATCAGCTGGGCCAGCCTCCTAAATCAATTAGGACTTGAAGGGCTTAGTAGCACATTTAGAGGGCTTAGTGATAAATTCTGTCTTGTTATTTTCACTGAAGAGGCAGTGGCTAATGTGAGGGTAACTAAGGTGGGTTCTGTGAGAGAAGGAGAGAAGGAAAAAGCAGCAGAAAGCCATTAAAAAAGAAGGTAGAGAAAATAATAAAAGTACATATCTGAGAATAAAAAGACATGGTGATGCTATTTGCCCATCTCATTCATGAAAGCTTCTGTCACTGTGAGCTATTCAAATGTCATCTACTTGCCTCCATTTCTTTAGAATTTGGGTAAGAATGTAATCACTTCCCTTCATGGAATGCTGGGTGTGACTGAAGAAAGGGTTGTGCCATGACTGAAATGAGAGATCTTTGCTACTGCTCCAGAAAACTCCATGTAACTGTGTGCCTGTCCTGCTGGACAGCACGAGTGTTGTGTGTGTTTGCTGAGCTGGAGCTGCTGAGGGCGTGTTTGCAGTGGTGGGAGTGACAAATGCCCTTGGCAGCCTCGTTGGCTCAGCCAACATCAACACTGCTGTTCTGCTTTGGGACCTCGGCTGAGTCATGGACAGCCAGCTCCCGTGCCTCTGCACTGATCCCCCAAAACCTTTGGTGCCAAGGTTAGCACTGGCAGAGCATCTCCAGTGTCTATAGCCCACGTCCAGCAAGCTGGTCTCTTCCTGGTGCTGACACATCTCTCGTAGAAATAGAGACGCTCTCAGCCTGGCCAGGGTGTACAGAGGAAGTGCTGTGAAAATTAAAATGGCCCAAGGTTTAAAAAGCAGTGTCTGGATCTCAGAGTGAAGAGTGTGGTAGAGAAGAAGTGAGTGTGTGACAGAGGGTGATGTTTGGCACTGTCCTTTGTGCCAGCAGGGTTGCAGATTTCATTAAGCACACCCACCTTGAGCATCTCGTGGTTTGTGCAAGGATTTCTGTCCTCAGATACCTGGGGGTGAACTTACTACATCCTTTCTAATCCTTTATTCCCAAGTGTGTAAGACTCCCCAAGACCTCCATGTGCATTACAGTCGCTGGGTCCTTTCCAAGTAGCACAAAACCCCCCAGATATTCAGACAGAAATACAGTTCTGGTGTAGTTGAGAGTAGAGTGCAAACATTTCTGGGAGGATTTTGTGAGATCTGAGCAAGTTCACATGCTTTTGATAGTGGCAAAGTATGTCCTTGGAGAGCCAGGTTACTGTGACTCCTGACCTTGTCTTTCTTAACTGGAATTTAATTCTTCTTATAAAGACAACTCGTAGCCATTTCAGAAGTGCTAATAACTTATGGGTAAGGTGGCCTCTTTCTCCTCCTTCCAACTCTAACCAAATAAATCTTGAGGTAAAAATAACTTCACCCCTCCTTTTATATTGTTTCCTGTCTGGAGATTGTCTTCAATTTTAGTGTGTGCTTTGAGTGTAGTCCTTACATTTAAGATGGTAAACAAAGATTTCAAACGATGCATTAGAAGAAACCCAACCATTCTGTGTTCTATCCATTTGTCGTCCCTTTGTCCTTAATCTTGATTTGCCCTGTAGGTTAGTCTTATCATAAAGACAGTATGAATGACTGTCTCAGCGCCTTTCCTCATTAATGCTGCAGGAAATTGATGAGGAGATCTCTGCAACTGTGGATTTTTTTGGCAAGAATTATAGCCCCTATTTATTTTGGAGGGACCCATGTGGCTTTCTAAGTAAATATATGTTAAAATTTTCCCCAAAAATAAACAGTACAAGTAATTGCTTGATATATGAAGTTGACATTTTGGCTTTGTGATTTGCTATGATATGTAAAAATCTAATTTCCTCTTTGGAAAGATGCTATTGCAAAACCATAGGTAAATTAAAATCAGTGGTTTATTCAGAAGGTGAGTAATAGACTCTGTTTTAATATATCAATATTTATTCTGCAGCTTCTCAGGTCTGCCCAGATATGTGCCATCCAATGCTAAATGTGTGCTGGGCTGTGCTATTACCTTTGTTTGTAATTGGAATGGATCAAGATTGATGGGAGTGTCGTGCACACTCGGGAACAGCATTGCTGCAGATACTGCCAGAGCAGCACAGCACTCCCACTCTGCCCTGGTCACTCACCGGATGGCAGGCACTCAAACGGGTGAGCTTGGATGCTAAAAAATCACAGGGTGAAGTGTAATTTTGTAAGTTTAATGAAGCGGAGTCTGCTGTTAAATCTCTGCCTCGAAGGAATCTGTTGGATGAGAACTGTGTTCATAGTTGCTTCTATTTGGGCATCTTTTTGGGATTAAACTTAGAGATACAGTCCAAGAAAGAGAAGTACGTGGCTTCACACACTGAGCACCTTTAGAGTGGCTGAGGTGCCCAGGGAACTGATGCTGATGAAGCTCTGGGCATGATTAGAAGTGCCACGTTATGAAAAGGGGTGGGACTGCAGCAGGTGGCAGGGCTGTGGTGGGGAGGAGGGGCGTGACCCCTTCTCAAGAGAAGCTCTTTTAAGGGCAGAAGCACCTCAGAAAAAAAACATTCCCGCAGCTCAAATCCAGAAAAACCGCTAAGTTAATGGAATTATTGTGATTTCTCAGGAGTAAATCTGCCCGCAAAGCTAGAAACGATTAAAAATCTTTAATAATAAAATTAATAAAATCTGCCATGATTTTATGTCTTGCAACTCATACTAAGGTTCAACAGTATAATTATGACATCCATGCTGATGAATTGTAGAAAACCTATTCTTCTGCTTTTGTTCTTCAGTTGAACGATTTTCTTGACTGAAACTATTTAGTTGCTTCTCCAGAACCTGAATGTCTGAACGGGTGGCTTTGGATCACACACTGAATTTGGGTATTGTTGAGTAATACACAATTCAAATGTGCTTCTTTTATTATATGGAACTAAGACATAGTTTATTTAAATTTGCCTTTAGTTTTAGTCCTATTTTATGGAACATCTGCAAGCTTGAACCTCAGCTCTAGTGAAATGAATGTCTCTGTGTAAGGCACTGATCTCTCTGTATAATTTGATGTATTGAGCAGGACTCCAGTTTAACAGCAGCAGACTACATTCTTCTTTATAAAATTTGCTTGCTCACTGACCATTTTTTTTTTGTCAAGGCCAATTTTCACAAATGTACTTCAGAAGTACACTGGAGAATTTTTAAATTTTGGAAAAATACATGTAGGAAAATTATTCTAAAATACGTTTTTATCTGTTGCTCACTACTTAGAAATATGAGTTTCGTCGGGTGATTGTGGTTGGTCTTGGAAGTTGGATGCTCCTGGTGTTTTGTTTTCCTTTGGGTATGGCAAAAATTCGTGCAATTGAATTTATGCAAGTATGTGTGTATGCGACTGAAAATTATCTTCCTCCCTCATTTTGTCTTCATTAAAATTTAGTTAGTCTGAGTTATCTGAATGTTTACAGAAAAAAGAATAAAAGGTCAGAAATGCGTAGCACAAATAATGCATTAATTTGCTGTACTTCTCTGGCTGGCATTTCTCTATTACTGCATATTCCAGAGGCCCTGGCAAAAGCTTTATATCCACACACTTCTGCAACCTGTTTTTTTAGTGATTATGGGACCAAGCCTTAGCTGAGAGATACTTGCAAAAGCTGGAGGATTCCCATGTGAATGGAGTATTCTGATCCAAAGGAAAGTAGAGTTTTGTTGGCTTTAAGGGTTCGTTTCAATCAATATAGATTCAATTTTCTTAAGAGCAAAATATAGGCTGTCTTTTGCCAGCAGTTTCAGTAAGATTGAGACCTGGCCTCCTATACTATAGCAATTAGTTCTACAGGACACCTCTTATTAATTCATCTGCCTCCTGTGAGCATGGGAGTGGGAGATGTTTCAGCCAACACTTGCATGTCATTTACAGCAGTGGAGTAGGTTCCCTAAATAATAGTTAACCCTGCGCAGGAAGTTTTCTTATTGGCTATTAATACAAATAAATAAAAGAGGAAGCAAAAAAAGGATTATTTGGTGATACAGATCCCAAAACAAACATTCAAATTAGTATCATGCAGCATTTGGGGGCAAAAATCCTACTGCAGATAATGCTTGAGAATTGCTCAAAAAATACAACTCAAAAAAAAAAAAGGCATATGGAGATTATTACATTATCTTTTATCCTTGGGACCTACAAACTCTCACACTTGTCTGGTCAGGAAGGAAGCTGGCATGTGGATAGGACAGTGCACAAAGACCTGGATTCACTTCCAGCTGCAGATTACCTGTGTCACCTCAGACAAACACCTTCAGGTTTTGTGCTGTTGCTGCCACAGGCAACAAAACCCAAATGTAAGTTCAAAGGAAAGAACACCCCATTCAGCGTTAGGCCTGATCCAAACCCCACACACTTCAAGGATTTTTCCCACTCAGGCAGCAGAAGAAAGGATCCAATCAATCACAGATTTTTTTCAAAAAATCCGTGGTGTAGAGACTAAGGAGAAACGTGAGAGCAAACAAGTCAAATGTGTTGACAAGACAAAACAGTTGGGGAAAATAATCTACCTGTATAACAGCTAAGGAGTTTCTGATTGAGGGAACTCTCTGCATCAAAGTGGAACTTGTATTTCAGCCGCATTGGTTCAGCTGGCCCTTGACAAGAATGAACATTTCTGATGTTTGCCGGTGATTAATAGATCACAGCCAACCCATCTGCCCTGCTGGTGGAAGAAAACATTCAGGGAAGAAAAAGCAGCACACACAGCATTTCTCACACCGAGCTTTTGATTTCAAATCTCACAGAGCCCTACAGCTTTACTGCACTTCTGCCTCCTCTCACTCCACGAGATCTTTCCACTCCCACCACCCTACCGTGCCTCCTCGCTGTGCCATAAAGTGAGCTTGTGCTGCAAGCCCGTGCAGAGGTGACCATGGTTCCTGCGGTGCAGCCATCCACCGTCCTGCCCATACCAGCCACTGCCTGCTCTCCACAGCTTTGCCTGAGTCAGCCTAAATGACTTGTCTGAAAGAGGATCTGGAGCTAAAAAGGTCTTTGGTCAAACCTGTTTTCTTGCTCTTACCAGAAAACTTTGGGGCCTTCTTTTCCAGCACTAAACTTTACAATTCCTGTGCCAGACTGACCAATGCTGTCTAAGACATCTGACTGTCTTGCCAGCCCTGCATCTCTACCCCCAACACTGAGACCTTGTTATCACAAGTCTGCCTGGCATCCCTGTGTCTTTCCACAGTGTCTACAAGCCAGAAGTCTGGCTTTGACACCCTCATATGGAGCAGAACTCTGACATGAGGACACTGCTGTCCAGGACTTGAAGGTCCCCTGGTTCTTAGCAGGGTGTCCCCCATGACCCACCAGAGTAGTACAGCTCCACACACCAAACTGTATACAAAGGAGCAGTTTCCCTTTGACCTGTGTAATAGATACAGCTGGATTGTGGCAAGGTTAGTAAAGGCTTCAGTGGAAATAGCAGCTCAAGGCACAACTGATCCTTCTGTGGGCACCCTCAGTGACGATGGCACAGGTGGGCACACTGTGAGCTGAGTCCTGCTGACAACAGTGCAGCAGAAGAGGAGGTGTGGTGTTCTTTTGGTTGCTTTGGTCACATCACATTCCTGGTGTGCTTTGCAGTGAGGCTTTGCCACTGAGGGGATACCAGAGAGGGAGTCAGGACCTGGGATGGGTGGGTGGAGGAAAGGCAATAGGTCAGGGTGCCTTGGAAGCCACTGACTTTGGATTGTGAAACCTGGCAGGGATTTGTTTTGAACCTTTTGCTACATTTGCTCCTTGGTGAAAATTTTCAGGGGAGCCTTCCTTCCAGTCAAATCCTTGCTGCAAACTGCACATATGTGATCACGTAATCAGTGTTCTGGTAACTGATGGGAACAGGAGACATTTATTTGTATCCTTCCTTAAGAAAAATAAAAAAAGCTTTGATCCTACTGGGTAGGCAGCATTTTATGAAGAAAATTTAAGAAATTAATTAACTATAACAAAATTTCACCTCTTTAACCTTAGCTCTTGAGCAAACCTGAGTTAAATAAACATCTGACCATTCAATCTCTTCCACTTAAGGTTAACTTGAGTTTATTATTCAGACTACTGCCCTTGTGTATTAGGCAAAGCATAAATTATGCATACTAATTACCTTGGATGGGGCATGACTTTAATGAATTCTTTTAATTAAACTGCAACACAGTGGTTTTGTGGAGGATGGTCTATATTTCATCCTTAAACTATGTAACCTTCATCTTTGTCTGGAGAGATCACACATTTGAGTTGGTTTAATTCACTTAAGTAGTATATACAGAGAGCAACCTACCCTCGCTAGCACTGGAAATTTGGAAAATGTTCTCTTGCAGTGCTAAGGAATGAGGTTCTTCAGTGAAAAGTTATGGTTCTGTCAGAAAGGCAAGGGCCAACACCCAGCAAAAGGAAAGGCAGTCTTGAAGGAGTGGAGTTAAAGAATGGTGTAGTATTGGTAATTTCCAAAACAAACACGAGTAAATCATTTCCCAGGACTTCTCATTTACTTGGCATTTTACATTAGTGGTAAAGCAGCAGAATTGTCTGAGTCCCTGGCATATTCTTTTGAAGTGGCTTCGGCTTCTTAAAATGGTCACAACCATTCAGCATAACAGTTACACTGTTATCTGGAAAGAGTTTTTGCACAGTGGCAGCACCAGTAGCTTAATAGCAAGAATAATAGCAAAGACTAGGTGGTTCATTTGAATCTGATTCTTAAAAAGCAAAGCGTGTTTGTGCCCTTACTCTTTTGCCTTTTGCTGGAGTTTGTTATTTTTTTCTTGTAGTTTACCTGTTCTTGGCAGCCTTGAGGCCTCTGCAGCTTCCCGGAGTCCAGGGAAGGCAAATGGTCATTGGATGTGCTTCAGCTGATGGACAAGCCACTGATGGGTTACAAAAGACGCTTGGTGGCTGATGATAGTGTACTTAGGAAGGAAAACAGCAAAGGTTGCCTGCCCTGACATCTATCTATTCCCTTCCATCCCCTTGGGTCACCTTCCCTCAGGGTCCGTACACCTGCGAGGTGTGCTCCTGGTTGGTCCTGCTGCACATTTGCGTCCTTCTCTTTCCCAGTGGCACTGTGACCTCTCCTCGCTCTTGTTTGCTGCTTGTGCTCCAGCCAAGGTGTTCATCCGTACGAGTAAATGGGAATTTTCTGTTTTAAATTCACTGTCTGTAGATAGTTTCATCCATCTCATGCTTGTCCTTTGGTCCCACCATCACTGGTTCTTTGGTGTTGTTTCCTTCATGTGTTCATTCCTCTGAAAGGAACATCTGCCCCACACAGCTGTTGGTGTGGTCGTCTCCTGCCACAGAAACCTCTCCTGATGATACACAGGGAGAGACTTGGGGAAAGGCCCTTCCAACCCAAACCGTTCCATAATCCTGTGAAGACAGGAATAGTCATGCCCTTATGCATTCAGTGCATCCAAACCATTTTACATGTTTACATGCTATTTAACCTAAGGTATGATATGAAGAGAAGTGGCCAATCTGTATCTGTGACATCAATCTAACTTTCAAGATGAGTTTAAATATTTGGTACTCAACTCTTCTTAGTTTTTCTGAGGTCCTCTGTGTCAACACCTGGATTACACTTTGTAATAGAAAGTCAAGTCTTCAGTTACTGCAAAAATCAGTTAAAATGCTTGTGCTCATAGTATGTGACCAGTTTTATTTCAGGTAGGAAGAGCCAGATTTTAGCAAGTTGAAAATTTGCTGGCATGCAAATGTTGCATATCTTTCTATCTCCAGTTTGGGGAATGAATTTTAATACGCACTTTGGAACAGATTTAATCTCATCTGCACTTCCTTGGGTGAATCTCCAGTTTAGGCTTTGCTCACAATGATCCCTGTGTGATTTCAGTCATTCCTTGATGCCATGCTTTGCCATAGGCTTGTCTTCTTCACAGTGCCTGCAGGCTGTGCTCTTATCTAGCATATGTTTTGACAAGCCATCTGGTTTCAGTAGGTTTCCCAAGTGTCTGCCTTCCCACAGCCTGTCTTTTTGGCAGCCACCAGTGCCTACAAACCCTCTGTCTGCCTTTCTCCATGGGTCAGAGATTCTTATCTGAGCACGGAAGTGTTAACAGTGTGATAAAGAATGGAACAGCTCATAGACCCAATGGGACTGAAACCAAAGGACCCAGCACAGATCCCAGGGATGCCCCTGGCTGATGTCCAGGGGTGAATGAAACAGGCTCAGCTCTCTCTGGCTGGGCACAGAGCCACACTGACAGAAGGTTCTCAGCACCAGCAACCCAGAACCCTTGTACAGCGTGTGTCTCAAAGGTGTTTGAAGACAGCATTGCTCCAAGGGGCTCATTCAGCAGCTGTGTGCCTTACCCTTGCACATCTAATCTCCTGCTCGTGACTCCTGCAGCTTTTCTAACCCCCACAAAAGAACTGAATTAGCAGAATGAAGAAAATAGCAACACAACTGTTTGCCTTCCTCAAACTGTCGTGGAGCACCAGCTAAAAAGTTGTACTGCCAGGTGACAAAATGGGTACTAAGCAAATCCAAAGATCAGGATCTGTTAGCAGAAATAAACAAAAAATTGTAGTTACATACCAACTTATTTAGAGTTAATGAAAGATTAATTTTGTCCAGTACTGCATATCTTCAGCAGTTTGTATGGGGAAATAGTACTGGGGGAATTTTCCTCTGCCTTTGCTTGTGCAACATAGGGAAATTACACTATTACTGCTACTCATGTGAGTTGAAAGAGTAGAAATACTACTCACAACTGCCTGTTGTACCCTGCTCTAAAACACTGCTGTGGTTTGGATCATCCTGCACACTGAATATGCACTTCAGAATATCATCTGGATGAAAGTGATGAGTGTGCATTCTTCTTCTTCAAACTCTTGAATCTCTAACCCTCTGCTAACCAGAAATTGGTTGGCCTATTCTTTGACTTGCAATTATATAGTAAGAAGATACATGTAAAAATGAGACCAGTTATTATATCAAATGAATGGTTTTTGCTTTGCCACTAGTGAGAAATAAAACTAAATGTTAAAGCACCTTCCTCCCCACCTCTCCCTTCTTCCCAGACTCAACTTCACTCCCACTTTCCCTAAGGGTAGTGAATATCAACAGCTAAACAATTTACAAGTAACTCTACTCGAGATTAATTTGGGGTAAACAGAAGCAGTAGATGATAATAACCCCATCAATCACTTGGTGTTTCACAACCCCTTTCAAGCAATGCCATTAGATTATTTTTTAAGACACAGACCAAGTTTTCCAGAGCTCTTGGCTGCCAAACTAAGTAACCCTCCCAAGGCAAGTGCCTCCTTTCTTGACTGATCACTTCTATTGAGAGCATCAAGAACAAATAAGAAAGCTGTGAATTTGCTTGGAAGGACTGGCTTTTAATCGTTACATTTCAGTGGTTATTGTTTTCCCACCCCCGCCAAAAACAGTTTATGGAAATGAAAAATCCTTTGGTATTTTATTGCAATCTACAGAAAGAACGCAGTGCTTGGCAGACAGAAGCGTGAGTGCAATGGGTGATGTGAGCAGAGACTCTGACACTCTGTGCCACGGAGTGTTTGTTCAGCTTGGACCAGCATGCCAAGTATGGGAGCAGTATTCCAAACAGAAAACAATTCTGAAGAATGTCTCATTTTAAACAGCAAGGTTGAGATCCTGTGGGTTGTTGGATGTGTTCAAATGCCTGTGGCAACACAGAGTTTGATTTCCATGGGGATGTGCAAAGGCACGGGGGTAATTTCATTCCATAACACTTGAAGGTGCAGGGAGCAAGTACTTGGTGTTCACTATTATTTTATTCAGGTTCTAACTTCTACCTTAATTAATTTGCAGAACAAAGGAGTAAATAGAAACTAGGTTTTCTTTTGCTCCATATATGAAACAGGAAAAGTCTGAATTACGTTGGAATAGGTTAGTATTCTTACAGACTCATGTCTTGAAACTCTTCCATGGGTCCTCTTTGAATATTCATTCCTCTGTAGGCATATGGCAGTTCGAAGTCAGCTGTCACAGTAAGGCTGGTGTGTGGGTGTGAAATGACAGTCACCTCAGCAGTGTGCCAGGAGCTGGACTTGGGAAGTTTTGTTGCTTTCATGCAGGCCTGCCCCACTGCAGGCAAAAGAGATCCTTCTTGGCAAGGTGGCTAAACAACTTGTGTGTGGCAGCAGTTTCCCTCCTAACTCTCTGTTTGAATCTGGTTGATCTTCCTGAATCACAGATTTCTTGTTTTAAGTTCTCTCTACCTGATTTTTTCTCAAAATACAAATTGAATAATGACATTGCAATCCATATAATGAAATTGTGAACCAAAATATGAAAACTGTGTATGATCACATGCCAGCCAGGAGGTAGATGCTCCTTTCTTGTAAGAAACATGGCTTGCTCCATGGATGCATGCTTATTTTTAATAACCCAGTGTGGCTGGGATATTGAAAGCTGATGCCTTTCCTAGAAGTAGCCTTTTGTGAGGCAGCACCTGTGTGTCATTTGAGAAATATGCATCCTGATTTAGGTGACTTGCTGTCAGAGTGAGCAAACCAGAGGCAATTGCCAGAGCCGTGTGTGAGGGGAGGTGAGAAGCACCAAGTGCAGCCCAGAGGCAGGGTTGGTGTGTGCAGGACGGGCTCATCTCCCCAGGCTGCTGTGCTGGCAAAGCGAGACAGGAACTGCACACAGCTCTGGGAACTGTGTGCTGGCCAAGCACACCAGCTATTTGGGATTTGTAGCTTTTGCTTTGTTTTCTCCAATAAAATCCCAGTCTTACAAGGAGCTCCAAGTGCGCAGAGTTCAGTTGGGATGAGATTTCAGTCCCACGGGGCTGAATGAATGCATCACCGAGGCACCACACCCGGGAGGGGAGTGTGCACTGAAGGGTCATGTGTAACAGCATGACACGAATTGTCTGCTGATGCACTGAGAGAGCAAAGTATTTAGAACATGTATAGAGAAAGAACTCAGAGCATCTGAGTTCCGTCGTGCACTTTGAAAAGTTTCAATCGCTGTAGCAACAAATTGATATTGTAATAGGAGACCACAGAGGAAAGGTTAGACATGGCAGGATGTAAGTGCATATGACTGGAGAAAAACTGCTGTAGCCTTAAAATCAAGCTTTATTAATCTTCCAATATAGGATCCTCCTCTGATACTGTCAGTATGTGCTGTCTGAAGCTGTAGTGGCACAACAGCAGTTCAAATGCTCCATCTACAAGCTCAGTCTACAAAAGCCACTTTCTTATTGCTGCAATTGCAGATGCTGAATTTGGTGACAAGACTGAAATGCTTTCCAAGAGTTGTGTATTCTTGTGTATTGAACTCCCTGTTTTGGGGCTGTGACCCTTTTAGAGATAACGTGTAACCCTACTGGAGATTTCAATAGGAGCAGTCAGGTGCTTGAAGTGACACATGAACTTCATTCAGTGTTTCACCAAACTAAGGAGCAAAATCTCTGGATAACACTGTTGTAGCCAAGATGTGACCTTCACATACAGAGGTGCAGCTGGGTCAATGTGATTCAGTGGACCCACTGCTGTACTTGGAAAAAACAGAGAAGTTTGAAAGTTGTTAAGGTTTTAATAAATTAATTAGCCATATAGATGCATATTGATTACTCTTTTATTATGATTATTATGTGTCAAGGTTTCTTCCACTTTGGAACATGAAAGTTGAGCTTGCAGTGGACTTTGTTATTGTGTTCTCTTTATATCTTTATTCTTAGTTGAAGTAAATAAACCAACACAGTAAAGAGAGCTGATAGCTACTCCATCTGTATTATGGCACACAATGATGGCTGGAAGTTAAAGGTTTGATATATAGATCCATTTTTTTATTGCCAGCCCCTGCCCCTGAAGAAAGTATTAAAATTTCCAGATGAGTAACCAAACAATAAATAGATGAGACAGTTGCTGTGAATATCTGATTTTTTGCATAATAATGAGATATTGCTGGATAATACGCTTTGCAGTCCACAGTTTGTCTACATTATCATTTTGATTGGACAAATGCATAGGGAAGATATACACGTAAAGCCATGCCAAGCCTTTCATTTTAAATTGATTCCATGTGAGAGTTCAGTTAAATTTCCAGGACATTCTAAAACCAGAACAAATTCTAGGGATATCCCTACACACACACACACACACACAGAGACATTCCCTTCCACACATCCTCACATACAGAGAGGATATGTGGCCTCACAATCATGTACCACAGAACTGGGAGCTCGCTGGCAATATTGCCAGTACCAGTGTGCAGGCCAAAGCTTGTTCTCAGTTATAGAGCTGGTTGTGACATTTAATCTAAGCCATTTTTAATTTTTTTTTCCAGAGCTTTTACTTTTAGAGTTCTATTGATAACGATGGAATCAGAGTTTTTTCTTTCTACTTAAAAAAACTCCACAAGACTGAAGAAACAAAACAAGCAAACCCCCCCAACAAAAACAACAACAAAACACTAAAAAACCAAACCAAACAAACAAAAACCCCAAAAGCTGTATAGTGTCATTTATTTGAACATATCTGACTGTTTTCTGCACTTGACCTTGTCGTCTGGGCAGGAAGATGTATAGGCCCAAGCATCAAGAACAGTTTCTTTTGGTATACAGGTCTCCAGCTCCTGTTGTTGGTCTGGTTTACTTCTGAGCCCTCTAAATCTTGCAGGGATGTCATCCTGTTCTTCCTTTCTGCTGTATTCTTCTTACATCTCTTACTCTTCTCCAAGTCTTCCCACAGATGTTTGCTTCCCACAGGTTTTGAGAGGGCAAGGTCTTGTGTTCCTCGCACCTCACGCTGCTGTGACTGCAGGGAGAGCTCTTGCTGTGCAAACAACACCAAACCTTGCTCACCTGTGGAACCACAGCAATTCAACTGCAAACCAACAGCAACTGCTGCCTAAACTGAGGAGCTGACTTGGCTCTGCCTTTCTTTTTTTCCCTCTCTTTGTGTCTGCATGTGAGCACTAGATAAGGAGTCCACCCACTTAAAGAACAACGGTAAATAAATAGTCAAGCCCAGCAAATACAACTCAGTTGTGTCCTCAAACCATTTCCAGCTGTCAACCAACCTCAGCAACGGAGAGATGAAAACTGTTACTGGATTAAAGAAACACAGCTTCTGTACTGCAGCTCTGCTAGAACATGTATGATTTAACTCACAGAAGGACATCTCTGATTTCCTAGTGCTTCCTCCACACCAGATTTATATAGAGGTAGCTTTCTGACCTTGTTTCTTCACCAGAGCATAGTCAGTGTATAGAGGAACAAAGCAGGATTTTCCAGTACTTCAACGTGTCTATCAGCATTTCTGTCGTGCTGGACACCATAAGAGCAGCCTTCATCATGCTCAGCCATCAGTGTTGCACCAGAACCATTCAGCCACACAAAAAGCAGTGGGAGTAGGTTTGGACCTCGTTGCTCATTTGCTGGTGAAATGTCTCACACTGGGAGTGACACCTGGTTTGTGTCCCAGTTCCCTTGCTCATGCTCATGCTGTAACCAATAAATGGGATTTTGTGGGTTCTCTTTCCTCAGCCATGCAGGTCCAGCCCTTATTTATGAAACATAGAGTCCAATTCAAGACTTAAAGCACAGACTATTTTCATCTATGACATCCATGACACTCCCTGCCCTGGCAAAATTCCAGCTTACTGCATTTGACCTTAGAAACAAAATGCATCTTTCTCCTACTGTGCTGTTGGAATTAGGTAACTGACCAATTAATTATATTTTAAAGATTATAATATGGTTAATGGGTAGCAAACTTGGTGAAGTCATCAGGCTAAGTGTACTGCAGGTGCAACATCTTTTCTTACTGGAATTTGATTCATTCACAAAATGATTTTTCTATTCAAAACAACTGTCATGCTTCCTTTGTCCATGGATAATTAAATAAGCTTTCCAATTTATTCATGTATTCTAATTTACATAGGGTACCGACCCAAAAAAGCCCTCTGCTCTCTCAGAGAAAAGACATAAAATGTGCAGAAAGATAAATCTAAATGGCAGCCAAGGCACAGTAAGAACAGTTCTGGCTGGTGAGGGCATTGTTGCTGTGCTTGGAGCCTGGCCCTGGGTGGGCTCTGGTGTGCACTGGTAGTCAGGGCTGGAACAAACTGAGGATTGCCAGGGAGTTTTCTTGTCTTCTCTTCTGAGGTCACACTAGGAAAGTACAGGAATGACGTATTGAGCTGTCCTGTGCAGAGTTTTTGTGCTCTCTTTACTTGCACCTTCTTTAGCCCAGCTTTCTAGGGTACAGTCAGGCACTTAGAGCAAGTTTGCCCCTTTTATTGCACTTATCCAGGTGCTGGTCTCTGTACAGGCCCTCTGTGGCAAGAGAATTCCATCCAAATCTCATCAGCTGCTTTCTGAGCCTGAGACTTCCTACAGCTGAGGTTCTCATTTCCCAGAGGTTCCTTATTTTCAAAGTTTTAGATGCTCCTGTGATCCCTCCTACCACAGGATTCAGACTCTTCACAACTATTTGTGCACACAATTGCACAATACCACCTGAGTCTGGCACATGGCACTGGTTTCTTTATGGGGAGCAGGAATAAAGGGGCCCAACATACAATGTTTGCAGCAAAGAATGTATAGGTCAGGTCTCAGAAATAGCAGCTGTAAAGATACTTAAATGCTGGAGCATCTTAGGGCATTGCAAAGCCACTTGCAAGTTTAAAGAAGAGAGTATACAAGCACTTTTAAGGCGGTCTAGACTTATTTCACACTGTCTGGGTATAGGATCAGCCTGGATCCACGGGCCAAGTGCCAGGTCCTGTCCTTGGGTCAGCACAACCCCCTGCAGCTCCAGGCTGGGGCAGAGGGGCTGGGGGGCTGGAAAAGGCCCTGGGGGTGCTGGTGGCAGTGGCTGGACATGAGCCCGGGTGTGCCCAGGGGGTAAGAGGCCAAAGGCCCCTGGGCTGGATCAGTAATAGTCTGGGCACAGGCCCAGGGCAGGGACTGTCCCTGTGCTGGCACTGCTGAGGCTGCACCTCAAATCCTGGGGGCAGTTCTGGGCCCCTCAGTTCAGGAAGGACGTGGAGGGGCTGGAGTGTGTCCAGAGAAGGGAACAGAGCTGGGGAAAGGTCTGGAGCACAAGTCCTGTGAGGAGCAGCTGAGGGAGCTGGGGGGGCTCAGCCTGGGGAAAAGGACCTTACTGCTCTCTGCAAGTCCCCGACAGAAGGCTGTAGTGACGTGGGGGTCAGGCTCTCTTCCCAAGGCACAAGTGAGAGGGTGAGAGCAAATGCACTCAAGTTGTACCAGGGGAAGTTTAGGTTGGATATTAGGAAAAATTCCTGTGGGGAAAGTGTTGTCAAGCACTGGAACAGGCTGCCCAGGGAAGTGGTGGAGTCCCCACCCCTGGAGGCATTGGAAAGGTACGTAGATGTGGCACTTAAGGCCGTGGTTCAGTGGTGGGCTTGGCAGTGTCTGTTAAAGCTTGGACTCAATGATCTTAGAAGTCTTTTCCAACCTAAACATTTCTGTGATTCTGGGATGTCCTGAGATCCCATCTGCTCTTTCATTTTTGGGTGGGCTTTTTTGTTTCATACAAAACCTTACAGGCACTTTGGGAGTCTGTGAATGAGCTGGAGTATTAACCTGCTCTTCTTAAGTTGTAGGAAGCTCTGACTGCCCCGTCTCTTGAGCACAAAAGCCAGAGATGTGGCAGGTAGGAGCAGATTCAGGTTTTACCACCACAGCGGGGCCTGGGGCTCCCCAGCCCTGCTCAGGCCCTGTGATCACACGAGGTACAATAGGCAGGGCTGTATCCACAGCTGGCACAATGCTCCACTGGTGACTTTGGGGACTCTGTGTGTGGACTGATTTATGATCCTCAAGTGTGTTGTGGAGTAGCTCTTTTTTTTCCCCAGACAAGGCAATTCAGCTTCAAACATATCTGTCTTATTTATAAGCAGTTTAAACTTTACACTCAAGTTATTTTCTTCTCTTTCCCCAAGCTCATAATTTAAGGGGAAAACCATCAAAAATAAGTACATAACATAGCAGAATACAAACCCTTAAAAACTAGCAGAACCTTCAGTCTCTGCTTGTTTTCCTTTATGGTATTTTGTTTTATTAATAAGGCTGCCTATGTATTCATGACAAAATAAGAAAGCTATTTCCAATGAAACAGACAAGTCTTTGTTAGACATCAAATATAACTAATATTTGATGTCATAAATATTAATGACTTTCATGTCTTCAGATACTTTAGAATCAATTCCAAACATTTTTGTTTTGATTCACTTTTATTTATTTTCTCACATTGAACTGGTAGAAGGAATTTTCCCTCTGTTTTGCTGGGAACAATCTATTAAGTTCTGCAGCCTCCTTTTCTATTTGCATTAAGATGCTGTTCAATGTGTTTTACGTGGCTGTATGTGTACACCCAGGCAAAATTAGCAGTTAGTGTGGCGTGACAGAAATGCACATATGATGGCCACCAGTTCAGCTGTCAGTCAGAACTGATCCTGGAATTTCCTGGCAAAAGAACAGGGATTAAAAGAGGCAAGGCTTTAACTGGACATTTAACAAACCACATTTTCTGTGGGCACAGCACACAGCACAACCTGCCATTTGACATCTGTTTTCTTTATGAATTCTCCACAGGTATTGAACAATAATTGGGATCTCAGCAACTATAAATTAGTGTTTGTTGTTCCTTAAAAGCAGGAAATTCCTCTTTCTGAGTGGAATAATTCTGTATCTAATCACAAATGTACAAACTTAGGTTTAGGCTACAAACTCAAATTTTCATGTCCTATAAATAAATAGTGAATAATGTTATCAGTTGAATGGCTGTTGATGGAGAAAGCAGAGTCTTCCAGAGATTAGATATCTGAACCTGATATATCTATAATAATTGGAAGCGAAGTTAAAATATCCATCCACATGTAGAGGGTTAACATAGGACAGTGGATGTGCCACCATGAGAGAGGCAGAGTTATCCCTCCAAGAGTTACAAGGTGCTCCATGGATTCGTGCGTGTTTGTTTCTAGGGGAATTATTTTATTTATTTATATCTACTATAATTATAGAAAGAAATGTCTACAAACCCTGTATTGAACTCTGCTTTCGCCTTAGAATCTTTGTTCTTTAATAATCCTGGCGCTGTGGCAGCAGTATAATCTGGTGCTGGACTGCAGTCCCCATTGGTGACATCTTTCTGTGCTTTTTTAAGGCACATTTCGAGGTGATGAAGCACAAACACAACGTGATGCTGACAAAGTTCTAACCCAGCCCCTCCTCTCGCTGCTGTAGTGACAGCAGTGGGCAGATGCTGATGACCAAGTGTAGGAGCCCTGCCTTCTTTCCTCTCTAGGTCCAGGTTCTCTTTGTTGCCTCCTGAAAAAGCCTGTTCTCGTGGCAGCTCTCCTGCTTAAACCACTGGTCATTGTGTCACTGGGAGAGGCAGCAGATAAGTGAACAAAAGACACCACAAAGTCCAGACCCCCCAGAGAGCCACTGCCTTGGACAGCAGTCACATGAATCTTTATTTCTAGAAACGTTTTTGGTGCTAAGAGTCGGATGGGATGAAGGCAGCTTTGGGGCTCAGAGGGTCTCCAGTAGCAATTCACCTCCAAGAGAGGTGGCTTGTGGCCAGGCAAGGACAAGACTGGAGTCTGCCTTTGCCAAGCCATGGAGTTTGCAGGGCTTGCTCTAAGAGTGAACATTTGGAGAAAATCCAGGAGGGGACAAGGGAGGGCAGACAGAGACTTTAAAGGCATTTAGCTTTATATTAACTGAGTCGTCTTCAAAACAAGAAAAGCAATTCCTACAGAAGCTGCTGTTTTGTTACCGGATGAATCTTGAAAGGCTTGGTCTACACTCAGATCAAAGGGAAAAAAAAAGATGCAAGCCTGTGATGGGAAATGTATGAAAACAGTAAGTTAAAAAAAAAAAATCATACCTTAAAAAAAAAATCTGAATGCATTCAGAGCATGAAGGAAAGAAATCCCATGTTCTTTCCAAGCCTGTGGAACATCATAGCTTTTATAAATAGGCCAGTCCCAAAGAGAGCACACATGTTCCAAATGGGAGGAGATTATTTGCTGCATCATTTTGGCATGCTTGATTTATCAGTAATTAATGGAAAGTTGACAGGGATTTTCAGCAAAATAATTCAGTGTGTCATAAGCCCAAGATTTGGCATAAAAAATGTTTTACTTATGGTATATTCATATGGTGAGAACATAGCCAAGTCGTTAGCATTAATGAAATCCATCCTAATTCCTCTTTGTAAGATGCATTATTAATCTGCTGTTATTAAACAAGGAGTTCAAAGCAGTTAGGACAAAGAGTAGGACAAGGAGAAAATACATTTGAAAATTGCACCGTTCAGAGCTAGAGAGTGAACAGAATTGCTTCAGTTCAGCAGTGACACTGATGGGTGCTCACTTGGGGGTTTTAGATAGTTTTGGAGGCAGAGAATATTGTCTAGGCAATCCTACTGACTACCTGGGATTTGGTGGCACTAACTAAATTTGTAATGTTTTATCCTGGTTTGCTGAGGAATTGAGGCTTGTGAGACCATATTTTATGCCTGACCTGTCCTCCCAGTCAAGCCAGGCAACGTTGAATGTTTTAGCCATGTTCAGTCAAACTTGAGAGGAGTGGAAGTCCTATTTCTACTAACTGAGTTCCTTATTTTCTTGAACTGTTTTTTTAAACGGTTTCTTAAAATGTTGCCTGGATAGAAAAGACAGGCTCAGTTAGTCCCTGTAACAAACCAGTGGTGCATCCTCTGAGTCCCAGGCAGTCACTCTCTCAGCTGCTCTGGTGGGGGAGGCTGTCCCACAGCGGACAGGAAGGGAGGGCTGCTCAGGCAGGTACAGTTTAGGGAACTAAGGACATTATCTGTAGGGAATTGGGTGAATTTATTCCGGTGCTTACACTACAGTTGCTTTTCAGTACATTCCGTGTTAGCCATCCCCACTGAGATCAGTGGCAGTTGTGTTGTGCACCGAAAGGATAACAGCATAAAGAATGGTGATGTTCTTGAAAAGCCTCTGTGTGCAGAGAAAGATCCCTGAGTGCTGGTACTGGTAGCTCCTTACAGAATTTACACGAGGAAATCCCAGTGCCGTTCCCACCAAGGTCACGGAAAGGACCTGTAAGAACAGATCAAAGTTTTCCTTGTGTCAGGGTCTGGATGCCGCCACTGTTAAAGAAAACAAAAATAGCAATGTTTCAAGAGATCTTTTTCAGGCTGTTGCTTTTTCCAGTGATTGTGTGTTAATTGCACAGTTTCAGCAAGTAAAAGATTAAATAGAAACATCCAGGAATAGTCCAAATGATTTGATTTACACACCATATACTACATTGTACTGCTTGATGTCTTGCAAGGAACCAAGAAGTAGATGACACCTTATTGCCCAGACTTTGGAGCTGTCCACAAAGACCACGAAATGGGACTTTATTTTTAAAAGAAAACGAAATTGGTCACATTTTCATGCCCATTTGCTCAAGCCTAATGTGCCTGATGCTTTCTGTGCACGTAGTAGGTACTTGCACACATAACTTGGCAGCACAGGAACTTTGGACACCAACTTCTGCTTGAGGGTCTTGCTCTGCACGACTGAAATGAGACCAGTTCTGCTGGGCTGAAATAAGGAGCACGGCTTGCTAAAGAGATTAGTGTTTGTTCAGCCCATTTATTATAGTTCAAGCAGTATTTTAAGGGCTTTTCCCTCCATACAGGCAGTCCGAGTCAATCATAATTCCATCAGAGTAGAGAGAAGGTTTGGGCAGAATGAGAAAATATTTGTAACAAGTTTTCTCTTTTCAAATGTAAAGTTAGTATTTGCTATTGCAAAGAGAGAAAAGTTACAGTGGATGGTGTAGCATGCTTGGAAGAGTGGAACATTTTCTAAGGCTCAGTGAGAGGCCATGGTTTGGAGCTTCCCAGAGATAAATCAGGCTCTCTGAAGCCTCGTGCTGCTGCTACAGCACAGTCTTTTATGGTACAAGAATTAACTGAGCTAGCACATGACCAAACCCACTGCCTCAAGGTCTGCAGTGCAAGGGACAGGCTTTCCTCTCAGCTGACACTGTGAGGAAGTGGACAGGCAGGATTTGCATCCCCCACTCTAGGGAGAAAGGCTTTTACCATTGCTGTTCTGAGAGAGACAAGGAATTCCACCTTCTGTCAGGATACTCCAAGGATCCAGGCTTATATAATGATGCTTGCTGTTTTTCTACAGGATCAGTTCCCAGCCTTCCCCAGAGGTATTTCCAGAGCTCAAGTGGATGAATACTGACAGCTTCTGCTTTGTATCCTCAAAAGCTGAAGGAGAAGACAATGCTGAAAATGGTACTTAACTCTGTGCTGTTGACCTCCTACCCAACTGTGCCACATCCACATTGACAGAACCATAACCCCCCTGACTTGCATTGAGAGCTAAGGAACGCGTTGTTACTGACCCAAATTCATCCCATTAAGTTTCTTTGCAGCAGCATTTGACCCCAAAACTGTCCTTTTAAGCAGTATATCTTTACTTGGAAAGAAAAAAAGTCGCCCAGAGCTTGGTCATGGAGAGACAGTTCGGGGTTTGGGGTTGCTTTATTTAGTTGTAGGAACTGACAAAGGAGAATGCTCAGGAAAACAGAAAAATGTCAAGGGGCTTTCAATATTTTGAACAAAAGAAAAAGCAGCACTTAGATATACCCAGTCCCTACTGCAAAGGGAGGATGACAAGGGATCCAGAGTGCTAGATGTCTCATGTGTTTGCTTCTTTGCTACTGTTCTGGGTGACTGTGTGATCTGATGCTTCAGTCAGAGTCTCTGTGGTCTGACAAGGCTTCACTTCAATTTAGAAATGTATTTTGTTTTATGATTGGTGCCTGCGACTACTTAGTAGAAAAATGCTGTTCTCCAAAATACAACTCCGATACGTGAATTGCAGATAGAGAAAGTGGACCAGTTTGATAGAATTTGAGTGCTACAGGCAGAATTTGGCTTGTTTTCCAGTGGAGAGCCTTTATCTAAACATGCAATAGGTGCCCCTGGTAATTCCTGTGCAGTGACTTCAAAAGAGCCTGATCTTGAGCTCATGGAAAAATGTCAGAGTAATGCCGGGCTGAAAAAAAAAAATTAAAAATCTTTGTGTGTCTCCTGACTGGGAAAAAATCAAGTAGAAAAGGTAATAAACCCCTAACACAAATTACTCAAAAGCAAAGCTCTAGAAGATGAGCCAGTGGTTTCAAAACACAGGTTCCAAACCTGCCTACGGTAAAGGGATTCATGATATGTAACTATATATAGGCAGTACCAGAACTTGTTATACGCATGAACAATGGATTTTACTGTTAATTGTCCCTTCTTTTGAGTGAGGAAGAGAGTAAGGGAATTTCCAGAGTGGTCAGCCCCTGCCTGACTCCAGCTGGCGGTGTCTCATTCCCTGGATTGTGCTTCTGTGGGGGCAGAGCAGGGGTTTCATCCTCTTGTGCTCCTGCTGCTCCTCCCTGGCCTTGCTGTCTGTCCTGTGTGGACATCGCCAGTCCTATGGCCCTGATTTAGCTCAGTCCTCACGGGATTTTTGGGGGCTGCTGGCATCCATGGGGGAATGCCTACACCATCACCAGGGGAGCGACTGAGAGAGAATGTCTGGGAGTGTGTTCTCCACGGCAGCTGGGCCAGAGCCTGCTCCTGCTGGAAGAGATTACACCGAAAAAATGGGCTTTCATTGATGTGACTGAGGTGCAAGTTCCCTGTGGAGGCACCACTGGCTTTAATACCAGTGTTTTCTTGGGATTTTGCCTGTATAGAAATGCTACAGAAAATTAACAAATCCTTCACCTTCATTTCGTTACACCAAATCTAACAAGCATTGCTGTGATGCAAGACTTGACCTAATACTGTCCAGTTTGATGTCATTAGTAAAATTCCATCCCAGGAATTCATCTACCAGTGATTTTAGTGATGCTTTCAGAAGAAAATCCAGTATTTTGATTGAAAGTCTTACAGTGCCTGATGCTCTAGTTAACAGTCCTGGAGAACTGAATACTGGAGAGTCTCTAGTGAATGATTTGTTGTTTGAAAAGGAGGGAGGAAGTGTGGTTGAGGTCTTACTGATGAGAAGAAAACTGGATAATGTGGTTTTGATGCTAAAGAAATTGAAAAATTCCTCACCATTGAGAAAGGGGAGTCAAAGTACAGAAAAGAGAGAATTTCTCAAAATGTTCTAGTTTTTTCATTGGAAGTATTTAAGAATGTGATTTTTGTTAATGTTCAGATAGATTAGTCTACAGCTTGAAAAGTATCCTAGCACCATCCTAAACATGGATTCTGAGCTGTCCTTTCCTCATCCAAGAATTAAAAAACAAAACCAAAACAAACCGTAGAAACATCACACAAACAAACAAACAGAAAAACCCAAACCAAAGTAAGCAACCAACTAAAATAACACCAACAAAGCAAGGAAACAAAACCTTGTTGTAGGCAGAGAGGAACATAGAACCCCATGGTTTGGTCTGGGTTTGGTCCCCTTTTGGCCACTTCTTTTGTGTCTGAGGCAAAAAAAAAAAAAAAAAAGGTTTCCGGTTTGTGGTCTGAAAGCACTAGAATAACAGTTGAGGACAAAAATGAAAAAGAATGTAAACATTTTCCAAAGTTTTCAGAGTTGCCCATGACCAGGCAGCATTAAGGCGCTTGTGTACATGCTGCTTATGCCCTTCCATGTCCACTGCCTGACTGACCCCAAACTGAGAGAAAGATAAATTACTTACCTGATTAGAAAATCATCTGAGCATTCTGAAAAACCTTGATGGTGAACCTATTTACTCCGCTGGGAATTTTCTGCAGATTTTAATGCAATTAAAATTCTACCCTGAACCCCAGGCATTTGCAAGCATGACTTGGGTGAGCTGTAACGAGAGCACTGGGTGACTGGTGGGCGAGGAACCCTGGCAGCCACAGGGCAAGCAAGAAAGGCAAGCCTTCCCTCCTGTGGAATTGGCTGTGGTAGGAGTTGTGTGTCTTCCTCTGACATGCACAGTACATGTCATTTTCTAGGAGAAGATACTGATGCCGGTCTGGCAAATCATGAGTGGCTGAATATGACTTATGTTACAAATACATTCTTTGGCTTGTGGGGAAAGCAGCTCAACGTGGTCCAACTTGTGCCCATGTCCATTCAGGGGAATGCCTGCTCCTCAGAGCCCCTGGATGTACCCGACCCTTCCTGGGCTAGCAAAGGTGAGGGAGCTCAATAAAAAATTAATATGGCTATTAACAACTTCCTGCAGATCTAGAAATCATAAACGTCTGCTTTCCTCTCTGTTAGAATTCCTCTCTAACTCTGTAAGAATTCTCACAGACAAAACAGCAATTTGGAGCCAAATTACATGTAGCAGGGATCAACCCTCTCTTGATCCTCTTCCCTGTTCTCCAGAGAACTTCCTTAACCTGAAAATTGTGAGGGTTAAGTATGAAATTATATTCAACAAGGGCTCAAGTGCATTCAGCACAAATTGAGAAGAAACACAAACTGCTTGTGGTCTCCTTCAGCAGGTCTGTGCAGGGCTATTCCCACCCTTCTCTGTGTGAGTGGTCTCATCTCTGGCCTGAATAGTCCAGCCCTTGAAAGGCAGAGGAGAGACAAGAACAGAGGCTGAGATGATGCAAGCCTTGTTCTCATGGGTCCAGAACTCCGGTGTGAAAGGCCCAGGGGAATTATCCATTCCCCATTATCCTTCAGGGAAGGATGTCTCCAAGGGACAAGGCAAAAGCATTCTAAAGACCCTGGGCTGCTGACTGCACCATTCAGCTCCTCAGTACTCTGCTCCCAGGAACACACATCATTAAGCTGAGGAGTTAAAAGTGAAATTCGACAGTCAGAGCCACAAAGACTATGCAGGAGAGAAATACAGGAAGAGGTGGAAGAGAATCAGGTGGTGATATTGCTCTAGTTGGTACAAAATGGTACATCTGTGGTGTGGAAGAGGTGGCCTTGCCCTTGTTTGAAGAAATGGCTGCCATCTGTGGCTACCAAGGGAGAATTGTCTACCCTGCTCTGAGATGGGTTCTTTGCCCACCTTCATATCCTGCAGCAGAGTTTCCTGTCTGACCTAACAGATAAACAGCTGTTTTTGGCCAGAGCTGGATGACTTAGTGTGCTTTCATGTTTAGGTATTCCAAAAGACAGGCTTTGGTAACTTTTTGCTTATTTCATTTGAGTTTATATTTGTTTAATGTTTAACTGTTAGTGCAGTGGCACTGCTGACAGTAGGAAAAAAAGTGTCCCAAAATAAGTAGACTGTTAAAACATGGAAGTAACCTGTGGGCCTGCTCAGGAGAGCGTCTTTGGAGTTCCCAAATCCTCTGGCAGGAAGTTGTACCAAAGGTTTTTGAAGTCCGAGAAGGCACCACCAGGGCTGGTGGGCACACCTAGGAACAGAAGCAGGTCTAGGCTTTGGGCTCAGTCCCTCCTTACTTATTTATTGTCTAGCCAGTAGCCACTAAAGCAAGCAGGGAGGAGGGAAGCTGCAGCCCCCAAAGTGCCTTGGTGTCCTCACTGGGAGAAGTGGCTGCAGGTTGGTGTTTCCAGGGGAGCCCAGCACGTGCAGGGGGTCTGTGATGCCTGTGCTGGCTGTCTCTCTGTCTGTCTGGCTGGCTGGCTGTGTTGGTTGGGGCAGTGGAAATGTTGAGCATTTTCCTGTGGTGCAGGATTAGTCTTGGCTGTAATGTCTCTCTAAGGAGCCGATCTAATTAATGCAAAATACTCGACTTACTACTTAATTAATACCAAGGCCCTGTGAAACAGCGCAAAACCAAGAGCCTTTATTTAGCAGTGGCTGTGTTGTGGTGTGAGTTGACCCCTCAAACGCGGTGGTGTGTCCTGGCAGTGCCTGTGTTGGGGACACTGAGGAGCAGAGGGCCAGGCCCTCCCTGGTGCCGGGGTGCCCTGCCCTGCTCCGGCTGCCTCGTGCTGAGGGCCCAGCAGAGGAGGGATGGCAGATCGGGCACCTTCACCTGAAACACCTGCCAAGCCGGGGGACGGGGTCACCCAGTTCTCAGACGGCAGCGGGCACTCCTGGGGCAGCCTCCTCTGGAGCAGAGGCTGTGTCCCTGCTGTGCACTGCCCGCAGGCGCTGGCACAGATGAACATGGCTGTGTTGCCATGCCCTGTGCCGTGCCCTGTGCCATACCCTCTGCCATACCCTGCCGTGTGCCCTGCCCTGTGCTGTGCGGTGTGTCGCGGCTGTAGCTGGGTGAGCCCGGGCGGGGCTGCCCCGGGTGGTCTCCGCGCTGCCCCTGTGCCCGCCCGGCCCCGCGGCCCCTCCGCGTGTGCGCAGCGCCCCGAGCGCGGGGGCTCGGCAAGGGCTGCGGTCCGCGGGGCAGCCCGCGCAGAGAGCCGCTGGGTCCTCTTCTCTCTTTGCAAATAAAACCTCACCTTCCAAACCGTACTGCGGCTCGGCTGGGTAAATCTGGAACCCTTTTTTGTTGTTGTTGTTGTTGTTGATGTGTTGTATTGTATTTTTTTTTTCCAAGCAAGGGTGCCAGTGCAACTCGCCCTGTAGCGCAAAGGGACCCAGAAAGAGAGAGGAAGATAAAATGAATTTAAATTCCAAAGGGGTTTCAGTGCTGGTTTCCTAGTCCCCGAGTCAGCAATGTGTTTGTGAAAATTCAGCCTTTTTGTCTCTCAGAAAAAAAGGGCTAAATCTACATCGGTGGCCCAGTCTAGGTTTGCTATTCTTTGCATTTTCTATTCAAGTGAATGAGAGTGAATGAAGTGGCCTGGGACCCTTTATTTGATCTACTCAATTGCATAAAGTGACAGAATTCTAATATATTTGTTTAATGCTCTTCAATGGGGCTTTCACTTTCTAGCTTGCAAATGAAGCCTCGATCTGCAAAGTTTTGTCCTTTTTTTCTTTCTACCTTTTTTTTTTCTCCTGGCAGAGAGACCATATTTCATAACTTGGGCCACGGTTTGAAGTGATTTCAAGAGGAGTTTTAGACTCGAAAAGTGGGAAATAAAGAAACAGATGTGAAGTTATTGTAAATTCTTATAGTGGGCTCTGGGGCTATTGTAAACCCACTGCAGGCGGTCCAAAGCCTCTCTTTTTCATGCTGTAATTGAAACATATTAATTAGATAATTTGTTGTTAGTTTAAAAGAAACAAATACAGCCCCTCCAAGGCTTCACAGCCTCCGTTTCTTTTTGTTAATAAAAACGAAACAAAAAAACAACCAACCCACAAAGTGATGTTTATATTAAGAATCCGAGATAATTCGGCACTGAAGTTGATGAAGCTGAGAAGTTTTTTGTCCCTTTCCCAAGGACCACTTTTGAAAAAAGACTGGCTCATAAAACTCCCTCTCAGGGGTCGCCGGGGAGTTCTTTTCTCCCTACCTGGCACAGACCGCCCTTCCCTGCAAGGCGCGGTCCGAGAGAAAATAAATATTCTGAGAGAGAAAGAGCTGGCTGTCTTCAATAGAGGATTCAGTCCTGTGGGGTGGTGTCTTGTCACATGTCGAGGGGAGAGAAAACAAAACAAAAAAAAAGAAAAAGAAAGAAAGAAATACGCCGCCGAGAAAGGATTCACATACCATGCGCTGACATGGAGCAAAAGCCCGAGCCGCCAAGCCCGGCTGGGTTCTCGGGCTTACCTTGCACAGCCGGGCTCAAACCCATCCTCCGGAAGAAAAGAGCTTTTGCCTGGAATGAACGCTCTCTTTGCATCAAGTACGCTCAGCTTACAATGTCTCGCTGGCAAATAAAATAAAAAAAAGATAAAGATCCCCCCCGCGACCCCCCACGAAATGTCTGAACACGGCGGAGAGCTCGGCCGGGGCTGGTTCCCTCGCCCCCCCTCGCCCCTTCCCTCCGCGCTGTTGTCTCTTGCTGTTCTATTTCAGATCTGTGTTTATTGACATTGGACTTGAGCCATTAGGGAGATTTAACAAGTCAAAGCAGTAAATTCAAGCGACGCGCTGAGCTGCGTATTTGTTTGAGAGCAGCATCACAACATCGGGGCGCGGGCGGAGATGCGCGGAGGAGCGCGGCCGAGGGGGGTCCTCGGGCTGGGAAAGTCTGGGGCAGTCGCAGAGATAAGGAGGAGAATGGCACTTTAAAAGTACGGTGGCGACTCATACTGTCGCATTATGCAGCGAGAAAGCTATTGCACCTTTTGAAAATATTTTGCTTTGGGGCACAATCTTTTCAGATCGTTATCTCCGCCGTTACTGTGTAGTTAAAAAAAAAAAAAAAAAAGACTCTGAAAGTGCAGCTTCATCTTCTTAGCTGAGCTCGGATTTCATCTTTGAGGATTTATTCTGACTGCTAGATCTTAAATGAAAAAAAGGAAGGAGAAAAAAGCGTCCTCGTCGTCTAGAAATGTAGGTCATCACTTGTTTAGGAAAAGTTTGTCGAGTTATGTGTCCATTGATCTGGTGATAAGTTTTGAATGCTTTCTTTAGCTGATCGTGTTGATATAATCGTGGGTTGGACTTGATGAATGAGTTCAGTTGTCCCCCATCTGACAAGCTTTAGCAGCTTCATGCATTTTAATCAGCCCAATGATTCATATATTTTCCACCTTTTTTTCTGTGTGTGGGATCCGTTCCCTTTTTGAAAAAATGGTCACAACTGGATTAATTGCCCTCTACATTAATCTTAAAACTTTTGCAAGGACCTTGTGGTTTGTAATAAGGAAATGGGGATGTCACTTACTGTGTTTATGGTCCAGAAATTCACAGAGAGATCAGTCAGAGACAAAACCTCTGTACCATCATTGCCGTAGAATTCGCGAATCCTGTCGGTTCATTAGAATACAATGTCGTTTTCTTGCTAGAAAGCACTTCGGTGTGTGGTTGTCTCATAACTGTGCTTGCAGACTCCTCATCTCCGAAACACTTCGTTAGTAATTTCACTGGGTTGCTCCTGTCATTTTCAGCAGTCGCAAAATCCTTGTAAAATCCCTAACAGGTTTGGAGAACCCCACTAGAAAGTGCCCGGAATCCAGTTTTCATTGTAACTACGGTGCCCTTACTTTTTAAAAGGCACTGTATATTTAACTACAGAAAAAACGGGTACAATTTTAAGTGTTACAGTTTTCAACCTACCGTTTTTGGAAAGTGTTGATCAAGAGAGATGGAGAAATTATAGCAGTGGTTGGACTAACGATTGTGCTTGAGGAGGCTTAAACGACAGGTGAAGGGCTACAATAGCTCACTTTTACTCGAAAAAGATTTTGAGATGCCACTTGTAAGAAAAAACTCTACTGGCAAAAATTCAGTATTCACAAAAAGTAACTAATTCCTTAAAGGTTTTTACGTTCGCTCTGTACTGCAGGAGCTTACTGACTTCTATGCTTTTTAGATAAACGTGAGTGGGAACACGTAGGTGAGAAGTTACATACAAACAGGTGTAGATGTAATTCGTGTTTATATTCGGTGTAAGTGTGTGTGTTTGAGTAGATGCATAGATGTATAACCCCCCCAGAACACACTCAGTACGTTATCCCTTCGCTAAACCGGCAGTAACGACAACTTCATCTGAGGCGTTGTGGTATGGTAATAACTACATTTATAGTAACCTTGCGTGAAAAGGCTGTTTAGATTATCTAAATATTGGAATAGCATCATTCCTTTGTCATCAACTAATGTGGGGTTTTTTTTCTTTTCTCCTGTAAACTCTTTAAAAAGACAAATAAGAAACTAAATCTGCATTTACATATTTTAATGAGAAAATATTATTTGGACGACTAGGTTCATAATTTAACGTAGACACTTTTTAACCTTTGTCTTAAAACACACATGCTGGGAACAAGAACACCAATATTTAAAATGCCATGCTTATTCTGTACAGGAAAAAAACCCAAAACGTTAAAAAGAAATGTCTTTACAGTTTCAATAGACACTAATGCCATTTGGAGAGGGTGTTCTTTTTTTTTTTTCCTTAACTTAAGCAGTTCACAACAGAACAACAGTTCAGTTTCCAGCAAACTACCTGAAACTAGAAAGGAGTATATCAAACAAAAGTGCATTTTACACATTTTATAATCATTCATATGCACAAACATTTACAGTTTCCCTAGCCCCCTCTCTCTTGTCTGCAAAGCTCCAGCAGAAACCAGGATGACCTCCACAGTTTGTACCTGCTATTGTATTACTTTTCCACATTCTATCAGTGACTTCAGCAGCTTTTCGTTAAGCTATGTCGGGTCATGTGCTTGGTAACAGGTTTCTTTTTATTATAATTATTGTTGTTGTTTGTTTTTAAGCTATGAAATAAATAGCTACAAAATTTTTAAAATAACAACAACAACAACAACAAAAACCCCCAACAACAACAAAGAAAACCGCAGCTCCCGAAACCTTCGGGTTAATCAGAAGTTAATAGACAAGTCAACTTCTCCTTCTCTTTCACCTGAAAACTACAGTAGACATCCACGTTACAACAGGTACTGCAAAAGGGACCCCATCTGATGTACAGTATAGATGCAAGTTCAGTATTTACATTAGAACAGGCGCTTTGTAAACATTCTAGGTGTGGGGTGAGTGGAGCGGTGCGGTTCCCTCGCGTGGTTCCTGTTCCCGCGCCGCCCCCGGCCCGGCCCCGGCCGGCCCCACACCCCCTGCCCGGGGCTCCTGCCCGGGGATTCCCGCAGCCTGGCCCCGGGAAATCCTGCCCTTTGTAACAACGAGACCCGCACAAAGGACACGAGCACTTCCCGGCGTTTCCAAGATCCAAGCGTTTGCTGCTTGGAGGCTGGAAACGCCTCTGCTCCCGTGCAGTGAGGCAGCGGCCATCCCTGTCTGTGGAATTACAGACCGGTCCTGGATAAACCCTGCTCTTCCCCGTACAAAGGAAGGGAAGAGGCGTCGCCGGGCCAGGCTCGCCAGGTCGCCGGCACAGCGAAGATGCCTGAAGTACTTTTGGAAAACTAGCGATGCAAGTGGCAGTTCCTACCGGGCGGGAGGGGGCCGGGCCGCGTCCTTTCGCCTCGGGAGAACGGAAAGCAAAGTTCAGGAGCAGGGGGGAAGCCGAACCCCGAGGGAGGGCTCGCGGCAAACCTCAGCTTCCCGCGGGGAGTTGTCTCTGCTTTCGAGGAAAAGAGTGGAGAGGAGGGAAGAAAGGAGCGGAAGGAAGGGAGAGGCGGGGAGGGAGGAGAGCTCCGAGGAAACTTTGGGAGACAGGGAAGGCAGAGTCCGCGCGGGCGGCCCGGGTCAGTGCACGGCCACCGAGTGCAGGGCGGGCGCGGGGCTGGTCAGAGTCTCGCTGGGGGTGGCCGGGCTGCTCTGACTGGTGGCCGTCTGCGAGGACGTGGGGCTGAGGGAGGGCGGCGAGTTCGACAGGATGGTGGGGATGGGCGCGGGCAGGGCGGGCAGGGCCGGCACCGCGGCGGGGGTCGGCTTGATGGGGACGGGGATGGCCGGCAAAGTCTGCCCCCCGTGGCACAGAGGCTTGATGGGCACGCCGTAGGCGCCGTACTCGCTGCTGGCCATGGAGATGGGGGTGGCGGTGTCGATCATGCCGGAGCTGTACATGTGGGGCCAGCCCGTGCCAATGGAGCTGCCCACCGTAGTCAACTGGTTGGGGAGGGGGTAGGCGGCCGGCATGGGCTGCATCGTGGAGAAGGCGAGGCCCCCGGGCATCTTGTACTCTCTGGCGATGATGTTCTCGATGGCGAAGGGGTGCTTGAAGCTGGAGGGCTGCGACACGCCGAGGTTGTACGTGGACATCTGGGGCAGGTGGGTGCCGGTGGCCGCGAGGGCGCTGAGCCGCAGCTTCGCCTGCTGCTGCAGGTACTGCGCCGCGTCCGCCGGCTTGCTGGGGGCCAGGTGGTCCGACTTGACCACCTTGAAGCGCTTGCGGCGCCGCAGGAAGCTGCCGTTCTCGAACATGTCCCCGCAGCTGGGGTGCAGCGCCCAGAAGCTGCCCTTGCCCGGCTGGTCGGGGCGCCGCGGGATCTTGATGAAGCAGTCGTTGAAGGACAGGTTGTGGCGGAGGGAGTTCTGCCAGCGCTGCGTGTTCTCCCGGTAGTAGGGAAAGCGGTCCATGATGAACTTGTAGATCTCGCTCAGGGGCAGCATCTTCTCCGGGGAGCTCTGGATCGCCATGGCGGTCAGCGAGATGTAGGAGTAGGGAGGCTTCTGATCACTGTAAGTGTTTCTGCCCGGGCGAGGCATCTTCGCAAGGCGACCGGGGAGATCTGCAGAGGGGCAGCGATAAGGC